>OU015501.1:79178438-79200938 GCA_907164885.2 Dolomedes plantarius | reverse complement strand
CTGTGCGAGATTAGGAGGGGGGAGAAAGAGAGAGAAAAAGTTTGTCAGGTTGGGGATTCGATCCCGCAACCTACACGACGGGAGGAGCCCGCGCTACCGCAGTGCTACCGTTTACAGACTATCAACTGGGAAATTACTATTGAAGAGCAAGGGACGCTCTAGGTCTAAAACTAAAATCGATTAATTAAATTTAATTAATGAATTAATATTTGAAAAAACTGTATTAACATCAAGTGTCATCCACTACAAGTTTAAAAAAATGTATTTGAACTTGAGTGGATGAATAAAAAGTATTTTATTAACAATTGAAAATTTGAACAAGATATATATAGGGAGAGTGTGAACTAATAGTAGGAAATGAAAAAAAAACCCGTCATAGAACTTATATATAGATGAAGTATTTACTTAATATAAGACTGATCATAGAACACCATGAGCACTTCACCGTGACACTGAAATGACAGCCTTATGTAGATAAGGGCAATGACAATTAAAAATGCAAATAGAGTGTTTTTAAAATTCAAAAGTTCAGTGGGAGAGCAATAAAATAAAATATAAACAAAGAAGCCCGCGCTCACACATCCCCCCTCCCCCCGTAGACTTTACATGGTAACTTTGCCGATCCCCCATTCCCGAACACTTGCGTCAGTCGCATTTTCCTCTTCAACTGGCACATCTACACGGTAAGACCTTTATTCTGATACCCAAATCATATTTTTAGTTCATTCGTTCTTTCAAAATAGCTCTCCATGTTAAAACTAAAAATATATATATATAAAATAATATACAGATTATCCTTTAATTATGCGACAAATTAGAAGCTTTCACTTGATAGCTTGGTAGAATTTTCTCACATGCAATTCAATTGTGCTCATAAAATTAAATAAATAAAATTAAACACTTAAAAGGCATACCAAAGAAAAGTATCACTCAGGAAATGCTCTTCAAGAGGAAAGAAAACCGATTTTAGTCAAACAAATTGTTTATCCATGCAAAAAGAATAATGTACACCTACGTGAATATTGCCAATAAAGAAACTTATTAATTAATTCACAGTTATACTTATTCATTTATTAATTAATATTCGATTAATATTCGATAATGTTCGACGAGATGTCTGCCAAGGGGCCATAACAATGAATTAATTAACAAGTTAATAATAATTAATAAGTAAATTAGATTATAATTTAGTTAACGTTGGATAAAAACGAGCGCACGCCATCTAGCGGAAAAAAATGTTTGTAATGGTTATACTTCGATTTTTAAATAAACAATAGGATGTGTAATTCTAAATTTACAGTTTGTTAGAAGCGGAGATCTTAATCTTTAAATGGTACCTCATTTATTGATTTTGGTTAAGTATGAAGGGAGAAAAAGGGATCGTCAGAAAATATCTCCTCTAGGAATAATTAATTAATATATATATATATATATATATATATGATGACCCGAATGGTCATCCCCTGTTAACAAATACATCGTGGCCGAAACAATAATAAGATTCGAAAACAATGAACACATTTGTTTATTGCAGTCAAAACATGACCTTACAGCACGGCGTCCAGCTCTCTTCTGCGCTAGCATATCGAAGTAGCTGTAAAACGGGTTGCCATAAATTGGCGACATAGGTTAGTATATGAGAAAGGGATAAAGAACGGAAAGGTTACCATAGAGAGAGAGAAGTCGGATTACAGGCGATTAGAGGTGGTTAAAATTTATTACACACACACACACACACACACACACACACACACACACACACACACACACACATATATATATATATATATATATATATATATATATATATATATATATATATATATATATACACTCTGTCACAAAAAAATATATGCACCCAGAAGGAAACAAACTACTATCACGGAATTTAACATCTATGTAGTGTATGAGGAGATAGGCAAATGATTACAAATTCAGAGGAACAGATCGTTTTATTAAGAAAATATGGCATGAAAATTGTTGCAAATCAGAAGGTAGTAAATCCACCTCTGGCAGCTATACAAGCCGAAACACGGCGTAGCATCGAATCAGTGAAGTCCCCTATGACCTCCTGTGGAAGATCGTGCCATAATCTTTGCAACTGGGCAGTTAATTCACCAGTATTCCGGGACGGCTGCAGCTGCCTTCCAAGTACGTCCCAGACGTGCTCTAGTGGCGAGAGTTCTGGTGACCTGGCAGGCCATGGGAGTACGTCATATCCTTGAAGATATTGTTAGGAGAGTCGTGAAGTATGTGGACGAGCGTTGTCTTGCTGATAAATGGCACCTGGGCGACTTGATAGCATACGCAGTACAACTGGCGTTAAAACTAGCCTCCACGTAACTGCGTGCCGTCAAAGTGCGTTGAAGGACGACTAGAGGTGATCGTGTGTCCCAACAAATCTCTCCCCACACTGCCACACCTTGTGTAATCGCCGTATGCCTCTCGACAACAAATGCCGGATCGGACCGTTGGCCTGGCCGCCTCCACACGCATATGCGCTGGACATCAGCATTGAGACTGAATCGGGATTCATCGCTGAAGATCACACGCCTCCAGTAGGTCATACTCCAGCTTGCCCGAGGTCGGCAAAAATCCAATGGACACTGCCTATGATGTGAGGTCAGTGGTAGGCGTCTTAATGGACGTCGGCTCCTTATACCTGCGTAGGCCAATCGTCTCCGAATGGTTTCCCTTGGTACCACCGGATGTCTGGAAGGTGGTAAATGGCGTCGAACCGATTCTAGCGACGTTGTTGGTGCGGACGTGGCCGCTCTTATGAATGCGTGATCCTCGCGTGCATTTGTGTTCCTGGGACTCCCTAACCCTCCGCGACTGTAGACTATTCCTTCCGTGATCCATTGTTGCCAACACCGAGCAACTACCATATCGCTCCGACCGAGGTGGCGGCCGATACGCCCGTTCGACCAACCTGCTTCTATGAGGCCTACTATAGGCCCCCTCTCAAAGTCCGACAATTTTTCGTACTGTCGCCGGTTACGTCTCAGAGGCATCTCTAGTCACGATACCGTCCATTCAAGTCGACAGATTTGTTTGAATAACCCTATGGCACGAGCAATCATGCTTTTAATCTCTCCTAGCTGCGCATCTCATATGCGCATAGCACGCTTACCCTTGTCTCATTGGCGTCGAAATTTTAATCATTTGCATATCTCTTACCAGACTACATTCCTGTCACGTTTCGTGATAGTAGCTCGATTTCTTCTCGGTGCATATATTTTTTTGTGACAGAATGTATATATATATATATATATATATGTGTGTGTGTGTGTGTGTGTGTGTGTGTTTGTTTGTGTTTGTTTGGCAACGTTGTTTAAAATATATATACGAGGATAGCTTTACTTCAAGATTCCAGAAAAACGACGACCGTCATAAACTATGACTCTCATTCATCAATGGAATAAAGTTTAGAATAGTGTTAGGAATAATATTATTTTTGCATGAACTCAGATATTATTTAAAAAAATATTTTCAACAACCCAAATTAACTCGAAAACTGAAAAACTAAGGATGGCTTTCTTTTCTTGGAGAAATTTTAAAGAAAAAGTTATCTTATATTCGTGAAAAAGAAAGTGATATCACCTCACTTATTCGCCTTACTAGATGGAGCCAAATGAAAATATTGTTACTAGTCTCTAAACACCAAAACGTAACGAGAAACTTACAAAATTTTGATCAAATATGAATAATGCATTACTCATATGACTTCTAAAATGCATTACTAGACTTCAAACTTAACAGAGATTGCTAAGTCTACGATGCAAACATTAATTAATGTTAGAATCTATCATTGTTTCAGGGAAATGATATGTAGATAAAAACTATGACATTGCTTTCCCACTTAACTCCGAATTTTAAATATATTCTAAATTCTTCATCTCATGTTTTTAAAACTGAGAATAATGTATACTTTCATCTGGAGAATTATACTTAATCATTTAGCATTAACTTTAACTTATAGTGTTAAAAGCAAGTAGAAGATTGTGGAAGATTACTTACTTTTGTGAATTTGCTAAATACGCACGGCGTGTCCCAATTTAGTTTGTAGGTATAACTTCATTGTTCAGAGCCTGATAGTTATTTTTTAAGTTTATGGTTAATGTTTGTTTTCATTTCGTGGACTTTCATATAAAACTGGTAGGTAATGTATTCTTCTGCATGAATACTTTGCACTCTGGGACAAAGGATTGCTTCGTTTGAAACAACAAATCAAAACATTCAATTCCTTTTATATTCTTAACATATGATTCATAAAACACTTCACCTTCATCATTAATTCCTCCCCGATAAGCCCTCTTCAGGGCTTCATAACAGGGATGAGTCCGGGCTTGGTTTAAGGCCCATCAGTACTACCCAAACTTACCCTTTGATTTTTTCAAAGTGAAAATATCCAGAGTACACGCACCCCGTTTTCGAATATGTATTCATTAAGCATGCGTGGAATGTGAAGAAGAGAAGAAATTCATAACGAAAATTCCACACCTATCGAGAATCATTCCGGAACTGAAAACTGCTCTACTGCAGCAGTTGGACTTGCATGGCTGCAAAAGTTAACCACATCACATTCAGGGCTCTAAAACAGCGTTTTAGAAGCTTTTATCAAACAACCTAAAAATTGACGCAAAGTTTGCATGGCTGCAAGAGTTAACCGTATCACATTCATTGTAATAAGTCAGCGTTTTAGAAGCTTTTTCTACGAAAAGAGAAAATTCCGTTTCGGTATTTCTTTTTACAAAATAAATGAAAAATGTGTAAAATTTACATTTTTAAGCATTTTGAAAAAAAAGCATTAAGTTTTATAAGTTCAGGTATTGCGTATAATTTTCAATACAATACTAAACTGAATTAAAAATACAATTAAATAGTAAATTAAATATTATTTTACTATTATTCATTACAAATTTACTTTTTAATGAATTTTGCATTATAAATTAAAACAATTTCTTTTCAAAATTTTTTTCTTGTTCTAAACTTTTTCGCTTGTTTTTTTTTGTTTTGCTACCTATATTACATCATTTCAAAAGCACACCAAAATCTGTTACAATTCATATGTATACTAGCTGAGTGGCAACCCAATATGTTGCTTTTTCGATTTAAAATGAAATGGTTTTATTTCTTAAAGATTAAAAACTGTTTAATCAATTTTAAAAAACGAAATAATTCTTTCAAATTTCCGTTTTCAAATTTTGCTTTTTAAAACAAAAAAGAAGTTCATTCAATTAGAAAAAAATTCTAAAGGTTTTAACTTCTCATTTCCTAAAACTAAAATTATTTCTGGTACTTTAAAATTATTTCTGGATTTCAATTATTAAATGACTCGTTCTCAACTAATAATTTTTCCTTTTGGCTACATGGCCGAATGTAAATATTAAATCTCGTGGGGGAAAAAGTGTTTAAAAAAATAGAAAGTTCTGATGAATTCAAAATTGGTGGTGAAAGAATCCTCATCAGTTGCTCATTAATTAGAAAAAAATTTCACGAACTTGCTGGAATTATTAGTTAGTAAAATAATAAGTCGAAAAATTACGAACTTGGCATTCAGTTACATAAAGATACTGTGACAATCAGCGCGGGAAATTTCAAAAGTGAGTTTTGTAAATACTCTTTTTTAGAATAATAACATATTTTTTATGAAATGTACACTCATGGACAAAAAAATTAGCGCACCAAGAAGGAGTCGTCAAAATGAAACGAAATTTTACATACGTAATGATTACTTTGATATAAGTAAATGATAAAAAAATCAAAGAAAAAGGATAATTTATTTCAGAGAAAAAGGCAAAAGAACGGAGGAGTTAATACTCCGTTGGACCCCCTCTAGCACGAATGCACGATGCGATACGATCGGGCATTGAGTCATACAAGTTCTGTATGATGTCTTGAGACATTTCGTTCCATATTTGATGTAACCTTGCCTCTAGTTCGTTCAAACTCGTGGGATGCCCAACTCGTCGTCCCAAATGATCCCAGATATGCTCGAATGGAGACAAATCTGGGGATCGGGCAGGCCAAGGAAGGGTAGTAACAGTGCGGAGACAGTCTTGTGACACCCTTGCCGTATGAGGCCCAGCATTGTCTTGTTGAAAAATGGCTCCCGGTAGCCGTTGCATGAGTGGCAACACATGTGGTTGCAGGATTTCATGAACATACCGCTGGGCTGTCATGGTGCCACGGAACAATACTAGGGGTGACCGTGTATTGTAGGCAATGGCACCCCATACCATCACACCAGCTGTGGGAGCGATGTGTCGCTGTACAGCAAAGGCAGGATTGAAGCATTCACCACGGGCTCTCCACACACGAACACGATTGTCATCACTGCCGAGATTGAATCTGGATTCGTCGCTAAAGACGACCTGGTTCCATTCCGCTGCAGTCCAGTTTCCTCGTGCACGGCAAAACTCCAAACGGAGGCGTCGATGGGTGGGCGTCAAGGGCAGCGCACGTAATGGGCGCCGCGATACCAACTGTCCTTCAGCCAGGCGCCTTCGTATGGTTCGAGAAGACACAGAGGCCCCTAGTGAAGGTGCTACCTGTGCCTGGATGGCGGCCGATGAAGCAGCTGGCTGTACGCGTGCATTTCTTACGATGTGGCGGTCTTCTCGACGACTGGTCTGTCGAGGGCGTCCTGAGCCTGGTCTTCGTGTACATGACATCTCTCGGGTCCACTGGTCCCAACACCTCCTCACAACACAATCAGAGCGGCCTAATTGACGAGCTACTCGCCTAGCTGACCACCCAGCTTCCATCATCCCGACGATTCTCCCCCTCTCAAACTGCGACAACTGCTTATATTGTCTTCGAACACGGCGTAATGGCATGTCTATCTCAGCTCTTCCTCTGTAAATGATTCAGCACACTCAAACAAGCTTTGGTTACCTGTTTTATACTCCACCGAGTACGATGTTCAACGCCCTCTACCGGCTATACGTAATGCGCAATCACGCTGCATTTCTAATCATTTGCATATCTCCCTGACATGTACCTTCATTGCAAGTTTCGTTACGATCCCGCAATTATTTCTTGGTGCGCTAATTTTTTTGTCCATGAGTGTATTTGGTATATTTTGGAAGCTGAACATCTAGCAAATTCTGATAAATCGTAAAATTCACATTAACAGATGCAGAAAATCGAAATATTTGTCCATCAAAATTGTCGATTTCGTGAAATTCGGAAAAATTGCTTTGGGGAAAAAGCTTCGTTTGGAATGAAAAACATTTTTCACTTTATAAAAATGTGTATATCCTTAAAGATGGAGAGTTGTAGAACACATGGAAATAAAAAAATTGTCGATTGTGGACGAAAAAGTTGAATTTTGCATGCATGAATATGGTGGAAATTTACGAAACGGAAAGGAGCTGGCCCACCCGGAATGTCAGCTGTTTCTGTTGTCCGCTTCTTTTGAGTTCGGCGGTTTTAATTTAATAATTAAAAAAGTTTAAAGTTTTGAAGATTGAGTATGGCATCAGTGCACGCGTCTCGTCCTTCCGCGTCCATCGGTACCAGTCGCGATATCCTGCTATGCTCGGTTCGCAAGTTTAGCCCGTCCCCGTGTCTGCTCACTAACAAACATACGTTTGTTTACCTTCAGCTGTTTTGAATTATCAATAAGAACAATTTTTTTCAAAATTTTTATCTTGTACTAAACTTTTTCGCTTGTTTTTTTTTTCTACCTATATTACATCATTTCAAAAGCAAACCAAAATCTGTTAGAATTCATATGTATATGTGTGTGTGTGTGTAAGTTTGTTGGGGTGGGCTGAAAAAAAAACTTTTTTTCGATTTTCGATGATGGCTAGTGCGGAAAAGTGGCCATTGGTGGCATTAAGTTCACACAAAAAATTGAGATTTTTTTGGACAATTTCTTGATTTGCCGAAAATGTTTAGAAGTTTTGGTAAAACGTTGATTTTGAAACTTTTTAAGCAAAATTTTTCAAGATGTTAAATGAAATTTATTTTGTTGTAATCACTTTTATAGTCATGTTTAATGTGCCAAATGCCTTAATAAGCTCTGATAATGCATTATTTAGGTGCTTTCGGGTCCAACGCGAAACAACCAAGAACTCCTCACGAGGAGCTTGCTGCATTGCGAGTTCCGCCCACCCACTGAATGCTGTATTCAGAATGTGCACCTTTTTAAGCTACCCAGTCCTTCTTTGAAATGAATTTTGGCATCATTTTTCGTGATTGCAACTTTGCTCTTATGAAGGTATCTCTTCTTTCATCCCGACATATCTTTGATGCAGCTTCCGTCACAATGTTAACGGTTCTTTCCACAGCCTGGGAGTGACTTGGAAAGAAGACTAATGATAAATAATAACTTGTACCCTTTTTTCTATTAAAATCGTTAATCTTTGTTATCATCAAATAATTTGATTTTAATTTTTCTTCCTTCAAGTTCATCTTCTATCTATGTCTTCATGGATCCTGAATTTATGTTGTCTTTAATTTTTTCTGAGGTAAGACTTTTGATGATTGGTGTCTCGCTGATTTTGGTGAAGACCCGGTAGATGCAGTCTTAGTACTCCGTTGCCTTAAAGTTCAGCTTTGAAACTTGGATCTTTCGCAGTCTGTGGTCTTTTTCTTCTTTGAATTGCGGCATCTTTTAATTCTTCTCCAATCTAATCTTTGGTTATCTTCAGTTGCCATTGCTACCAGCAAATTTTCGGGATGGGCATAGTATCCATTTATTTGAGCCACTGAGTGCACTGACTTCTTTAGCTCATCCGGGAGAAGAGTTGAGAGTTGAATAATCTGCCACACATTTCTAGGTCCGTCTGCACAATCTGGCCGTTTCCTTATGCCAAACGATATTGGAGCATAAACTCGTATCATGTACTGCGCGAGACCTTTCTGAGCTTCGTCGGGATTCGAAATATTGAAGTACAAGCGTAAAATTCTGCAAGCAGTTGTGATCCATCTCGATTACACAGTTGGGCATGTCTCACTGATTTGAAGTCCTCTAGAGCACTGTGCAGTTGAAACCGCTGCATAAATAGCAAGTAAATACTTTTGATCTGATCTCAAATCATCAGTGTTTTGCATTTCTGATGTCCCTGAGACAGGAATAGGCTCGAACGAAACAGCACGTAGATTTTTGCACCCCATTAGTCTACTTACGATTGGGCCGGAAAAAGTTTTAGGTCCCATGGTTCCTCCGTGTAATTAAGACAGTAGATATCTAAGTGGGAGCTCGTTCGTATGAAGAATACAAACCAAATGTTGCTGTTCTCTTCTTAATTTGTCCTCAAGACAGGCAATGACACCGTTGCTTTTTCCTGTATTAAAAGCGGTGCCATCACACCCGATTGCTGTCAGTTCAGAAATATCCACTTTGTTCTGGCTTAAAAAATTATGTAATGATTTCGCAATTTCTTCGCCATGACCAGAATGAGGTGTCAAGTGCCCCAAATATTCAGAACCAAGTTTCGACAACTCAGTAATATGGTCTTCGTCTTTCTCTAGACCAGTGATTCTCAACCACTGTGCCGCGGAACTTTAGTGTGCCACGCGATTCTTGAAGTGTGCCGCCACTGCGAATTATTTTATATGCTATTTTTATAAAATATATTATAGGTATATCAATCAATTATCCAAATAAAATTATTTTTAAAGTCCTCTTATTGTTAGTGTGCCGCCAAAATTTTAAATTATTAAAAGTGTACCGTGACGAAAAAAAAAAGGTTGAGAATCACTGGTCTAAGCAATAGATTCTTGAAGTGTGCCGCCACTGCGAATTATTTTGTATGCTAATTTTATAAAATATATTAATGTATATCAATCAATTATCCAAGTAAAATTCTTTTTAAAGTCCTCTTATTGTTAGTGTGCCGCCAAAATTTTAAATTATTAAAAGTGTACCATGACGAAAAATGTTTGAGAATCACTGCTCTAGACGATGCTGCTTGTCCACTTTTTTTCTATGAAGATCGTTTTATCTTTTCTATCATCAAAGAATTTGTTTTTAATTTTTCTTCCTTCAAGGTCTTCTTCTACCTATATCTTCATTGGTTTCATCCAGAAACTGTAAGCAAACACCATTCCCCCCCCCCCACTCCACTACTCCTTCCCTTCTGGACTTGCTTTCAAGACGTGCTGCAGTCTGTCATGCAAAAATATGATACATAGACGCATCGAAAAAAACAAAAGAAGGAAGAGCAAGGAATGTAAAAATACAAAAGAGAGAAACCGGTGGAAAATTCAAACAAAACTTACAACTTTTGCCCACTTATACGCGAAAAGGCTGTAAAAATCGACTAATTTAGACGGCACACAGAAATTAAATAATACATAATCAAAGCTTATTTAGGCATTTGGCACACTAAACATAACTGTACAATTAAATACTACAAAAAAAAATTAAATTTAACATAAAATATTTTTTTGCTAAAAAAGTTCCAAAAGTCCTAAAAAAGCTTTCAAAACTTCAAGACTGTCGGTAAATTAAGGAGTTGTCCTAAAATTTTAAAAGTTTTTGTGTGAACTTAGTGACACCAATGGCAACGTTTCCGCACTAGCCATCATCTAAAATCGAAAAAAAGTTTTTTTTCGGCCCACCCTAGTGTGCGTATGTGTGTGCACCTAAAGAGTGAGAGATTCACAATTTCATTCGAAAGGATCATGACTGGGCATGGCTTGCAGCGGTTAACTAATCAGATTGGAAAGTGGAAGAATGAAAATTCCATGTTTTAACCTAGATTCAGCCTCTGGTCATTTTAACATTAAATATGATTTGTGAGTGGCAAAGACATTGATTTTTTTATTAATTTATAATCTTGGGATAGTTCTAGAATAGTAAATGAATAATTTTGTCAACATCTGTCTGAAACCACCAGCAAAAGATTATGTTTGACTGAAAATTTTCCAAAATTATTGCCACTTATGAGTTGCATACATGACACTTGGGCAACCAGTTAAACAGTAAGAACGTTTCTTAGAATCTACTGTACAAAGTAAAAATGACCACTAGTTTCTAACTAATAAATACCTTCATCAGGTCACAGAAATTATGGTTGTCTCTACGGACAAATTACAATATATAAGTGTAATTTGGGCATTTGGAATTTGTCGAAAGAAACCATAACAGCTATAATTCTGAGACCGGATGAAGGGCTATATTTCTAAACTAGAAGCTATTTTTACATTTTACTGTGGATTACGAGAAGTTGTTTTGACTAATTATCAGATAAATTTTGGTTCAACAGTTATCTTTCATTGTCTAACTCATTTTTAATATTTTCAAAGAGGTGTAACATACTTCTTTTATCTCCGTATTTACGTGTTAAATAAGTAACAAGGATTAAATATATCTGTGGCATAAAAATTAAGAACCTTTAGAAAAATCCTACTAACCAAATCAACGTTATAATGAAGAGAGTATAAAGTTATTACGCTTAATCTTTCCGAAAAGGAAAGTTCTCTTTTTTTATAACGTAAAACGAAATTTAGAAAACTTTCAGAACTCAAATTTACACAAGGATAAAATATATCTGTGGCATAAAAATTAAGAACCTTTAGAAAAATCCCTCTAACCAAATGAACGTTATAATGAAGAGAGTATAAAGTTATTACGCTTAATCTTTCCGGAAAGGAAATTCTCTTTTTTTATAACGTAAAACGAAATTTAGAAAACTTTCAGAACTCAAATTTACAAGATCTTGACTGAAATCCCAACCGAATTAAAAACGCTTAGCTGTGCTGTATATGTCAAGGTACCAATTACGTTTCAAGCACTTCTTCCTAGTAACTATACACGCTTTTATCTCAGGCGTCTGAAGTGATTGTTCGTCCAGATCAGATGTCACTCACTAACATGACTGTCTCCCATACGACACTGTATAACTCCTCGCCGTTCAGAAATGATTGCTTGTCTCTGATTTCTACGATTCGTCATAACGATCTCGAAAACTTTGATCCGATATCGTAGTTATACTCCGAGGTCCGCTCGTGCCTTTTTATTACGGAGATCCATGCTTTTGCAGGATCTCAAAAGAGTTTTAAAAAAGCCAAAGATTTCTCTCTGGGGAATATCAAGCCCTTTTTTTTCTCTTCTTGAAGAAAATTCTCATTCTAAATATAATTCGATGTCAGTACACTTGAGAAACTGCAACTTAAAAAACCGGAGAAGGGGTTTTTTAAGAGGTGATAAAATAAAGTTAAAAAAGTCGAGAAATACTGAAGTGATACAGAAGAAATAGAGAAGTACAAATAAAAGGATTTAACGAAATTTTATATATAATGTTCAAATGATTCTCATTTATTATTTCGATACTATGGTCAGAGATTTTAATTATATATATATATATATATATATATATATATATATATATATATATATATATATATATATATATATATATATATATATATATATATACTAGCTGAAAACCCGCACTTCGCTACGGAGTACATTCAAATTAAATACAACGGTCAATGCATGCAATTAATGCCAAAAATAAACAAATAAATAAATAAATATATATATATATATATATATATATATATATATATATATATATATATATATATACATTTATAATAAATACGACGATCAATGTATACATTTGATGTAAAAATAACAGAAAAATATATTTATAAAAAATCGTAAGGGATATTTTAATAGACAAAATAATGTAGGAGAAAATATTCAAATTAAATCTAATAGGACATACTAAAGAATAGAGTACAGTTAATATAGTACAGTTTGAGGAACATATCTTTTATTGTATTTTAATAATTTTTTGGATAATGTCCAATGCTAATGTCTTGCTAATGTCTGCCGCATTAGCAAGAAAAAAAAATTTTTTTTTTGGTATATTCCGTTGTTACGCACGTGACGATAAATTTATTTAAAGTACCAGAAAAATAAATCAGGTGATCAGAATTTAACAAATTCAATTCTAAAAATTAATTTTTAAAATTTCACCAAAAATCAGAAAATGGAGGTAAAGATTCGAAAATGATTTCATTCTAAAGGAATTTTTATGATCTTTCTTGTGATATAAATTTTATAACTCTCAAATTATTATTTTTAATGTAAACTATAAAAAAGTTACTAAAGCAGATTAAAAATTTAATTTTTAAAAATTTAAGAAGAATTTTTGAAAAATCTTTCTTAGTGCACCCCTACACTATAAGAAGAATCGCTGTGCAAAATTTCAGCCCTTTAGGTCCAGCGGTTTGGTCTGTGCGTTGTATGTCAGTTAGTCGATCAGTAAGTCAGTGAGTCAGTCAGTTACGGAACTGTTATATATATATATATGTGTGTGTGTGTGTGTGTGTGTGTGTGTGTGTGTGTGTGCATGTATGTATGTATGCATTTATATGTATAAATGAGTGAGTGTGTGTGCTGTAATTTGATTTTTAATATAAACTTGCCCTTTAATTTAAACTTCCCTCTCAGTAACCTAAGTATAATTTCAAATAATAAAAAAAAGCACAAGTACCGTAAAATTTCTTTTTATTTTATGTTCGTCTATTAATACAGCACTTATATCAGCAATATGTGATTTCATTGATAAAGATTAGATTATAAATTCAATAGACAATAAACATAAAAATTACACTCCTTATATCTGTTGTAGAATGACCTTTTTAGTGAATTAAATAGTTGTTAGCTTTTCATAAATGATTTTTGCAAGATGTAAATTATAAACTTATATGAATTTATAAGATATATAGGTGATGTACTTTTATATTTTAAAACATGTTACCTTTACATATTAAACGTCCATCCCATGAACTTAAATTTAATCTCAAATAGAAATAGAATGAAAGCTACAAAATTTTTGTAGCAATTAAACCTCCAAAAGTGTTACCAATGTGTGGGATCAAATTATAAATATAATATAATATAAATATCAAAATTATATATCTAGTATATGCCCCAGGATATCATTTCAATGTCATTAAAATAATCACAGTTTCTTAATTGAATAGTAATTATTTAGTTAAGGTGTTCATGGGTGATACAATTTTAATTTCAAATTATCATTATCCTTCTAATATAAATTAGTCTCCCAGAAAACAAACTAAATGCCGTACAAAACTTGCACAAGTAATGAAATTTTTTTTAAATCTTAATTTGTCCATTTATAACAACAAAACGATCAGTCTTGATATTGGTATTGAAAATGAAATTTTAAATCCAATACAAAATAAATACCAAAACTTTATTCGTGTATCCTGGAAAATAATTCCTCTGTATTGATAATAACCATTTTGAAATCGAAAGAATCTTTTGAGTTCGTTTTATCGCTGGGAAACAAATTGAAATTTCTATCTGTGGTACCTAAAATTAATGCCAAATAAAAAAATCTCTAAAGCTGTAATGTAAAATTTCTGGATTTTTATTGTCAATTAATATTAGATAATAAATTAATAGTTATCAATTTGGGACAAAACATCACACTTGTAAATTCCTTAATACTGAAAATCAAAACTACTTCGCTTTTATTTTTACACTTTATTCTTGTTGATAAATTGTTAAGAATTTAAATGCTGATTGACAGGAAAAGAAGCTTTAAGTTTCTATAAAAGGCGCCGAACATTATTCTATATTTTAAAAGTTCCATTACTTCATAAACTGTTACTTTTTTACAATAGTTAGAAATACTTAACTCCTTTCGTTATATAAGATTTAATTACTTATATTGTTACTCACAATTTTTTAATCCTTTTTCTCAATAAATCTTTTTTTAACGGATTTTAATTTCTTTTTAGTTTTCCAGCTGATTGAATAAATACGGTGGTTTCTATTATGTTGCTCTTGACCATTAATTTGAGTGATAAAAACACATGTTGTTGGAGGCTTCCTTAAGCTTATTTTGATATTGGCTTTTACTATTGTAGAGCATCATCTCGGCAGGTGTTATTTTCTTTGGCTGTTCTCAGAAAAGAAACAGACTTAGTTGTAATATTATGTTCAACTCGCTTGCCATGCTCGTGCGTTTGTTCCCAATGGGTATTACTTAAAGAATACTTCATTTTGATCCATTCTTTCTTATAGTTTTTAACCCGAACAAATATAAGATATTTTAGTATGATGGACTTATTATTGAACATTTAACACTGTTCAACATTATCATTTCATGATAATAAGTAAATTGGAACATTTTTTTTCTTTTTTTTTTAAATGTACTGATTTCTGATCAACACGCTTGGATGAGCAAAATTAACATTGCATTCATCTAGTGTTGTAACCCAACCCTGTTCCTGCATTCAATAGCCTATAATTGATAATTCTTACAACTTTTTAGGCTCATGTGGGCATTATTGTAAGAGATTTAGCCTCATTATAACCTCCACTACTATGCTATATGAGTACATACATAATACGTTCATACATAAACATAATACGTTCCTACAAACAACGTTTGTCAAATGTTAATATTAAATCAGCTCGTGCTCAGAAAGTAAGTGCATTGGCCCTCAATGAAAAATACACATTTATTTAAAACTTACGGTGAAGAAAACTAAGACACGCAGATGCCGGGCGCAAGCTTTACATTACGAGAGGACTGTGAAAATAGTGAAAAGATCATTAATAACGTAATCCACCGCCTGTCCTATGACACCGAAAGAATCAAAGGAAAATGGAATATTTTACTTAGGGAGCATAATTTTGGGAAAATAGTAGAAGATATTAAACATTATATATATATATATATATATATATATATATATATATATATATATATATACATACATATATATATATATATATACATACATATATATATATATATACATACATATATATATATATATATATATATATATATATATATATATATATATATATATATATATATATATATATATATATATATATATATACATACATATATATATATATAAATATATACATATATATATATATATATATATATATATATATATATATATATATATACACTATATGCCATACTATATAAGTATTTGGACTATATAAGTATATATACTATATAAGTATATATACTATATAAGTATATATACTATATAAGTATATGGACTATATAAGTATATATACTATATAAGCATATATACTATATAAGTATATGGACTATATAAGTATATATACTATATAAGTATTTGGACACCTGTGGCAGAAAAGAAATACAACATTTATTCATATTAAATAGTTTGTAGAGCTTCCGTGAGAGGTAATTACAGAGTCAACCTTCCGGGGCATGCTTTCCACAATTCCTTGTATGACGGCTAGTGGTATTTTCTAACACTCGGCTTGGAGAAGACATGTAAGTTCCTTCACCGATTTTGGACGGTTGTTGCACAACTTAATTCGGCGATCCAACTCGTCCCAGAGGTTCTCGATAGGGTTCAGGTCTGGGCTCTGGGCAAGCCAGTCAATTCGGTTAACCACATTGGCACCATACCAATCCATGGCTGACCTCTCAACATGACAGCTGGCGTTGTTGTCCTGGAAGTAACATGGGTCCAACCCGTAAAGCTGCCACAACGTAGGAAGCACACTGTCATCCAAAATAGTGCAGTAGGCGTAGGCGTTGAGCTTACCATGAATTGGAACCAAGGGTCCCAGTCCATACCAGGAGAAACATCCCCAGACCATAATTTCACCTCCCCCGAACTTTGCTGTGGGCACAGTGCATTCTGGCAAGAGACGTATTCCAGGCAGCCGCCAGACCCAGACCCTGCCATCCGAAGACCCAGACCCTGCCATCCGATAGAGGGTGAACCTTGATTCGTCTCTCCGGAGAACCCGTTTCCACTGATCTACGGTCCATTTTCGACGTGCTTTGCACCACATTAACCGAGCAGCGCGTTTGGACTTTGTGATCAAAGGATTATGATCGGCAGCACGGTCATGAAAATCAAGCAGATGTGCTTCTTTACGGATGGTATTCATCGAAACAACACTCCCAGATGCCTGTTGAAACTCCTGGAGTATGCGGGCCATTGGTTGGGTGCGGTTCATTCGAATTTCTCTGGACAACACCGCTGGTCACTATTTCCCAGTTTCATATGTCTGCCGACTCGGGGCACATCCCGATAATCACAGCTCACCCACTTCTGAATCACATAGGTCACTGTCGATTTTGGGTAATTCAACCCGCTAGATATCTTCCTTAATGATTGGCCATTTCTGTGATACCCGACGATTACACCTTTCTCGGAAACGGATAACTCTGCACTTCGTAGCATCTTGCATGTGACTAATGATGCTTTCCTAAATTTAGGGAATAATAAAACTAGAGAAAGCTGGGTGATAAATGTTCGAAAAGATACGGTTTTTAAAAGAAATGCTCCTATAGTAAGTAACAGTCACTGTTCTTTTTGAAAGACAAAAATCTTAGAAGTTGAAGGTGAAACTTAAATAGCAAAACCTACTCAAATGAGAGAAAAAAACTAGGGGTAATATCTAATGCTCAGTAGAAGAGGAGATGGAGTAATTTTACTAAGTTATACCATTTCGTTATAACATTAAAATAAAATTTTATGAGAAGAATACAGTTTAGTCTCCCTATTTTATCTATCAGTTCATAAATGTTACTTATACTGTTAATTTTAGCGATTATGGTTAATGCTTTTTAATAAATATGGGATAAAGTAGAGATAGAACAGTATATTTAAGACATTAAATCTTAAGAAAGATGATGAGCCTTAAAAGGTGAACATGAAAAGTAAAAAACCAAGTTTTACTTAAACTAGAAAAGTCTCTGAGGGTATTGTCTAACGGCTCTTCAGAATTGGAGGCAAGTGATGTAATAATGCTGGAGCCCTCAAACAATATTTAGTGAAAATTTTGCAGCCCCCCCCCCTATTATCTAATTTGTAATAAAACAGCATGCCAAAAAATATGTCTTCAAGTTCAATTCAACCGTAATACTTATTATTATTCTAAAATTAAATTTTTTTTCCTTAAATGGCTTTTCAGATACACGCGTACTTCGTAATAAATCCTGTAACTTAAAATAAATGAACTAATGTAATGAAAATTGAAATTTTGTTAATTTTTTGTTGAAAACTCAGTTTAAATGTACATAACACACTTTGCATGAATTATTATATTCCACTAAAAGCCCATTCAGTAAATTGAAAACGTGGAGAAATACACTTCACATTTATGAGGCACGAATTAAATTAAATGTATCTCAGATCAAATGGTGATATTTTTATTAAATAAAAATACTGCTAAAAACTTTCTGCTTTTACAATAATGGAACACTAGCTAACGCAATCCTTTAAATTCGATAGCAGCATCAATTTCATCACGCCTTTAAGTGGTTGCTTCATCTGCAAACATTTAACACGACTCTTGCCGAGGAAAAAGCAACAACGAAATATTATTGTAACTTAAATTGCTTTCGAAGTCTGTAAGTAAAAACACCGACACGCTCTCTGCTATTGCTCCTCGAAAAACATTAGAATAAGGAAGCTCATTTCTATTCGCGCTTTTATGTTTCATCAATAACCATCTAAACAAATGATTTGTCGATTTTTCGCCGCTTTAATGCATTTGAGAGAGCGCATCTTGTTCAGTTTGACGTGCATTGTGGCACTCAATACCAACAACAAGCCACCGTCGGAGCATTTTGGGGCCTAAATCTCTCCAATAGAGCCGAAAACCATCAAATGTCATTTTACCTGACGCTTTTGAAATCGAGTTCTCAGAATTGATGGAACTGTATAGCCAGTATCGATAGAGATATTTGGAAGATCCATATATTGCGGGAATTGCATACAGATGAATGCCGGAAGGATAGCCTCTTTTGAAACCACTTTTTATTCATGGCTCTCACGAGGAAAAGTGAAATAGTTCACTGAATTTGATTTCTGGAGCCACAGATGATAAATACACGTATTTCCAAGCTGGTTCATTACAGTGGCATAAAACATGTTTACTTCCTCCTATTTATCACAATTTATGTTGCAATCTTACAAACATTTCATAAATTTAAAAAAATGTATATTATTAACATAATCAACTGAGATAGTTGACGATCAGTTACAGTTATTAATAAATATATGTATAAAGGTTATTGCAATATGTTGTATATGACAGTTACTTAATGCAGCTGGAATGGAATAAGGAAAATGAAAAGTGTTCCTCACATCACCTAGAGCAGGGATTCCCAACGGGGTCCTAGTGGAACCCTTAGGGGTCGATGGAAGTTTATAAAGGGTTTATAGTATTTCAGGGGTCTATGATAAATTTCTCTGTTTTAAAATTTAATTCAATTTTTAGGAATGTAATTATAAGATAATAATATCCGTTTTAATATGTATAAATACATATTTGCATTCGTTATGCTAGTTATTGTGACTATACAATGATAAGAAATTTCAGGCCAAACATTAGAAAAATTGTATCAAAGCATCAAGCACAACCACCACATTAATTGAAATCGAACTTTTGTGCAATTACAATCTGTGTTTCTGAAATTTTGTGTATATTTGTAAAATTAAAAATGAAAATAGTACAAAATAATAAAACATAAACCTAATGAACCACTTTTCCTAATTACCATGTTTTTATTAACTTGCTTTCTTCTTTGTGTGTTTGTGTGTGTGTTTGTCAAGTATATATCTTGCAATCGATTTTTAACTAACTTCCCGACTAGCTAGACATTTGAAACTTTTAGAATAGCTCAGAACACGATGACAATGAATTTTTTTAATACTTTTAGCCCTCTTTAAGCAGAATTAAATAAATTTTCAGTTATTTTCAGTTAATTTTGTTTTGTAGAGCATCAGTTCAGTTAATTTTGCTGTGAAGCCATCTATTGGCCGGAACGGGAACGAAAAGTTATATGCAAGTTAACTTCCAATTAACTTCACTTTCTTTCAAGTTGATGGGATAATTCATCAAAAAAAATTTTTAAAAAGTATTTAATAATACTTAAAATTGTCAAGTTTATATGATTCAACAGAAAATTAAAAAACATGGTATATAAAAAGTTCTTTTTATCTTGTAATTATGATTATTTTTTGTTCATATTCTTAGTCAAATTGTTATCTTTAAGTGTTTTATGGGCAATTATTAGCATTATAATTACGTTGTATGCTGTATGTTATAGAGAAAAATGTGAGGGGGGGGGGTCGATGAAGAAAATCATTCTTTTAAAAGGAGTCGATATAGGAAAAATGTTGGGAACCCCTGATCTAAAGCATTGAGTTGATAAAATACAAACCTCGAGGTTAGTTTCAAATCCTGAGTCTCGCAGACGTTGGTTGCAATGGGGTTCGATGTAGGGAAAGAATAATGAAGAATAATACCTTTAAAAGGCAAATGACAGCTAATTGTAAGGAAAAAAAGATTTAGCATCATTGAAAATAAATCAATAAATAAATGTAATAGTTGGATACCAAAGTGTTGTTTAATTGACCTCACAAAGAAGGTGGAGAAAAATGGTTTTCGAAGAACGAAAATTCCTCCCTTGAATGGGATAGTTCAGTTGGCAGAATATCAACCTCGGGGTTAGAGGACTCAAGACGAAATACTGTTCTTTGAAAGGCGATCATTATGGTGGCACTCGACCTTTAAGAAGCATATGACAAATATTCATCTCAAAAAATTTATCATCCTCGAATGATTAAATAATATATACATATGGATAAGATAATAGTATAATACAGACTGATTTGTTTACACTAAGTTGCAGTTGTTATTAATCATAAAATCTAAATTCCTCATTTTGAGACATTTTAGTAAGAAAGTCTTTAGATTAAAATATAATCATACCTTGCTCTCGCAGTCATTTTTCTTCTCCAAATGTGAATTCGTGTGCCTTGAAATAAATTCGCAGTGTTTTTAACCTACCAGCCATTCAGTTGCAAATGGTGGCTATTTATAGGAAAATAAAACTGACATAAAATGTTGTTTGGAATTCATGGGAATAAGTTTCATCTAACTGACTTGCTACAACACAGACTGAGGCATTTATGTTTAAGAACTAACATATTCATGATGTATTTCAAATATACGTGAAAACCATTGAAATGGAAATCCATTGCTTAATCTAACTAAACTGACCAGGGTTCCATGGTAAAAAATTAGAATTGTAACTTAATTGAACAGCTCAGAATCTATTTCCAAATGACTTCAAGGATAGATAGATAAGAATATAACCAATTGAACTGGATTAGACATCACTCCTACCCAACGCTAAATTGACATTACATTATTGTCGAACATCTCATTCCATGCTCTATCAGTTCATAACTGTTTCCTGCACGTGTCAATGATCCATCATCTTAAACCTTTTTTCCTTGTTTTTACTGGTGATATTTTCTGCGTGGTGATATTTTAGCTTCTTCTACCGGAGGGTTTCTGCTGCTTGGAGATGGATAAAATCTTATTCGCTCACCACCTCCTTTTTTATAAGTAGCCTCTTTCGTGTCTATGTCATTCTTTCAAATCTAAGGTTTATCACCTTTTCTTGTGTTTTTTTCCTATATGATTAGTAAACGGACAGCATGTACTTACAGTAGTTCAATAAAAGGAGAGAGTCATACACCCTTTGACCTTTTCTTTAATTTTTTCCCCCTGTATTAAAACGATTTCTATTTTATAGACCACATCCCCCCCCCTTCCCGCATTTTAGCATAATATTTTAGTTCTTTAAAAATATCTATCATTTTGGAATTGAACTCCAACGTTCCTGCTTTCCAAGCAGGTTATTTGTACTATTACACCGCATCAACATGTTACCATCGTCAACAACTATACTTAGGACTTTGAAACGTAAAACCAATATTCCCTAATTTTAAGAAGGCAGAAATATACCGTCGTTAAAAGATAACAACTTAACGTCCTTGAAAAAGACTCAAAATATTATTTTAAACAATCTAAAAGGTAGTCAATAATATATTCAATGTTTTTTTCCTAAATAGTTAAAAATGGAATGAAACATGGAATTGAAAAAAAAAGATCAAAAGAAATATATAATTTTTATATTAATCCTAAATTTGAACTATTTTTAAAATTTGACATTAACTGTGAGTGATAAATATTGTTTTAATGCACAGATTACCAATAGAAACTTTTATACCTAATTTTACAAAGTAATCTCACTCACCGCAAGTTCCATGCGTAATGAAAGCTTTGATGGTGCCACATAAATTTACAACTGTCAACTTAAGCGTGTAAACGTAAACTCATTCCCCACTTTCCGTAGCAGAGACTCCCATAACTGAGAAGAGCGTAGAAATTTAATTTGCGCATTAAAGTTAATTTAAGGGCAGTATATAGACATGAAATGTTTGACAGCACGTGATATGCATCAATACTGTTTTAAGTCATTTTAAATACTATGAAACACCCAAGTTATTTAATCTCGTTAAAATCTGTTATTCTGCGCGAAATTGTCATACGCGATTTACTTCCCTCCCACGATATACCCCATTTTTGTCTGACATGCGTAAAAGCAACTTGTCGGCTCAAGATTCAAAATCGAGACCTCCTGTTCACTGCGCATGTGCTCTTATCGTTTGCAATTC
>OU015501.1:78878438-79173438 GCA_907164885.2 Dolomedes plantarius | reverse complement strand
TTTAATATTTTTAGTCTTTGTAAGGTTATTTTCGTATCAGAGGACGGATAGTGAATCCTATAATCAAAATTGTTATTAAGTCTATAAGGCCTTTTTATTGGAATCTTATAAGCTAGTGACGTTAACTTCAAAAAAGAAGGGGGTAACATGAAAGGAAACAGATTCAAACTTGGGTACTCCTCCCATGGCAGGGAACTGCGCAGTTAAGAGAGCATCGACTTGGAATTTAGGAGACCCTGCTTCCATAGTCTTCATCTACAGTCGTTGAACGTTCTTCAAGTGTTTCCTTTATTTTTTAAATTTTTATAAACATAAAATTCACTTGTATATAACAAATGCTTTATATTTTATATTGTACGAAAAAGTCTTTGATTTTCTGAAAAAAAATCGTTAATTTAAAAATTATTGTAATTTTTACGGGAGAGAAAATTAGGAGAGTTTATTTTTTTTTTTAAGATTCTCTCCTAATTTTCATTCTCTATTCATCAGTTCCAATTTTCTCTTACTCTGTTAACAATTCTTGTGGTGGATTCTGGATTGGATAACTACATGGAATCTATGTACACGATTTTTTTTTGTTTCAAATGTAGTACCAGATTGACTCTATTGGTTATGAGTATCATTTATAAAATTTATGAGTTCATATGGGAAGATATTTAATACGTAAATTTTGCAGAACTAAAAAAAAAGAAAAAATAAATAAAAATACTACTTGACAATAAATTTTTCCTCATATTTTCATGCGTTACCTTGAACACAGTTTCTAAGTAATACCATATGTGTAGCTTTAAATGTTACAGTTATTGAACCTAAGTTTATTGTGTATAACTTTTATTAAATTTAATATCTTAAAAATTTATATACCAGTTAGCTTTCTTACATTCTGTGATTATTAGGATTAAATAATATTCAGCCCTTTTTACGCAAGTGGTTATCACTTCAGGCTGTTTCTAGCTTTTAAAAAAAATCTTATTGCCCTCCGCTGTTTTCAATGGAATCATCATTTTTTTTGCAAAAATATTAATCTTATTTTTATAAAAAGAAGTAGTGAAGACCTTTTTTCAGTTTCAATATGTTACCTTATGAAAGCTTTAAAGTCAATACTTAAAATTGTTTTTAATTTGATTTTAACTTGGGATTAATTTTGTGAGAAATTTTTATTTCAAAGTTTAATTTTTACTTCAGAAGTAACATTTTTATCCTTTTAGCTATTAAATGTTACAAAATTAGATTCTTTTTTAAGTTAGTGATGTATTAAGTGACTGGTATCGTTATATATTTCTCATATATAGGCTTATAATTTCATTAAAGCTCTTTCTTGGAGTTATTCAAAGAATAAGAAATACTTAAAGCTACTAAAATTTCATATGAGTATTCAGAAATTATCGGAATATGAATTACTGAAACAATTAACCATTTATAAACTTATGCATTGTGGTTCCAAAAGAACTTGTATACTTTATGTGGTTTCATACGTTGGAAAAAATATCAGAGCACAGGTAGGTGATCTTCGGTTTAAATGGTAGTCTTAATCCTACTTAAAACTTATTCAATCGTTTTATAATAACTGTTATAAATTAAATTCCATTGCTGTTAGTGGGTAAAAACATAGATGTTTTGTAAGTCGAACGAGTAAGGCAAGTTTTACTAAATCAGTTTAATTCCCCAAAAAATCTAATTTGATTGAGATCAGTTGCTATTATAAAACATATATTGATGATTTCCTAAATAATGTACCAGCATGAAATAATTAGCCCTCTGATTTGACCAAAACTTTTATGAGGACTTCCAAATTCAGGAAATTTTCTCTTGAAAAATTTATGTTTTAAAATTGGTTAAATATTTATAAATAAAGCAAAACAAGCATAAAATTTTACTACAAATTTCTTTGAGATTTACTTAAAATATAAACTTAAATTTCTGGAGGAAAAAGTTCAGCATATTTATTTGTAAAGCTAACAGGACATCGAGCCCATTCAATGAAAACCACCCTATATACTTAAACACTACCCAAACCTATAAAACATGCCCCTATAAAATATATGCACTTCCATAAGACACTTTTTTATGACTGTAACTACAAATCCAATGCCTTAAATAATTAATAAAAATATTCACTGATGCTTCGTCACCGCTCTTTTATTCAACATTAATTTTTAAGCGGTGCCTGAGTTTCATGTCATTGTGTGCGGCAGCCTTCCCCAGTAAACACAATTCTGTAGTTTACTGATAGCAGTATCTATACTTATGAATAATTCTTGCATTTATGCTGATAAATTAATCATTAAGTCCAGGAATGAAATTTCGGCTTTTACCTTGAACTTTGGACTTGTTAGCTTGTTCAAATCGTATGTTTGCTATGACTTCTCCAGCGGTTTTGAGCCTTTTAATTGCATTCGCAGTTATTGACATAACGATTCTTATAGAGAGCTTTTCAAGGACAATTTCTGGTATACAGATGATATGGCTTACCAATGTTATACCTATGGGAAATAGATTGGCTTCTTCCTGCACTGCATTGTTATAATATCTACAAGCACATTAAGACTAATTAACCTTACCACCTTTCTAAACATAAGAGTTTGTAATTTTTTTGCAAAATAAGACGATAATACCGTAAAAATAGATATAAATGCATAAAAAACTAGTGAAACAATGTATAACGTTACAAGAATTCCTTACGTACTCACTATGACAGTTATTAACTCTAGAAGTTTTTAATACATTGAAAGAGACCTCAATAATTATTTCGTAGCAAACATGTAGTACGTGAATTTTTTCATTTTTCATGCCTACGAAATCCAAACAGTGTTGATTGTTGTTATAATAAGTAAATAAGGAATTTATTTTGCCTTATATTACCATGGCAAGCTAATCTTGATAAATCTCTAAGTCCTACAATCTTTGCAAGAGGAGTATTTTGTGTTGGCATACACCCTTTTCTGTTTATCAGAGGTTCATTTGGGGCTATTAATTTGCATGATATGCTAATTTAGTATTGATTATTTCATATATGCTTGTTACCGGAACCAATGAGTTACATTCAGTGCTTATAGACTTCACATCTACAAGCTTATTTGTTATTTTAAAGAAAGGTTAAGCTTTCAAACGCATTTTTATTGAAAGAATCTTATCATACATGCAAGCCGTTTTTAGTATACAATAATGAAATCAGTTGAACTTTTAATAAAAAAAAATCAGTTGTATTTTCAAAAGTCAACATTGAAGTATCTTTTAGCATGGTTAAACGTGGTTATTGATAATAACCAAAGGGAAAAAATATTTCCCTGAACTTTCCAATTCAAATTTCGATAAAAAAAAATAGTATGGGATCATATTATATTTTGATATTACAACATTGTCAATGGTGTAATTAAAATCCTATTAAGTATTTTTATATGAAGATAAAAATCTGGGACATAAAGTAGCTTGTTTCATCACCAAAGTATTTTCTTTTGATTTTTTCAATACCATTTATTGAACACTTCCCCTACAAGACTAAATATTTTGCCTTTTAACGAAAGTTACTACTCTTCTCTGAGCGAAACTGCGTTGTATTAAGAGAAAGTTGTAAGTAGTTTTCTCTCAAAGTTTCCTACTATAATTAGTAGGAGTATTCCGGGAGGTTTCTGCAAACACTTTCACTGTATACCGCTTTGCTTCGAACTCGATTGTAGGGAATTCCGATATAAAAGCATCTTCTGATATGATCAATCTCGAATTTTTCCTTTCTCCGCAGTTTGACCGAAAGTCGAAAAAAGGCATTAATCTGTCGCAAGCAGATTTTACCACTTAATCGGAAGGAGAAACTGCAAAAAGGCGATGACGACGTTTCCATAAATGAAATGGGAGACAGCAGCAAAAGCCACAGAGGCAAAAGAGAGAAAAAAAATCAGCAGAAATAAGATACATAGATCTCGAATTGGATCCGCAAAGCGCAAATCGACGTCTGCAAATTTCGCTTCGATGTTTTCTGCGGATCATTCCGCAAAAGTAGTGGGAGAGAGAGATTGAAGATGAGGACTGTCAATGGGAAAGAAAAATTGCTGAATGGTTTTAAACGCGGACCCACCGATCGCTCAATCAAGTGAGAGAAGCCATTTCGGTCCCGGCGGGAGCACTATGCTCACCGATTATTGGTGCGACTACAAATGCGGATTTCGGGGGCTCTTTAAATATTATCCGCATCCATGATTGATTGGAGACGCCATCCATGTTCCGCGGAATATTAGGAAATATGAGGGCGCGCGTACCCAGGAGGGTCGTTTAAAAGTCTTTATAGAAGAGGCAGGTAAATGGGGCTCCGTATTCTGTGAAGAAAATCTATTAATAATTAATGGGTTTTATTGAAACAAGCATTTTTATTTAATTTACCTTGTTGGGAAAAATGAAGGAGATTTATGTCGTTTATCTCACGCAGAATGATTAGTAGGAGTCTTGAAAAAGATTTCGAAATATTAAAAGATTATGTTGGTAATTGCCCTCAAGGATTCAAATATCAAGTTCGCTTGTTGCGAAGACTTTCTCAGAAGAATATCAGAGAAAATATATCAGATTGCGAGTATTTTTACTCAATTAATTATAAGATTTTTCTGCTTCAATCAGAACAAGGATGTTTTTTCCACTGAATATACCTAATGATTAGCGAGAGAAACAAAGAAAATGAATTTTTTTCTTTTTATTAAGTTGATAAATAAAAAAGTAAAATAAAAACCTCTTTTTTCAAGAACAGGTAAATTATTATCATACATACATAGACTTGTCAAAATGTGCGTAATTTGAAAAATATATATTTAATCCCCTATGAAAATATAATGCAACGAAAAAGAAAGTAAGAGTTACCTGGCCGTGTTATTCCGAAGGAAGTCTTTTTTTCAAAAACGTATAAAATTAAAATATATGATGACAAAAATTAAGATGGAAACAAAATATCTGCCCCAACTTTTCGGGATGAGAAGGGGGGGGAGAGTGTAAAAAGTTTATCTTTGAAATAATTATTAAGTTCTCAATTCGAAATTAAAAATGGCTTTTATCCTCAAGAAACAATTATTCACAAGGTAGATTCAATTAAAACTCCCTTATTCAAAGCTTATTTTAGCTTAATTAATACACTTAATGACAATAAAATTTACACAAATATTAATGAAAGAATAAAGAGAAAGATGTAGTTGTTGTAACTAAGGATTGGAGAAAATATTGCATCGTATAAGAAAAAAATAGCATATAAAAAGCAACAAAAAGTAGTTGAATATGATAACTACACTTTAATCGTGCATTGCTAATTTTAGCCTCAGCAAAAGTTGCGAAAAAAGTTGTCCTGAAGTGTGCATTAATAAAAGACAATCTCGATAGTTAAAGCAAATGAAATTCCCTCGAATGTTTTTTTTTTCTTAGCAGAGGAGAGGTATAAACATAAGTATCATAAGTGACATCTTAAGATTTAAGAAAATATGCATCTCCCTCTACCTGATTAGGTTTCAGTTATTGCTAAATTAAGCTATTGTAACAGAGATGTAATGCAACAGCCACTTCCCTTGTATTTAAGCGTTTAATCCTTCAGCGGGCGCACCTGTGTACAAAGTACAACATTTTAGTAATTTTGAATGGTTTGTTTTTACATGTATGGTTTGAATGTTCTAAGCAGTTTCTATTTATAGCTACACCCTTTCTAATGCAGGTCTGATTTTCTGACCCTTGTATTACTTTCCATTCATTGTTAGTCGGGATTTAACCATGGTAAACCGGCGATTATACTGGATTACAATCGACAAAAGCAGGAGTTGATGTAGTCGATCAAATGTGCTGCTATTACACGGTATCCCGCATATCACGAAGGTGGACAATCTCATTGTTTTTTATGTTTTTGGACATAATAGGACTCAATTGGCAAGTTCTCCTTAGATCCAATAAACTGAACACTTTTGAAATAAGGCGATTGTATCTGCAATCTTTGGCCCTATATTATAAATATATCTCAATATTATCAACATTTTATATCCTGTCATAAACACAGAACTGATATTTTGAATTTGAAAATAAAAAGTTTATTACAAAAGAAATAATCAAGGTTGAAAGAGACGTTGCACTTTGTGCCACGCGCGCCTGCTGGTGCTCCAAAAATCGGCATGCCCGCTGAAGGGTTAAAAGCATTTCCCACGAGGTTGCTAAGAGATATCATAGACATCTCTATAAAGGATGCAACTGGACCAAGAAGTTAAGGGAGAAGCAGCTAGATGTTCCAAACGCTACTGCAAAGAAAATTCTTCAGAAATGATTTGATTTTATCCCAACAAAATTATCCTTCATCATCAGTACTTAGAGATGATATCAAATGAAGAAGAGTTTGTGTTGACGTTTAAGACCGCATGAAAGTGGGCGATTCCTTTCCTGGGAGCATAAATTAGGGAGATAAAACCTATTTCAATTTCGATGGGGTATTCAGTACTAAACGATATTGTACATGGTTTTCAGAATCCAGAGAATTCCTCTGCAGTCATCGAATTCCCTGTCTGGTGCTTTTTTCATTATATTTCCTCCTTGGCTTTAGTTTCTCTTGGAGTTAAAACCTACAGGTGAAGTTACCAGTTTCTGTTTAATTTCATTCTCTAGATTCTCATTTTAATGAATTATTACAACAAAAGTTCTAGTCACCAGTTCTATTAAAGCACAAGGATACCTCCACACCTTGCGTAAATTCGAAGTTTCACAACTGTTAGCAAAGACGTGGTCTGAATGAGAAGATTTTCAAGCAAGATGATGCTGGTCTCCTTAATAGAGATCACGACTAGTGTAGCAGCTTTCACAACACCAAATAACGGAAAAAAAGAATAAATTTTTCGCTCTTTTTCCAAAGGCAAGACCACCTGGATAACCTGATCTTAGTGATTTTAGCTGTTGAGTTAGCTAAAAGCATATGTCTGCGGAAGAAGAAACCAACATATTTCCGCCTGATACAACATCTGTGGATCATCTCTCCAGAGCTGTTGCCTTCTGCACTAGAGAGGTGTATTGAATGTAATTTCTGTTCCAAAACAATACCTTCTGAAAATTAATTGTCAACGGTATGCTTAAACATTGCGGAAAAAAGATGAATGAATTTCAAGTTGTCAAACTTTTCCTAGGCTTTTTGGGAGTGTATGCGCTTTATTTTTTACTTTTAAGTTTTGCTCAAAGGAGGAAAGAAAAAAAATGTTAAAAATTAATTTTACATTTATTTTATGTATTCATTTATTCATTTTAGATATTTCCCATTTCTTCCTGTTATACAGAGCTATATTGTCTCCTAATTAGCTTATTTTTTATTATTACTTATAGAATCTTTCCACCATTTTTTAATAGTATTTATGCAACTTTTGATGACATTCCGCTAATTAGTTACAACCACCGAAAACTCGTAATAGGGCAGCTTTCGCTACATTTCTAAAACATTAATTAAAGTATCATATTTACCTCTACTTTTATTAAATATTCTCATTAATGGACAATATTTAGTTCAAATTTAAAAACTTAACGTGAACTTCAAAATATTAAATTTTAATAACTTTTCAACCCTTGCAAAAATTTAATGTTATCCCGTTTATATTGCCTTTAACACATTTCTTGCAAAGTTAAATTTTACTCATTCTCACAAGATGTAGATGTTCTGTTAATGTAATAATACCTGTTTGTGTGATAACTGTCTATTATGTTTATGTAACAGTAATCGTTTAAGATATAATTTTTGTAGTTTTAAACTCACAGATAGCTCAGCAAAAGTTATTTTTAATGAACTTATTTTTAGTTTAGATTTTAAGCTTTTATTTAGTAGTCTTCATTTTGAATAAAGATTTAAATCTGTTAAATCTATGAGAATCATTGTGACTCTTGAATTTTACAGCATACTATGTAGTGCGTTCTAGGGAGTTTAACATATTACATTTATTGTAACTCGGGTAAATTTTTAAAATATAATCCATTTAAATTATTTTTGATTTAATAGAGAACTATAAGGAATTAAATCAGAAAAATTCTTTTTTTTTCCTTGTGGTGGCAAGGTTTTGTGCTTTCTCATACCTTTTCCGGTCATTTGAAAAGTTAATAATATTTTGTTGTTTTAATTTGTATATTCAAGATCTCATTGACTGATATTTTAAGGCATTCAAAGAAAAGTCTGTAGGATTAAAATATCAGTAAATAAAGTATCCCATTGACTGATATTTTAAGGCTTTCAAAGAAAAGTTTGTATGATTTGCTATGTTTTTAATGTATTATTAAAGGCTTTGTACCCAAAATCTAGGGTGTAATTAGAAGACAGCTGTGCGCATGCCGTAAGGAGAAGCAATTAACATAGTAGATATGAATCAAGAATCGATAGAATCAAGTGGGAGAAGGCAAGAATCGAACAAGAATCTCCTTGATTTAACAGGGTTTAAAGAAAAAGGTTTAATTTCTTGGAGAATATTTTTTCCCATATCTAAAAATAATTCAGAAATATTTCTAGAGAAAATTTTAATGAAATTTTTAAGAATAATTTTCAAGAATTTTATTTGCGACTAAACATAAATAAATAAATAGAACTGAATTATTGACTTTTGAATAGGGTATGAAAATGAGACTTTAAAATAGTGCCCTGGACTGTGATGAACATGTTGCACTATAAATCTATGTTTATGACTTTCACTCTTTTATCTCAACTATAATGAAAAATTTGCAAATAAGTTATATCAGAAGAATGTGTATTAAATGTATAAATGCGTTATGTCACTGCAAAAATAAGTTAGTTTAGGATAAAAAGGGGGAAAAAATGTTATAAATCAAATCATGTGTGATACATTCGTTAGAATAAATCTGGGAATATATCTGGGCATAATAGTATCACATCTATATTCTTCAAACGAGTTGACCTAGTTGAAATGATTCTATGAAAGCATTTGAAATTTCGCATAACAATGTTCTCGCATACATCTGTATATAAAGGAAGAAGTCCTGATTCATTCATCTATACACGTATCAACGCCCAGCAAAAACTATTGGAGATACAGATATCAAATTTTAGGAGCTTGTTCCTTTTATAATGAAGGCGTCATTTAAGAAGCGATTTTTCAAAATTCGTCATCCAAAGGGGGGAGGGGGGCTAAACGTGTCTTTTGCATATTCCTTCATATCTCAAAGATGGAAACAGATATCCATAAGATTCTTGCTTTAAAATGTAAGGAACAGGAATACTTAAAAACAAATTTCAGAATTTTTCAAAATTAGGCCCCCATGGGGGGGAGGGGGCTAAGCGTGTTTTTGAATGTTTTTCACATATTTCTTCATACCTCAAAGAAGGAAACAGATATCCATAAGATTCTTGATTTAAAATGAAAGAAACACGAATACCTAAAAACCAATTTCAGGATTTTTCAAAATTCGGCCCCCATGGGGGGCGAGGGGGCAAAACGTGTTTTTCCCCTATTCCCTCATATCTCAAAGAAGGAAACAGATATCTATAAGATTCTTTCTTTAAAATGTAAGGAACACGAATACCTTAAATCCAGTTTCAGCATTTTTTTAAATTTGGCCCCAAGGGGGGGAGGGGGCTAAACGTGTTTTTCACATATTCCTTCATACCTCAAAGAAAGAAACAGATTTTCATAAGATTCTTGCTTTAAAATGTAAGGAACACGAATACCATAAAACCAATTTCAGGATTTTTCAAATTTCGGCCCCCAAGGGGGGGGGGAACTAAACGTGTTTTTACGTGTTTTTTACATATTTCGTCATATCTCAAAGAAGGAAACAGATATCCATAAGATTCTTGATTTAAAATGTAACAAACACGATTAAATGTAACAAAAACGATCAATGTCACGATTTTTCGACATTCCCTTTAGATTTTGTAAAAATTGCTAGAAACAATCCAATAATTTGTATTTTCTATATATCACTATTTTGAACACCAAATTGGTGGTAGGGGAAAAGAGAGAGATCAACCTTACTTAAATGAAGTGTTGAAAGGTGTGTGTGTGTGTGGATTGTAGATATTTCGGTTGTTTGTACGTATACATCTAGAGCTCAGGTAAACTCCATTCATTTTTATTATCCTGGGCAACGCTAGGTAATTCTTTGTTTGTGAAACCGGCGATTTTAACAGCGGTTTACGGGGAAACCCTCAAACTCCTCGAAGGGCTGGGATTCAGTGGGATATCAAAATGGAAAGAAACATTTTAATGCTGACATCAGCATGGGGGGGGGGGCTATTATAATATGCTGATGGGATGCTGACATATCTCAACACATATCTCATCACATTCCATACAGTTAATCAAACATATAGCAATTTGTAAAGATGCAATTATATCATGGAAAATGAGTGAATAAAATTCGAATAAACAACATTTGAAGTATAATTTCAACCCTTCACTTTTCGTAAAATTTTACCACATTTTCGGCAAAGGTCTTGATAGTTTGTATACGTTTCATGGAACCACTTCAGGCACCTTATGCATTTTATCCAGTCATACTTTTTGGTTGTTGTATTGTATTCTTCTCCATAACCAACACAGTGATCCTCATCAAATTCTATTCCCTCGGAACCTGTAGAATCTGATAATTTCAAATGTATTTCATCTTCTTCGCTACTGGAAGTGTCGTGTTTTTGTTTTTTGTCACTTGTATCCTTGAAACGGTGCTTTATATCCAGTTTTTCTGGCAAATTCAAGATTGAGAATTCTCACATCATCTCGAGTAAATGGGAATCCTTGTTTCTGCATTCGTTTAATGTGTTTTAGTAATCTTTCTTCGTTTTCTTTTCCAAACATCGGACCAGGACCCATGCTGTCTTTATTGGAATTATTGGTCTTCAATCGGCGCTCCAAACTCTTGCGTAGAATGTGAAATGCTACAGACGCTCCTTTTATCGAATATGATCCCATTTGCCTTAGACAAATCACTTTGACTCCAGGTCCCTCGGTTTGAATGAGGTTTTCTTATGTATTTATTCGGCATCTTGAAAAACTGGAAAAAAACATCGTTCCGCATATTATATTATTATTATTATTATTGAAATATTTATATTAGTTAAAATTGAAACAATTTTATCCATTAATATAATTATAACATAAAAGTTATATAATTATTTTAAATATAATTATATTCAGTTAAAATCCTCATTCCGCATAATTTTGAAATATTGATTAAAGGTGGTCATCTCTCCTCGATTTTATGTGGCCATCTATCCTGAAATTGAAGGACAGATGGCCACCCAATTTAAAGCGTCACTCCACCATTGTACGTCCTTATTTTAGGCTTAAAAGCAAAGATTGGATTATATACGTGCCTTAAAAAGTCCGTAAAGTAAAAAGAAAAATGTAACGTACGTATTGCAAAACATTCAGATACCTAACTCAACAAAAATATTCAACCACTAAATTAAATAAACATTAAAATTTCACTTTTTATAATCGAAAAACTAATAAATACTTCTAATAAATACCTAATAAATAACTAATGTACTTCTAATAAATAACTAATAAATACCTAAAAATCTATTAAATTCTTACGTACCTAACCCGGATATGGGCCCATTAATCTGTAGACTGGAAGTCTTTCTATGAAGTCAGAGAGGGTGGGAGAAGGTAAGAGACCCCCAGATGTCACCCCTAGGGATTCTCTGTCAAAACTGATGTGGCACCAGGGGGTGGTGTTGGTTCACCTATGCGGTGCCTCAACTGGATGCAAATACAGATTCTTGCGGTTAAAGTACGAATGTCGTCATTGACAAGTGCCCCACATTGGCAAATAACAGGCGGTTTCTAGGGGGGAAAAGGCTCAATTTGTTTTTGAAGTTCAAATAGTGCTCAGTTTACAGTCCTCTACAGGGAATTCATAAGGTTTTATTTATTCGGAGACTTATTTTCTAGACAGTTTTGTAGTTGTTTTTCCTAGAATTATAACAGGAATATTTCAGCTTCAATCATTTTACGTCAACTTGAAAACATACGTACCATCACTATAATTTCTATCTACGATTGATGAGTTGGAGATATCGATTCTGTCAATCCCATAAACCCGTTCTTCTTTTACTCTATCGGGTGTGACGTCACACTACCTGAAGTATGACGGCATAGATTTATAGAAAAGAATAAACATAAAGAGACACGGACACATAATAAATCAAGGAGGAAATAAAGTGTAGATTATGCTTGGTGACATCTGAAAGTGTAAAGACTATGTTTCACATCTCTATGAAAATAAAAGGTTTTATTTTTTTCTTTAACGCAGATAATTAGGCTTATACTAATATTTTGGATACAATTAACAATAATTTACTTACACATCTAATAATATACAAAGAGAGAGAATCATAAAAGAGTGGGTTCTGCCAAATCCTTACTTCATCACCATATCAATACAGCCATTTGCTTGATTAGTTACAGCGAAATGAGATAAAGGGAATTATTACGAAATTTCACAGAACATAATTTAAGAAAATATGAATAATAACATTAATACTTTATCTGAACAGAATAGAAATAAATGGATGAAAAAAAACTTATAGTGACATTCGTTCATTATAATCCATTTAATATCTTACTTGATTCAGTCTTCAATAATGTTTCTGTATTATCATTACATAGAATAAATATCTCTCAGTTTATGTTTTCTTAGTTTCAATCGATGAAGAAAAAAACATTTTTCCCGTATCTTTCCAATTTTCAATCATAGCTCACAAGTCTGAATTACGTTTTAAAAATTATATAGATCCTAATTCAATCATTAATGAATATTAAATAAAAAAAATCTTCAAAACCGTTGCTTAAAAAATGCGGTTATTAAGATGCGATCACAAAGATACAGAAATGAAATTTCTTAGCCATAGCTCGAGGCCTAATTCCATTCAATATTCTTTGGAATAGATAGAGTCGCACAAAAGCAACAAAAGTAACTTAATAAGGAAAAAAGATGATGAATAAAATCTTTGCATTATTAGTAATTACACAGGAAGAAAAAAGTAAATCAGTTAATATTCGGAGTTCAGTGATGTAAAAAATAGATTTCTTCTAATCAATTAGAAAATTTCTATTCAAGTAACTTTTATTTTTACGAACAGCGCATATTTAATGACTTTGAAAACTTATAAAGTTGTTCGGAGTTAATGAAATGTGTGTATTAGAGTAAAATGCAATGAATTTTCCTAATATGTTGAAATTTTTGACCTATTTAAAATGAGTACGTAAAAGGACTCTGATACTGTGGAATCATTGTTAGTTTAATGCAATATAAAAAGATTTTTATCACTAACTATTTGATTTTAATATTAATAAGGCTCTAAAATCTGTGACATGGAAAATCATGAGTTAATGACCTAAATAAACTATTTAAATAAAAACAAAATATAGATTTTAAAGGGTAGTTCAAAGTCTATAGCCAGTTGATTATGCAAAAAGAAATAATTTGGTAGTACCGGGTGCGACAGAATGGACGCTCGTATTTCTGAAGGTCACTGGTAAAAAGGAAGAGGGGGCGTGGCAAGAGTTCAGATGGATTTTCTAATTGTCAGTAGACACCACGAGTTGGTCTGGTGAACATCGCGGTTTCATTATCAAGGCGTTCTTTAAAGGCAACGATTCTGTAAGCCCGAAACAGAGGGCATTTAGGACGCGCTCTTTACTATATGCACCTGATGCTGTTCCTGATCCGAAAAACAATGCTGCGATGGGTTTCGAACATGAGAGCAAGTGGGTCTACATTACCAAGGAAACAAAGCAGTAGTCCTAGGAACATTAGAACACCTGAAAATATGAAACAAGTCCGTCAGTCCGCTATTCGTTAGGAAGTTGCCGCCATTCCCCCAGAGATAACTAACAAAGTGATAGATAACTTTAGAGAACGGATTCGGCAAAACTGAGGTTGCTCCTAGCTAAGACAGACTTGCTAAGACCCTTGTAGTGCAATGTGTGGTGATCACGCTACGCAATCGGAGGCGTGACGTCAGATCCAACGTGACGGTTTCTTCAAACCATCTGCGGTGCATCCGAACCCGACAAAGTTCTGTACTTTCAACGCCGTATGCTAATTTTCGAGGCATGCAGCGTATAAAAGGCTAAAACATTTTTAGTCAGAACGAGGAGGAGGGAACTCGAGTTTGGCAGTCGACAGCAGCTTCCATTCTGTCTTGTCTTCCGACGCTTTCTGACCAGTGCTGCAGGTGAATGAAAATCTACTTCAACTCTTTATTTTGTGGACTTCATGTTGTGTCCGGTAATTTATAATGTTTCTTTCATCATCTTACTTTTTGGTTATTTTTTAATAAAAGACCAAGGTTTGGTTGAACTGCTTTTGCAATCACTCAAACTGGAGACAGATTGGGGAGGAAACAGTTTTACCTAACATACCTCCCCAAAAATGGTAAACCGGAGCTGCACTCCTCAATACACAAAGCCTATATGGACCTGGTCTGGAACTTCTGGCCAGGGAGCATTAGCAACAACAACATCGTCACCTGAGTGCAAGAACTAGGTAATTCCAAAAAAGTTGTTTTTGAGACATCTGGTTATTTATAGCTGAATTACATAAGAATGGAATGCAATAACTAGACACTTTGCTGCTAACCTAATGCCATCTGTTGGCTAATGTAATAATCAGAAAAACAGAACGACGAGTATTTTCTCACTGAAAGAAGTAGACATCTTGAGATCTTCAAGAACTTGAAGAATCGAGTTACCTAATTCTTGCACTCGGGTGACAATACATTTGTACAACTGTTTTCTTCAAATCAGCGTCTTTCGGGAAAAAAATTTTAACTAGCAAATTTCGAGGGATTTTCATACCTCTCAGTGGGCTCTCGAATTTAAAACAAGATACAATCGTATCTGCCTTTTATATAAAAAAACTAATTTTTTAAAAACTTTATCACAGTAAGTTTATCACAGTAAAGATTGCTGAATGGCGCATGCATTCTCCAATATATCGGTTGAGAAGGCTGAGAAGTCAGCACCTCTGAGAGCCGGCGTTGTTGAGATTAGGATTTATAGTAGTAGTACATGGTTGTAACATTTCTGCTTTATTTATCGTAGAAAGCGTAAATAAGACTCGTTTCCTTTTCTTCCTGCACTTTCTCCGCTTAAAGGGTTTCTTCTACATGTAAATCACCCAACTGATGGCACTCTTAACATATCTCTGCAATAAAAGCCTCTGTTCCCTTAGAGATTACAGCTAAAATGTAATTCCCTCCCCCATATCTGTCTTTAAAAGCACGAATAGTCTTTAAAAATTATATTAAGCATAATGATTTTAAATGTTTATAGAATACTTAAAAATTTAATTGATAGTTTAAATTTCGAACTCAACAGATGAGAGTGAAATATCAAGCTAAGATTCAATAAATTTTGGTATTAAATTTTAGTAAAATATCCCTCATTTGAAACATGTTTTGTAGTACTATTTTTAAACGATAAAAAATTACATTTACCTGAAAAAAGTCTTTTTTTCCAATCGGTGAGCTGATGTGTGAGTCAAAGCAGTTATTATGACTCCAGAAAACATCCAAAACAAGCTCTATCAAAACATATCTAAAATTTCACTATCTTATGATAATCAGAAGTGGGAGTTTTACCGCGTATTAAATAATCCATGTCATTTTACTTTTGTTATTTTAGAAAATTCTATGTTATTTTCCTATTTTTATAACTTATTAGATTTTATATTTGCTCAGTTATTCTATTGCAAGTAACTTTTAATTTCAAATCAACATCATCAGCAAAATACCAAAGAATTATTTTTCATGGTTCTCTAATTTCTAAAATTGAAATAAAATTTAATTTGGAAATTTCGGATCTAATGATTCTCAGTTCGTCTTGTCAATTTTACTTGTAATCATTGACATAGTCCTCTAAATTCCCCCAAATTCAACATTGCATTTTTTCTCTCTCCCTATCTATAGAAGAAATCTTATTTTCATCTTTAATATTGTCCCTGGACAGCTTTAATCTCGAATGCAAACAGATTGAAAAAATTGCCATATGTGTGAAACTTCTAATATCAAATCGACTGGGAACTTTCTAACCTCCTACGCTATACGTATTCATCTCGGCGAATTCAAAACCTATTAAAATATTACCAGATGACATCATTATGTCTCTTTGAAGTTTGCTCAACCCTAACTCATCAGACTCTTTCTTTTTTCGCAGCTGACAATGTAATTTATATTTTCCCTTTTATCATGATAGTTTGATCCTTTTTCACCTCAATGAAATGTATTCCGTGGGGAAATATTTAGGGATAGAAATTTTTAGGAATATTTATAAGAATGATAAATGGGAAGCGTTGATGAGAAAGGGAAAATTTTCAGTCTCACATATAATTCCCATTTAAAAGTATTTTGTCTAAATTCGTGGGAATGGGAACAAGTTAAAGTTCTTTAAACCATGAAACAGGAAAAGGTGAGAAATTCCACTGCTCAAGTCATTTAAGGATTAATTGGACAATGATATGCAACAATGCAACAAGGAACCAATCCCCAAAAGTTTAAAAATTGAGTTAAATAGCTGATAGGGTGGGCCCCATGTTTAGCTAGCTTGGAATTTTTTTATTATTCCAAGCCCAAAAAACATTCTTTTCATTAACTGGATAACCAACTATCACCAATTATGAAATCTTTAATTTAATGCGTAATAAAAACTCAATTTTCTCACTTATTAGTGTAGGTTGGTTTCTTGTTGCACAGCACTGTCCAATTATAATGATAAAAGATATTTTAAAATGTCGTTAATCGATTATTGTATGCACTATTAATATCCAATGGTGTTTTAGTCTACCGTTAACAGTGCAGTTTCTGAATCATAACGTATATGTCGTGGCTATTTCAACGTTTCTAACCTTTTTTTTTTTTTGTATTTCAGTGAAATATAAGATATTAAGACATTTTGAAATTTGATAAGTTTATTCATCCACTAATATTATGAAAGGCTATTAATTATCAAATTCATAAAAACTTTAATAGCAAGAAAAGTTCAGTTTCCCGTAACATAACATATTCAAATGACACTAAACGGAAGTCAGCTGGGATGTCTGGTTGTCAAATGAATTTTATGGTTTCCAGCTATATTTCTCTACACGATATAAGACGCATCAATGCGAATTAGTTTTGCATATTTTACTATGAACAGGAATTTTAAACTGATAAGTTTTCTTTTAGGGCAATGGTTCTATTTAAAATGCAACTTTCCGCTGAAACAAATTGCAGCAGCATTTACAATGATAAAGTATTATTTCCCAAAAGCCTGTGATTGTAAATTTGGACTATACAATTTTTTTTCAGCTTTGTTCTTAGAAAGTAATTTTTAGAGTCCTCTTGAAATAAACTTCAGAAATCATATCAAAAGTTTTTATAACATTTAAGTCCGTGTGTTGCAGCGAAGAAAAACATCAATAATGCATATTTCATACAGTTTATATTAAATATAATTATGATTATTTTAACTAATTTAGTATATAGTATCTCTGTTTTCCATTATTTTCTTTTCTTAAAATCATTCTTCGAGAAAGCAGGAAAAAAATCTAACATATTGAGTATTTTAAAGAAGAAATTCCGACCCAAATCTCGTCTAGAATGCATCGGCTGTTAGTTAAGGAGCCATTTATTATTTTATAAATTGATACTTTCAGAGTGAAAATATTGTATAGCAGAGAACTTCGACAAAATTCATTCCTTTGGGAGAAGCGAAAATGGTACGAAAAAAAAGTCGATACGTATGTTGGTATGAAAATCGATCGCCGCTATTTTGCTTTACATCGCTGAAATAACCAAAATATCTTGACGTTCAACTTGTCTGAAATTTTTGTGCGATACTTCAAAACGTTTCTATAAATCCATTCAAATCCGTTCTGAAAATATCCATGTATATGTATATATCGATATATAAGGGCTACAAGAAAAGCCTTTTATCGTTAAATTTTGCATGCACGAATCGAATCGCAAAAAAATCCCTCAAAATATTTTTCAGAAATAGCTTTTGACGATTTTGTACTTTCGATAAAAAATTGAGTGATTTCTTCCTTTGAAATTTTATATGGTTATATATGCGTATGAATATCCATACTTATATTCCTGTCTGGAAGCATTCATGTGAGACTTGAATAAAATTCTGTGAGGCCCAGACACACACTGATCAATGGGTACTATGATTTAATTATAACAGAAAGATATTTATGTATGTAGACTTAATTTACCTAACCAAACAATATATTTATATCTAATATCTATCTACCTATATATATATATATATATATATATATATATATATATATACACACATACACTCGTCAAAAGTGAAATTGCAACACCATGAAGGAATGCGCGTAACAGTATGAAAATAACAGGATCGGTAGAGTTAAGACACATATAGAGATAATTAAAGAAACAAAGATATGAAAAATTAAACTGTTTATTCAGTATCTAATGTGGCCACAAAAGGCAGCTATACAAGCCTCTAAACGGCGAGACATACTGTATATGAGGCTATTAATGGTCTCTTGAGATATTCCTTGCCGAGCCCACTGCAGCTCTCAGTTCCTCTACGGTATGCGGCTGCGGTGTCCTGTGCACCGCAAGTCCGATGGCAACCAACACATGATCGATGGGAGAGAGATCGGATGAGGCTGCCGGCCAGGAAAGGAGGTGAATTCCATTGAGGTTGTTCAGAGTGTGACGTGCGACATGAGGTCGGACATTGTCCTGCTAGAATAACGTACCGGGGGCGGCCTGCACAAGTGACCTACCACAGGCATAACAACTTGTGTTACGTACCGGGCCGATGTTAAACTGCCAGTAATGTACATAAGGGTTGTTCGTGGTCCGAACATGATGCCACCCCAAACCATAAAGCTCGGTGTGGGGTCTGTGTGACATTCGACGATATTGGCTGGTAGGTAACGTTCTCCAGGAAGCCGCCACACATGTCCATGACCGTCATTCGTCCATAAACAAAATCGGGATTCGTCTGAAAACAATACCCGATGTAATTCGTACGTCCAATGACGATAACGTCGACACCAAGCCAGACGGGCAGTCCTGTGTCGAGTGGTTAAAGAAACCCCAGTGGCTAGCCGCCGTGCACACATCCGTGCCTTATGCAACCTGTTACGGATGGTTTGGCAGAAGACAGATGCCCCATCTGATAATGGTAGGTAGGTTTGAATAAGACTTGCCGTAGCGAACGGGTCTCCACGAAACATTCGAATTTGCCTATCAGTGAGATCTGACGTCCACCTGGATGATCCACTGCCTCTTTGCTGTGTTCTCAGATCGTCCTCCGTTCATCTTGCCAACCATCGCTGAATTGTACTGACCCGTCCAACACTACTGGCAACTGTGCGCATCGACAAACCGAGCTAATGAAGTTCTAGGATACGTTCTCATTCTTCAGACGATAACTGCTGATATTCTGGTTGCTGATGTCTCCGAGGCATTTTCTAACCTTCAAGTTCCGTTACAACATCCGTCTGTCATTGATAGCATATAGAGAGCTTCAGGAGCTTCAGGAAGAGTAGTGGTAACTACAGTACATGGGCCGGACCCTCCAATGTAGGATGATATAGCAATGCATAAAACTTCAGTGATCAATAAAAACGAAAGTAGGAAGGAAAGTAGAAAGTGTGGCATATAGAGAGCGAACCAGCTACTGGCTTTTATAGCTAGTAACTGGGTATCATGTGATCAGATGCGCACGCGCATTTAATCCTTTACATATGTCTCTGACATCTACTGATCTGGTTGTTTTCACATCGCTACGCGCATTCCTTCATGATGTTGCAATTTCACTTTTGACGAGTATATATATATATATATATATATATATTGTAGAGTATTGCATTTCAACCTCTCCGTTAACAAAAGAAATTCTTCTATCTCGGCCTGAGACACTTCAAAAGATTTCCGACGGCTTGGGTGGCAATATGCTGACAGCAATTTTCCTTTTGTTCATCCGATAGACTTGTTCCACAGGACCTCAGGGGACGTGGTCATTTTTCTTGATTTAGTCATCGCCACCGGGCGACGCCGCTGGTATTTATTATAAATGACAGGAGACCCCCCAGGTGCTTTCATTCATGAACTATCAATTGTTAAGCAGCATCCTGGAGGCGTCGCGTGCCTAAACAAAAGGACTCGTGCCTTTCGCATTTTACCGAAGCGGCCCTTTTGAGACTCTTTGAAGTGGCTTGGAGGACAAACTAAAAAGGCGGCCGCTTTAGACCCGGGGAAAATATTTCATTATCGCCCCAGGAAACCCATTTCCGTTGCTCACTTGTTCTAGATCGTTCGACTTTCTGGAGAGTGATGCAATATCCGGTGGAGGTCTTCTATAAAAAGAGAATGGACCCCTCAGTCGAGGCTTGCGTCTTTTTAGTTCCTGACACGTAGCGGATCCAGTTCTAAGAGCAGCCGGGTTTGCCGCCCTTATCGGTTCAGCGTCCCTTGTGACTGTTTTGCAGCGACGATCTAGTTCCTGCAGGAGTAAACATACTCCACTAATTTGTCGGAGACCAGTCTTCGTGGAAGGAGCCTTTGCTACCTTATTTTCCAGTGAGGAGTCCTTTCTCCTTAATTTAATAATTTCATCGCTACCGGGTGCGTGCAGTGATCACCGCCGTTGATATTATTGGGGAGCCCTTTCCCGTCAGGAGAAGTGCCGTTTCTTCATCATTGAAGCAGAGCCAGTTCTGCTAGCCTAGCGGACTTCTGTGTTCTTACTCCGCCCCACGCCGATAAAATCGAGTGTGATTACCTACGTTACGAAGTTCATCTTACATCTGTGCAGTGTACATATCTCATCATCATCAATTTGATTAATAAATTGCATTTGTTTTGTTTATGTAATGAGTGATGTATACCTGGTGTGTTTAAATCATCTTCTGGTTGACACTACGAACCTCAGTTCGCTACAGAAGGTATATATTCATTCATAATTTTGGTGGCAGCGTTTCGACGAAAAAAAAGCGACAGTAAGAACATTTTGTTTTTTATAGTGACAGTCGCGTGTGTTCAGAACTGAGACTGTGTGAAAGTGCTATCGCGGGTGTGTGTATCCTGTGAATTAGAATAGAACGTTTGACGTTCTTGTGCCATCTGATAAACTTGCTGCAGTGCCAACTAGATGCCAGTCTTCACATCAAATTGTGAGTACCATTCTGTTTCTCTTTTGTGCTGGTATCCAACAGTAGTTTAGTAAATAATTTTGGTTGTTTTCTCAGAAGTAGGAGAATTAAATGGTTGAATTTAATAACCGTAATTAATAGCTTGATCTGAACTTAAAAGGTGTTAAAATTTTTTTTAATTTGAGGTAAAATAAGAACTAGTGTTATTGTGTAAAGTAGAATTGTTATTGAAATAGTAGTGTGTTAAATTAGTTCTCAGAAATTAAGGAATGTAACTGTGCTCAAAAAGAAATAGTGTAACTACATTGTGTTTAACTATTTTGCATTGTGTATTGTTGTGATATGTTAAAAGCAAAGTGATTTATCTTTTATGAACCTTAAAATAGTAACATCGCAAGCGGAATGTTAAAAGTAATTTAGTTCATATTTGTTAATACATTGCATGTGTACGTTAATTGATTGTGTTGTGTAGTTGCATTTTGTGTTCAGGTTTTAAAGTAATTACTACCTCAGGGTTTATAATAGTGTGTATTATTCTGTGTAGTATTGTAATAGCTTTGTATTCTGTCAAACATGGGTTCTCTTGTTCGTGCAAAGAAAGAGGACTTAGTTAACCTCGCTATAGAAATGAGTTGTGAGGTAGATTTGGGAATGCTGAAGCTTGAGATAATCAAAAAAATTGAAAGTTCAGCAGATTACAATGTAAAATTGGCTGAAGGGTTGTTAGCTGAAATTATGGAGACCCGTATAGAAAACGAGCAACGAGCCCGGAAAAAACGGGAAGATGAATTAGCTCAACAAGAACGGGAGGATAGGTTAGCTCAACAAGAGCGAGAGTTTGAGCTAGCCAAATTAAGACTGAGTAGGGAAGCCCCCCAAGAAAGCCCGTCTGTTAGTCCTCCGAGACCTGCGGGACACTCATTAAGGCACATAATGCAAAAATTCGACCCGGAAGAAACTGATATAAGCCTGTACCTTTGCCTTTTTGAACGGCAGGCACAGCATTTAAAAATACCGGAAGCTGAATGGTCAGGCAGTTTAATTAGCCTGTTACCATTATCAGTAGCGGCCATTGTGTTACGGGAAAAAGTCGAGGACACACAAAAATATTCCCATGTTAAGAGCGTGCTTCTCGAGCGATTTAGGCTCAGTCCTGAAGCTTTTCGTCAGAAGTTTGTTAGACACCAGCGTAAGCCAGGAACCCTATGGAAAGATTATCTTTTCGAAATAAAGACGTATTTCGAAGGTTGGTTAGAGGGTCTCGGTGTTACAACTTTTGAGTCGTTAAAAGATCTCTTTCTGGTCGACCAATTGAAACGGAAAATGGGAAGTGAAATCCGGGAGCAAAATATAAGGGATTGGGAGAATTACACGTCCCCTGAAACCTTGGTCAAAGACGCGGATCAGTTTGAGCTTATCAGAAAAACAGGTAAGCCCCCCAACCAGCCGAAGAAATTCGAGGGACGCGCGCCCGACCAACGTAAAATGTTTGGGGCTGTAAAAACGGGAGAGAAAGTTGAAAAATCCCCCGAACAACACGAACCCGAACGAAATTTAGATAAGGTGAGCTCCCCTCGCCCAAAAGAAAACCGCCGTAAAGAATGGAACCATAAAGAGTTCGACAAAAGGCGTGTGACAGACATTAAGTGCTATTTTTGCCACGAGGTCGGGCATGTTAGGCCCCAGTGTCCGTTATTAACAAAAAAAGAAGAGGTTAACTCCATAGGTGCCGATTTGGAAATCACAGATCCCTTAAAACCATATGTGAGTATAGGGACTGTGAACGGCCAGGTATGTGAGATACTTAGAGATACGGGTAGTACGATTGATCTGGTTTGTAAAAGATTTATTTCGCCCGACGACTACCTCGGCGAAACAGTCTGGCTCACTCAGCCGTTAGACACTCGTGCCATTAACGTGCCCCTAGCGCGTGTAATTCTGAACTCCCAGTATGGAAATATAACAACAAAGGCCTGTGTCATTAGCGACAGGTCAAATCAACAAAGATACATACTGGGAAATCAAACGGCAGCTCTTCTAAGACAGGGTCAACAAAACTCTAAGAGCATGCAAATCAATGCAATAACGCGCTCGCGTTCCAAATGCCAAGAGAGCTGTACACAGACGCTTCAGTCAAACGATTCTCTTCGAGAGCGTTCGGACAATAGTCCCTCAGATGGGGAGTCAATCGTTTTGACACAACTGGAAAGGGAGGAACAGGCGAAATTGTTAGTTTTACCCCCCCTCGACCGCGAAGACCCAGCGTTGAGTCTATTAAATGTTTCCCCAGAGAAATTCGCAGACGCACAGCGGGAATGTGTAGAATTGGCCGCATTGTTAAAAAAAGTCGAAAGTCCAAGTCAAACCGGCGAGAAGGGTTATGTAGTGATAAACGGGTTATTGTGTAAACAACAGAGGGACCACTTTGGGGATACACGAAGTCTTTTAGTTGTCCCACAGGTATTCAGGGAAAAACTGTTGGCAGTATGCCATGAGTCAACAAACGCTCATTTAGGTGCGACGAAATCGAAACAGAGGCTAGCCAAAGCGTTTTTTTGGCCCCGATGTTACCAAGAAATGGAGGAATACGTGAGGTCGTGCGACGCATGTCAGCGCATAGGAAATGCTCAAGATACTAAGAGATTCCCCATGCGATTAACGCCTATAATTAGCGAGCCATTTGTCAAAATAAACATCGACGCTTGCGGACCTCTGCCCGAATCTGAGAATGGAAATAAGTACCTAATCACCGCTATATGTTTAGCTTCAAAGTTCCCGGAAGCAATTCCCGTGAAAAACCTAAGGTCATTATCTGTCACGGATGCTTTGTTGCAGGTATTCAGTAGAACCGGGTTCCCGAAAGAGGTGCAATGCGACAATGGCACGTCGTTTACGAGCGAGTTAACGTGCGAATTTTTTGAGAAATTCGGCATCAAAGTGACGCATAGTTCAGTGGGGCATCCACAAAGCAACCCTGTAGAGAGATTCCACCGAACACTTAAGAGACTGTTAAAGGTCCTGTGTTTGGAAAACGGGGAGAGTTGGGAACGTCATTTACCAGCCTCGCTCCTCGCGATTCGGACTATAACGCATAATAGTACGGGATTCTCACCGGCCGAACTGTTGTATGGAAAAAACCTACGAACACCCGAAGTTTTATTGTACGAAGGTTGGATGGGAGGTTGTGAGGAAGAGAGACCCGTGACAGAGCACGTCCTTACCCTAGTGAATAGATTAAAAAGAGCGCGAGAATTAGCTGCTCAGAAAATGGGTGAAGAACAATCTAAGCGTAAGGAAGCGTATGATAAGAGCGCAGTTAAAAGGCATTTCGAGGTTGGAGATTTAGTTCTGATTTTCTCTTTATCTCGACCTAGCAAAATGGCGCCGAAGTGGATAGGCCCAGCGAAAATTGAAGCTCGCATATCCGAGACGAATTATCGAGTGCAAACTCCCGGGCCTAGACAGAAATCCAGCATTTACCATATTAATATGCTGAAGCCCTATATCAGGCGTCCCGAAACTATAAATTGGGTTTATGAAGGTAAAGTCGAAATTGGTACTGAGGATGATTTCGCAATCCACGTTTTTGAAACCGGTGCTACCGATTTCGATTACGAGGAGATTGTGCGCGAGAGCGAACTTGACGCTCGTCTAAATCTCACTCAAAAAAGGGAATTAAAGAAATTATTGTGTCGCCATGCAAATATTTTTTCTAATAACCCAGGAAAAACCGAGAAAGTTACGCATGACATAGAGCTGATCTCGGATAAGGTCGTTAGGTCTAGACCATACAAAACGTCACACCGACAGAACGAAATCTTGAAGTTGGAGATTGACAAAATGTTAAAATTAGGAGTGATACAAGTAGGTGAGTCTGATTATACCTCGCCTATCATTTTGGTAGAAACCGATGGTCGTGAACCGAGACCCTGTATTGATTATCGTAGGTTGAACGAAATAATTCGCACCGAATATTACCCCCTCCCCAACATAGAGGAAAGGGTTGAACAAGTTGCAGGATCTGATTTCATAACAATACTCGATCTTGCAAAGGGGTATTGGCAAATCCCCTTGACAGAAAGGGCCCAACGCATTGCGGCTTTTGTCACCTCATTCGGGACATTCAGGCCTTTGCGGATGCCTTTCGGGCTTAAAAACGCACCTTTCTTTTTCAGTAAGCTCATGGCTGACGTCCTAAATGGGTGTGAGGAGTATGCCGTTCCATATATCGACGACATCGCGATATTTTCTAAGACCTGGGACGAGCATCTGAAGCATTTAGATATCGTGTTAAGTCGTGTAGCGCAAGCGCAGCTCACAATCAAATCATCGAAATGTCGGTTCGCCCAAAACCATGTAAAATACTTGGGGCACATGGTCGGCGGAGGTTATCGAAATCCTGCCGAATTAAAGGTAAAATGCATTAGGGAATTTCCCCGGCCAGAGACAAAGACGAGTATTCGGGCATTTCTGGGTCTCACTGGGTATTACGCGCACTATATTCCAAATTATTCTATGATAGCGGCCCCCTTAACCGATGCGTTAAAGGGACGGGAGAAACGCGCGGCGGTTGTGTGGGACGAAGCTTGCGAGGCAGCGTTCACCACTCTGAAAGACGCTCTTATAAAAACACCTGTGCTACGAGCTCCTGATTTTACTGTTCCATTTATTGTCCAAACGGACGCATCCGATCTGGGAGCCGGGGTAGTGTTGGCCCAACAAATAGGTGATAAGGAACATCCTATCCTGTACCTGAGTAGGAAGTTCTCTGAACCCGAAAGGAAATACAGCACCACAGAGAAAGAGTGCTTGGCGATCATATTCGCGTTAAAAAAACTTCACTACTATCTGGACGGAAGCGAATTCAAAATCGTGACCGACCATAACCCATTGGTATGGCTCAAGAAGAATGCCAGTTCAAATGGCCGTCTTTTTCGGTGGCAACTTATGTTGCAGCAATTTTGTTTTCGGGTAGAACACAAGCCGGGAAGACAGAATACAAACGCTGACGCTTTAAGCAGATACATTCCTTAAACGTCCGCGAATTACCTAGATTTGTAAATGTAGTAACCTAGAGAATTAATTGTTAGTACCATGAATTTATTTGTGTTTGTATTTAGTAATCCAGTTAGTGCATGTGTACGTACTTGTTAGAATTGTGTATTTTTTTTTTGTGTAGTAGAAAAAAAAACTGTTGGAACTGGTACATTAGATAGCAGAATTGGGAACCACCCACACGAAACGTTGGTTTTCAATATGCAACCACATTGAAAACTTTAACGGCAGGGGGGTTATGTAGAGTATTGCATTTCAACCTCTCCGTTAACAAAAGAAATTCTTCTATCTCGGCCTGAGACACTTCAAAAGATTTCCGACGGCTTGGGTGGCAATATGCTGACAGCAATTTTCCTTTTGTTCATCCGATAGACTTGTTCCACAGGACCTCAGGGGACGTGGTCATTTTTCTTGATTTAGTCATCGCCACCGGGCGACGCCGCTGGTATTTATTATAAATGACAGGAGACCCCCCAGGTGCTTTCATTCATGAACTATCAATTGTTAAGCAGCATCCTGGAGGCGTCGCGTGCCTAAACAAAAGGACTCGTGCCTTTCGCATTTTACCGAAGCGGCCCTTTTGAGACTCTTTGAAGTGGCTTGGAGGACAAACTAAAAAGGCGGCCGCTTTAGACCCGGGGAAAATATTTCATTATCGCCCCAGGAAACCCATTTCCGTTGCTCACTTGTTCTAGATCGTTCGACTTTCTGGAGAGTGATGCAATATCCGGTGGAGGTCTTCTATAAAAAGAGAATGGACCCCTCAGTCGAGGCTTGCGTCTTTTTAGTTCCTGACACGTAGCGGATCCAGTTCTAAGAGCAGCCGGGTTTGCCGCCCTTATCGGTTCAGCGTCCCTTGTGACTGTTTTGCAGCGACGATCTAGTTCCTGCAGGAGTAAACATACTCCACTAATTTGTCGGAGACCAGTCTTCGTGGAAGGAGCCTTTGCTACCTTATTTTCCAGTGAGGAGTCCTTTCTCCTTAATTTAATAATTTCATCGCTACCGGGTGCGTGCAGTGATCACCGCCGTTGATATTATTGGGGAGCCCTTTCCCGTCAGGAGAAGTGCCGTTTCTTCATCATTGAAGCAGAGCCAGTTCTGCTAGCCTAGCGGACTTCTGTGTTCTTACTCCGCCCCACGCCGATAAAATCGAGTGTGATTACCTACGTTACGAAGTTCATCTTACATCTGTGCAGTGTACATATCTCATCATCATCAATTTGATTAATAAATTGCATTTGTTTTGTTTATGTAATGAGTGATGTATACCTGGTGTGTTTAAATCATCTTCTGGTTGACACTACGAACCTCAGTTCGCTACAATATATATATATATATATATATATATATATATATATATATATATATATATATATATATATATATATATATATATATATATATATATGTGTGTGTGTGTGTACGTATGTATGTACGTATGTGTGTATATATCTTTTGATAAAAAGGTAAAGAAAGTTAAATATGACTTACGCAATATAGTGCATTTGCATAAATCTGTTGCTCTGCCAAGGTGGTTATTATTTTAATAGATCACTAAATTAAAGCAAAGGGCTTTGATTTAAAAAAATAAATATCAAGACAGTGATTTTTCACTGAATCTGGTATTATCGATAAAGAAGCCTGTGAAATATTTGCGATGTCATTCATACCATGAAATATTCCCGACTTTTAAATGCGTTTAGTACTTTGTCCTACTATATATTTTATACTTATTATGTATTTGAAAAAGGAAATATACATTGGTAACATTCTTATGCAAATAATTACATAGACTTTAAACTTAAGCATTTCCTGTTAATGAGAGGTTCCGTAGGAAATTTCAGATTACCGTGATTTTGACCCAAGGGATGAATTCCTAAATTTTGTAGTTGGTATTGAAGAATATGTGCTTGAAAAAGTTGAAAATAATCCGTTCTTAGCGTCAAAAGTTCAACGACAAGTTAAAGCAGATGCCTGGGAAAATAAGAAAAGATAAGGTTTAGGGGCTGGATTGGCTAAAAATTCTGATAAATAGGATTTTCCAGACGCAAAATAGTTGCTGAAAGAAACCAAAACTAAGTTACTAATGAAGATGAGAGCGAAGAGACTGAGGATATGAAAACTGTTTTTCTAAAATGTTCGTTGAAACTTTTTGATGCACTGAATAACGACAGAATGCTACAGCCACTGATGTGTTGTTGTTTAAAAGTGATGGTGATACAATATAGTTTTTAAACAATGCCAAACCAGACAGAAAAAAAAATTTCTCCATATTTCACATACAAATAAAGTGTTAAGTATACATAATTGTCATATTAAGTAATTTTACTTACTTCTATAAAAATTATGCAAATTAATTTTTTAACTAAAAAAAAACAAAAACGTCTAGCTTTGAGGACTTGCAGTTAAGCCAATTTCTGGTTAATCAGGATAAAAATAGTTGGGGTAGAAAAGGAAGGATTTTAAAATCGATATTCATAAATTATTTAGAAATGTTTGTAGAATAAATATATATAAATAACATAAAAGCATCGATATGAAAAGTTATTTTATGATAATCAGCAATACTTATTTGTTGCTATGAATGCAAGTAAAATTCTGGAATTTTATTTGCATTCTTTGCATTCTGAAATCTACAAATTTATTAACTGTCTAAATGTTATTTTAAAGTTTCCCTACTGCAACAGAAAATGCTTTCTGAAATATTCACAATCAGCTCAAGTATTAGAAATTTAGTCAACAAATTAATATCAGAATAAAAGTTTACTCTTGAGGATACTCTATAATTTTTCTTGAAATTCTTGATTACGGTGTGAGTAAATCGCTGAAATTATTCAAAGCTTTATCATATGCCAATATATCCATAATCCAGATACTCAGGGAAAACTGTCTTATATGCATGGAAGAAGGCGTAACGAAAATATTTACTTTAAAATAAAATTTTTTACACGTTAACAATATTTTAAATATGTGTGTATGTGTGGATATTTGTATTCCAAAGCGTCTTGCAGGATGAGGACATATTATGTTCATGTTTCCCTGGATTTAAATTTTCTGTTTTGGCAGTTACGATGCTATCTAGAATAAAGGAATGAGAAAATTTACAATAAAAATTAATTAAAAGTTTACGTATGGTGGTGAAGAAGAAAAAATACATTGAGCTCATATTTTTCTTACTACATCTAAAATTCTAGTTTTTTTTTTTTTTTTTTTACTTTTTTAATTTCTACGTAAAAATAGATGGATTTAATAGAAAAATATTTCTTTTCTTTGCTACTTAAAATTCACTCTAACATATTTTTGTTTTCAAATAGACATGAAACTCCTAAGAGGAAGGCTTGGATTCCATTAATATAAGTAGAGTTTTATATGACACTAAAATATGCAAATATCAGCTTCCACCCAAATTCGATAGTATAGCGTTCCTGTAAAATCTTTTTCAAACAAAAAAGAATTATTCCTTAATTTATATTTAAAAAAAATACATTTCGAGCGTTTCCAAATCCTTCATTTTTCATACTTAAAAAATCTATGCAAAATCCTACCAAATGTTATATCAATTCTAAAATATCTGAAATGGGTTGGTAATGAGTTATGCGAAGTCGTCGGATATTAAGGAGGTTAGGCGGTACAGGAAATTTTGATGTGACGAAGTCTTCTATCATTAACATTTCGTCATCGTCAGAAAGCGTTAAGGCAAGCAGGTCACTAACCGTATTCTCAAAGAATCAAGCCCTGAATTGAACCTGAATCAGCCCCTATATTTCCATTTTATCTTTTTTTTTTCTTAACAGGGAAAATCCTTTAAAAATTTCTTTTTAGTGGAAACGAGCTCTAATATAAGCTCTTTTAGAAAAACAGAAAAGTTGAATCACAAAAAATTGGATATCTGTATAAGTCCATTATTTTTTTAAGCATTAAAAACAGAAATTGATGAAAAGACACATCATCCATAACAGGGTGTCTATTTATGTATTACTTTATAGAGGGACTTATTAGAGATAATTATTAGAAATTCTAACATTTTATTATTACAGGTATTCCTCGTACTTACGACCGAAATTTTTAAATTAAAAAAAATTCTCAAAAATATTGTTCCTCGAATGTACAGTACATACCTATATGTATTATATAACTATTAAATATTCATATGATGCAATATTCTTCAATACTGCCAAAAATTTATGACACAATAATAAAAATACAGTGGCTCCCAAAAGTGTTCGTACACTTACGATTTTCAATGAAATATGGGTCTATCCATTAATTAAAATGAATATTCAGAATGGGTACTTAATAATAAGATCTATAATCTATTCTTAACAAAACTATATGCAATATTTTAAAAACATAGTAAAACTTTATTTTTAAGAAACCAATAATCAAAAAGTAACAAAAACTTTATCTCAGAAAAGTCATCGTACACCTGTAAAAAAATCTCTACATATTAGTAAATATTCTAATTTTTCGACAAATTAATATTTAGTAGGCTATCCTATAATCCACAATAGCGTTTAAACGTCTGGATATAGATTGCACTAGTTCTTTTGTAATTTCTGCATCAATGTTCATCAATCCATCATAATTGCTTTTAGTTCGCTTTTCGTGTGCATGTCGTGTTTTCGTACTCGAACCTACAGTTCTCTCCAAACATGTTCTATTGGGTTTAAATCTGGCGATTGAGGTGGTGTTTTCAAAACTTGTGGACAATTATAGAGACACCAGAGGCGAACGTTGAGAGCCGTGTGCTTAGGATCGTTATCTTGATAAAAAACAAAGTTGTTTCCAATACCCAAATTTTGGGCTGATAATTTTAAATTCTCTTAAAATATTTATTTAAACAGCATGATTCATTATACCATCAATAAATACCAAATTACCTTGTCCTGATACTGACATGCACCCCCCCCCCGACACACACACACACACAAGGACACCTTCACCGCCATGCTTAAGTGTTCCTACTAAGTTCTTGGGATTAAGTTTCTCATTTTTTCTTCTCCATACAATTATACGCTCATCGGAACCAAAAAGTTAAACTTGCTTTCATCGGCAAACAAGACATTATTCCAATACGTTTGGGGCTTATTTATCATTGATATTGCGAAGGAAAGCCTAAGCTTTCTGTTTTTCTCACTCACAAAGAATTTTCTACTGGAAGAACGCCCATGCATTCCAGCTGCTCCGAGAACTCGTCGAACAGTTTCAGGTGAAATTGAAGTAGAAAATGTTTCATTAAATTCTGCAGAAACTTTTACAGCACTCAAACGTGGATTTTTCACATTTTCTAATTATAAATCTCTGATCACGTTTTGTTAACTTTGCCGGATGAGCTTTTCTTACCTTGTTTTCGGTCCGATTTTCTTCTTTAAAGCGTTTTATCACATACTGCACAGGAGAATGGTATAAATTAAGTAATTTAGCAATATTCCGAACTGATTTCCATTACTATGATGAAAAATAATCAGTTTTCGAATGCTGTTTGTTGTTTCTTTACGACTACGAGCCATTTTAAAATAATAAATAGATTATTACGGAGTAGACAAGCAAAAATTAAAGCCAAACGATATTTCAAATATCACCACAGTTCAAAAATAAAAATAAAGCACCAGAAGATAATTTTAATTATGAATTTATCCGAAAATATTTCAGTGTACAAGGACTTTTGTGAGATAAAGTTTTTGTTACTTTTTGATTACTGGTTTCTTAAAAATAAAGTTTTACTATGTTTTCAAAATATTTCATGTAGTTTTGTTAAGAATAGATTACAGATCTTATTATTAAATACCCATTCTGAAATATTCATTTTAATTAATGGATAGACCCCTATTTCATTGAAAATCGTAAGTGTACGAACACTTTTGGGAGTCACTGTATATGATGCAATAGTTTCGATATCCGCACGATATATCAAATAAACCTTCATAAGCTTCAGAAATGGCTTCAGCTTTTCTTTATATTAATAAAAGACTACAACAATTAGAAGCAATAGATCCAAATGAAGAAAGATTCACAAGTGTAAATCGTCGTATGCAGGAAAATCTGGCTTGTTACCAGACAATGTACAAGGAAAAGAAGACGCAAATTGTTAAAACTACCTTGTATAACTTTGTTAAAAATATTTCAACGTACCATCTGTCGCAAATTCTGAACCAATGGATTGTACTAACTATATGAAATATTTTGAACTAACTATATGAAATATAACCAATGGATTGTACTAAGTTTTTGGGATTAAGTTCCTCATTTTTTCTTCTCCATACAATTATACGCTCATCGGAACCAAAAATGTTAAACTTGCTTTCATCGGCAAACTAAGATGAAGAATAATTTATGTCTTCTAAATCTAATGTATTTTAAATAACGTATGAAAGTAAAAAATATACGTATGTGCATATACAAAAAAAAAATATTTTTTGAAATTCGACTTACGACCAACTCAACTTACGACCAATGTCTCGGTCCCTATCTTGGTCGTAAGTCGAGGAATATCTGTAATTAGCAACACAGATAATGCACTTTAATTACACATCGAAAATTTACTGAAATGCAGGCTACATTCAAACCTTATTACGGCTCGATTGGGGAAGTGAGGTAGCTTTAGCTACTAGATTCTCTATTGTATAGCCTGCTGCTTTTTGAACTCTAACATTTTTGGATCATCCCGCTCATATTCTCACGTTCATTCGTTTACACCTTGCTGGTAGCCGATATTATTGACACGCCTTTTTACTCCCTCGGGGATCCCGTTAAGACGTCGGCTGCCTATTCAAAATGCATCAAAAGCCTTCCAAGATCCATCAAAGAGAAGGCTTGTTTATAGAAATCGCACCACTTAGGACCTTTCATAAAATAAAAAAATATATATAAATAAATAGAAAAAAAAATATGAAGAATTCTCACCCCTATCCAGAAAGCTTTCTGAATTTCAATGTCGGACAAAGATCAGAAATTTTTCGTCGCCGCGGGCCCGAAGCTGAATAACTCTAAAAAAATCAAATAAACATCTGTCATCACGGAAAAATACCACCCGTGGCCCCCCTACAAACAGAGATAGCCCTAGGCGTCACGCTTTTTCCCCTAGACACGCGTGCACACTATGTTCTAGTAATGGATTCGGCCTTTCTTCTTTTAAAAGACCCATTCACGCTTTCTTAAGCCGAAAAAACTTCCGATAAAGAGCTTTTCACTTTGCTTTTATTAGAGCCATCTTTTGCTTTCCGTTTTTTTTTTCCCTTCATATTTTTCATTTTTCCGTAACAGATACATATCCCGATGGTGCGCGGCGGTAACTCTGCTCCCAGAATAAACGCAGGCCAAGTCCGAAAAAATGAAGCTTTTATTAAACGCTTTTAGCGTTCCTGTTTTTCTATTAACATCATAGCGGACTGGTGTGCCCTGTGTGAGCTAGGGGAAAATCGGGATAAAGTGAGAAGCATGTTTTTTTCGGCTGCTTAACAGCCATTGATACTATTGTTATCGATAAATATTTTCAAAGGGTAACGCAGACTGTTACATTGTCCAATTTGAGGTCTAGCAAGGTCTAAAGTTATATACATGAGGGACCTTTCGTCTGGGCTGTTTTAAGACTTTCAAAGACGTACAAAAGCCTGTGACCCCTAGAAATAGAGAAAAAAAAGTATGAGAAAAATAATATCAGAAGGTATAACTGTGAATGGAAAAAATATGAAATATCAGTATAAGGGTAGATGTATAAAACACCTTACCAATTTTTTGTTACAGAAAAAATGTTTTCGCGTGAATATTTTTTATGGGAATTATCGTGCTTTTTTTATATGTTTGGAGACGAAAATAATTTTTACTTCAATAAAAAGAGAATTTTCAAAAAGTTTCCTATGTTTTTAAAATATGTTTTATGATTAAAGCAATCAAATGTGAAATCAATTGATATTGACATTACAAAATTGTCGAGATGAATTAGTTTATATGGTAAAGGGTTTTTGCCTTTTAAAGAATTTTATCAAAGAAATATCTTTAGACGTGGAAATAAGGTGAAAAATATAAAGCAAGAAAAATGATATATCGGTGCAAAAATTCTTACTATTTATTAGCTACAGTGGTATATTTTTGGTGAATATTTTTTATGTAAATTAATGGGCTTTTTGCATGTTTGGAAAGACAAATAATATTTACCACAATCAAAAAACCTTATTTTGATAAAAATTATAGATATTTTATAAATACGTTATATGAGAAACAATCAGTAATGAAAATGATTGATCATTGACGTTTTTAATAGTTTATCCTAATTGTATTTATAGAAGTTTACAAAGAGAAAGAGATTTCAACAAAATGTCCACAGTGAAATTAATATCTTTTAAATTTTCTAAATACTGAAAAATTTATGAATATTTAGTGAAACAGCTTTGCAAGCCAAGTGAAACCTTAGATAAATAACTCCCTAACAAAATAAATAAGGGTGCGGTAGCCTAGTTGGCATGAGCAGCGGGCCAGTGATCTGAACGTCCCTGGTTCGATGCTCGTCGCTGCAAATCTACCGCCGTGTTCCCTAATGGTGGCCGGGGCACGTAAAATAGGGCGTGGCTACAATGTCCTCCAAGTTCTCAAATTTACCTCTGGAGGTGCGGGGTCAAGTGTTCAGGGTCTCGTCACTTGACTCGGTTCAAAATTACGGGACCGGTCATTTAGCTAAGTCGGACTCCGACCCTTGTGGTGCTAGTTCAAAACAGGAGCCCCACCTTCATCGCCCATAGCCTTCGGGACTTGATCTGATGTTGCTGTTGGTCAAGGGGCATAAGCAACAACAACAAAATAAATATTAACATTTATATCAATAAAAGTGAAACTCGACCTTCTGTTTGTTCCCAATACATTTCTAAATCTTTAATCTGATATGGACCAAACTTTGCATGATTACTCTTAAAAAAAATACATGCTATCATAAAAAGCACACACCCACAACATTTACCCTCTTTACATTCTGAGGTCCCCATACCATATCATCCCCTTGAATTTATTTAAGCTGATTTTTCACGAATACTTTCTAATAGATTAGATACAAATTTTTGAATTTCGCAACAAATAGCTCTCAGAATTAACTGTTTGTTACTTACCTCAGAGTTAGTATGATCAAAACATTTATGCATTTTTGACGGAGGAGGAAAATGATATATGTAAATAATATATAAATGCATTTAATATGGGAGAACAAAGTGATACACAGTAAGGACTTATAAATGATATATCACTATGAATTAATTTCAATATGTTATTGTTTGATTTTAACACTTCCAGACACTTTTACTAGACACAAGTACCCCGTACAACGTAAGGTTGTTAAATCTAGTGATGCATGTCTGTTTCTCGTTTTTTGCAAGTGTATTATCTTATTTAATTGCATTCAAAGCTAATTTACTTCGAGACAAAATTTTCTCCTTAAATATGTTAAAAAGACAGACATAGGCTTTGGTTTCGAACAATGCTTGATTAAGAAAAAACACTGAATGCTTTTTTTCTCATTTTTCGTGTTATGAAGTTTCACCTTTTTTTTTTTTTTTTTTTTTTTTTTTTTTTTTTTTTTTAATGCTGAGCAGATACCTTGAAATCTCTGCTTCTTAGGGGAAATGAACGATTTGGGGTCTCCAAACCATGAGAGGAATATATTCTACTATCTGAACTACCTGAGCAATGTGAGGAAGGATAATTTTTCAGTGACTTTCCTTCCTATATTACCCCTATACTCTCTTTCTTCTTGAGGCCAATGACATGAATCATTGGTTTGGTTTGGTTTGGAGCGCTACGGTCAACTTTTTGCTACACGAGGGCTAATTAGACCGGGAACTACTGCTTAAAGCCGATTCCGAATGGCTACAAACATTCAAGCCAACAGTGGGATTCGAACCAACAGTATCTGAACCGAATGCCAGTGCACTAGCCATTCGGCCATCACCAGGCCGTGAATCATTGGACTAGATGCATGCTCCATTTATTTATTTATTTTCTACGACATTGTATTTTTCTCCACAAGGAAATTTTGGCATATGTTTTCATATAATCCATCAATAAGACCGAAAGTTATTTTTTCAAATGGCCAGGTTCAATGGAACGACTAATTTCCTAGAGCGAAGATCAAACTCGTGTCTCTAAACTTCAACGTCGGTATACTATTAACTAAACTACCCTGGCATTGGAAAGTGTTATTTCTAATTAATCTCAACCTTAAATAAAAATTTCTCATTTGCTTACTTTTTTACATGCAACTTAATATCTTCATCGTATTTGGGAAAAAAATTTAAAGCGATTTGTTACTTTTTATCAACGTTTACGGATAACTGATAGAACAGCATAAAAGAAAAAATATACCACATGCAGATTTATGAAAAATAAAACCCTCCCCAATTTTCCTTACTTTTCTTTATTTTGGAGCTTCCAGTTTTACACTTTTCAATCAATTTTATTAGAATATTCAGCCTTTTGAAAGTACGCAAAGATTTTTAACGCAAACTAACAACAACAACAAAAAATTATTCACGAAATTAATCTAACGTTGATGTTTTGTGGGAAAGCAAGGAAATTTATCAACTGATGGAAAAACATGTAACTTTTAACGTTGTCATTAAGTTAAGAGAACAGGATTCGGTACCATTTCAACTTGAGGATTTTTAAGAACTGATAAATAAATTATTATAACTGAGATTTATTTGCGTTAAAGAATTTTAAATTCTTGTGGATTAGTAAGAAGTGGAATTTCCGAATTGAGTTACGATTTTTACAGCTGATTTGTGCAAATAAAATTTATACGGTCATTTTAAACATACTTATATATTCTATTTATATATTCCTTTTAAATTTTTTTGCAACAAATAATTTGCTTCATAAGTTAGTAGAAATTCGTGGGTATCGCATACTTGTTGAAGCCCTCTAATATGGAGATCAGTTCATGAACCCAGAATTAACAGTTACAATCCAAACTAAGCATGAGATTTAATTTTGAAAGACTTTTAATTATATTTCAAGTTCATCGTCAGGAGATCTTTCAATTCTGTCGAGGTAAAGCTACTGTTGCGGAGAGCAACTTAACTACCAAATATTTAACTCTCTCCCCCTTCCACGAACATTGGGGAAAGTGCTAAAATCATTGTCCCCCGTAATCCTATAGAAGACGTCCGATAACTCGGACCAGTTGACAGTCTAATCGGTGGACTGCATTCATTCTCACAAATAAGTGGGTTCTTTCTCAACAAGGCTTTCTTTCAGAATCTTGGCGGAGCGTTTAATATACTTTAAAGATCTGTGGTAAAGATAAGTCCCAAGGCGCCATTTGGCACGTGGTCTTCTGCTGTGAAACATTCTGCGAGTCAATTGCTTAGTATTCAAACTGAAGAAAAACCTGAAAGAGTGTGACTTGGCAAGTACTTGTCAGTGAGGACATTTGGTTCAGCGTGATTTTTGTCCTCTATTGTGAAATGTTCAGTTCTCCTCAGAATGGGGCACGTGTTAAACCAACCCATTTGTCGACATGCTAAAAAGATAGCTGATAATAGGGCCAGAGAATATACTTCAAGCTGAAAGGGAATTCTGAGAAGCTCAAAACGCTTGACAAAATATTTTACTAACTTAAACATAATGTAAAGTATGGAAACTTACAAAAGGATGGACATAAAGTTACAATTTTGTCAGCACCAATGAAATCAAAAGATTTCTTCAAATTCAATGATATCTACAAGCTAATAAATACTATTGGAAAGATTTTTTTTTACAGCTACTAGAAATTTTTGAATAAGAAGTTGAAATACTATATTTGTAAAAAAGTATAATGAATGTATAAGAAAGTGACATACATTTTAAGAGCCTTTACATTTTTTGTTACAATTATAAAATGGAAAAAATTACTTCATAAATTTTTCTTCTAAATATTAAATTTTTTTTCACTTAAATTGATTACTATGTGTAAATCACTAGATTTGGATGAATTATTTTATCTGAAATAAAAATTACATGATTTATGAAAATTTTTAATATTTTACAAATACTCGTTTAAGGGGTCAGGTACTTTTTAAAAGCTTAGAGACTACATAAACTTAATTCCTATTTTCAAACATTAGTAGTTATGAAAATCATTTTTTCAGAAATATGAAAATTTCACTGTGAGTTAAACACTCTTTTTTCTTTATAAATATGGTTCTCAATTTTTAATAGCTTGAAGATAATTTTTTTTTTAATTTCAACCTTTTTTTTTAATGTTATGCCACTGCACGTACTTTCATCTGTGTATTAACGAATATACTCATTTGTTTTAGTTTTAAAATTTTGTTTTATAATATATCTTTTAAAAACCAACTTTGAAATCAAAATTCTTAGTTCTTCATTGATTTTTTTTTTAAGTTTTAAAATTTCAAACAAATGTTTGATAAGTTTTTCAATAATTAAACTTTTTATAATAGGAATAACATAATAGTTGGTCGTTTTAATTATATATGTTTATACTGCATGTGTATGAAGTTTCATGGTATTGTAGCCAATTCATCTGGCGATATCATGTGCGCAATGACATATTGATGAAAAAACAATGATTGTGATTTTAAACAATTAAAAAGAAATTCTTGAAGCTAAAACAAAATTAGAGCCATGTTAATAAAGAAGAAAGAGTGTTTAACTCACGGTAAAATTTGAAAATTTCTGAATAAATGATTTTCATAACTACTTATGATTGAAAATAAGGATATGCTTGTCGAGTCTCTTGGTTTTTAAAAGGTACCTGACCCCTTAAATATTCTTCAGAGATTTTAGAGAAGAAGTTTAGTTCATTATGAAGAGTAAAACATAGATTTTACTTTCCAAATACTCATAAATAGTATGAGATAAAATTCAATAATGTCGAATATAAGGATACAAGAAAACAAAGACAACGTATACGAGAAAATAATAAAGTATTAATACGAAATCCTTGATAAGATTTTGATTATACGGCACACAGATACAGTGAAATCCAAGACATGATGGCAAATCACATTGTTTCGTAGCCATCATGTCTTTTGACTGCAGGTTCAACTCTTATTTTTGCTTCCTCTTACTTTGGAAAATTATGCTGACTGCGCCTTATCATACGAGTATTTAAATTAAATCCCAATTATGCATTTTTTCAACTTTTTTTTGGTGTCGTATATGTATATATTTTTTTTCTATTTCAGTTTATTTATTTTCTTTCATTATGTATTAACGCAATTCTGTCAAGTTTATTTTCTAAAGAAAATTTACCTACCTTTCTTTAAACTTTAATGATCATCTGTAATCATCAATATTCAGCCCACCTTCCCGAAAAAGATATTTTCATAGGCTTTTTCTCTCAATTTTCAATATTTTTAGGCATTGTAATTTTCAGAAGATTACTTTAATCTTAAGACTGATTTGAATATTTCAGTAGCAAGATCCATCCACAGTTTTCAAGAACCAATAGATAAATTTTGTATCTCAAAGGAAACACACAATACACGTTTGGGCGTATTAGCCTGCTTCAATATCTTACTTTTATATATGAGGATCTTCATAAAAGGATAATTTAATTGATGATGATTTTATATTTGTATTATACTGATAATCCTTACCATTCAAATATAAAGATAAATAAAATCTAAACATTCAAGATGTTTCATTATGTTTGTTAAACATTCATTTTGTTTGTTAACAACCATCTTGATGTGTAAAATTCTACATAGAAGAAATTTTCGAATCTGCTCATTAATTTCAACTGTAGAAGGAAATGAGGAAAATTGTTTCCCTTCAGCAGTTCAAGATATTCATCGTCAAAGGTGCCATTTCCCGTGCTTCAGCCATCATTTCAAGCTCTTATCTTCATGATAATATCAAATGTCTAAGAGGCTCAGAGACATGTCAGGTAGTCGCCAGGAGGTCGAGAGATATGTTGTTCTGGGTGAAAATTGTGTCTACTCTTCAAATAGCTTCCGGTAGTTTGTTAATCGTGGGCGGGCATTCTTTTTATGGTTTTAGTATCGTATTTCCTGACAGGTATATTTGGTGAATTCTCTACCCCAGTGTCCAAGCGTAGAAGTGTACGTCTCGTAATTCAAGGCTGAAGAAATAACTGAAAAGATGTTCAGTAAAGGGTTTTATTAATAAAAGAGTGCCTAAAATTCAAAAGCTTTATGTTACTTTAAGAGGGGAAATGATACTTGGTTGTTCAAATTAGGATTAGAAAGAGTTTTTGGTGTATCGTACTTTACTTTACATGAAGAAGATTTGTCGATAGTACTTCTGAGAAGACTTAAAAGGATTTTCTGAGAAGGACTTTCTAAGGACAGTTCACTGACTAGGCAACATGCTGTAAGAAATTAAGAGCATGAATAGTTAACCTAACATTACTTATCTCAAACCTGAGATCTTTCTCTGGCAACTCATAAAGGTTAATAAGTTAAAGCAGTAGAAAATAGCACTGAAAAATTTAAAAAGTAGTTATACTATAAAAAGCAATGAATAAATTACAGTGTAGTGATTTAACGGTATTTGTCAGTTTCTTCAACTTAAATTGCCTACCTTTCTCCAGGAGTGAAAAACCCTCATTGTGTTATGTATAATGATGATTAATTCTATCTGTCTCTCGTTGGTGTAAGATTTCATACCTTATATACCCTAGTACAAAGAGTTTTACTGTTAATCCATGTTCATAAGACTGGATTAAATGCGAACAATAATCTGAAGTTTTATAAAATATCAAGGTATCCGATAAAGTATAACAGATTTTTTTCCACATTTTGATATATCTTAGCTTGCTAATTATTTTTTTTTCAATAGCAAGTTAGGAATTGGTTTTCCAATCAGATTGAAAGAGTAACAGAAAGGACAAAGCTTGTTTAGATCAAGATATGTGTTTTACAACTTTTAAACAGCTAAGGAATAGGTTTCGCATCCTATGACATCAAAATCAAGCAAAATATGATTAGTGACACTGTAACTTTTCAATAAATTACGGAAACATGACCTCACAAATAATACCTATAGCATCTGTCAAATGAACCCTTTCTCTGAATAGCTTAAATTGAAAATTACAGAAAAATTCTTTTTTTGTAATTTTCTTTCTTTGTTTTGCGATTTATTTATCTATTTTTTGCTTTATTTATTTCTCTCAAAGTTTGCTGCTTCCTATTTATTTTAGTTTTACATGATATAACTTACAAGTTGAAATATTCGTTGTAAATACACAACACTTTAAATGTAAGACGAAGAATGTAAGGCAAATTCTCTTCATACATTTTTAGAATATAGCAGAAATGTATCGCCGTTTATAAACATCAAATCAGAAAAGAACTAGCTTTGTTTAATAAGCTAGTTAAGTGGTATAGTATAGTATAGCCTGTAAAATCAATGTATCAGGATATAGTAACATAATTTAATCAACTATTTCCCTACTGTTATAAATAAACACTAAAATTTCATGCAATGATAAGCAAAAAGAACAGCAGTGCTTGTACATTTACTATGCAATTATCAGTTTAATATTTCTAGCGAAGTTCTTTCCTAATCACCTGCTATCTCTTTACACATGACAGCTTTATAGAAGAGAGTATAAAATAGAATTAATGTGAATTCTCTTCCATTGGAGGAAATGGAAGAATAAATAATAAATATAAAATAAAATCTAAGTATGATTATTTCCAACGTTTTATTTTTCACTGAATTTAAAAACAGTTATTCTTAAAAACTGTTTATCCGTTTATTAAAAGGATTATAAATTTTAATGAAATTCAAGTTCAAAGGCATTATATTTTACCTCTTAACGTCTACTTTATACGTATACTTTACCTGTTAACGTTTTATTCAAATCTATAAACCAGTGTCTCAAAACTAGCTATAATAGTAAAGAGAATTTCTTTCAAAGCTTGATATCGCCGATGGATAAGTATTCGTACAATTCGTAAAATTTAATTTTATTTAAAATGTCTCTCATTTAGGCTGTTTACAAAACTGTATGATTAAACAACTGTAAAATTAACTGTATGATTTAATGCAAATTAGCTTAACCCTATCCGATGCCTTCTAAAGCTCTGATTGATAATTGACTCTGAAAAGTCTATTAGGGGAGTCAGGAATGTCAGATATAAGTCCTTTTCACTTTCAATAGACTAAGTGCTTCACGCTGCATCTTGTTTATCCAGACCAGTGTAATGCATAACTGCGAGTTTAAAAGAGTTTTGTCTGTTTTTAAAGGGGGGGAGGAGAATGCAGAATGTTTTTCTAGTATTTTTCCACCACTTCTTTATCGATCGAGTTATTGTTATGAAGCGGAAATAAATGACTTGGGGACTATTGTACTTTGCCTTAAACCGCTCACATTTCTCCAGAAGAGGCTCGATTTTCGCTTCATTTACGGCGTATTTAGACGCCAACCCTCCCCCCTTTCCGCAACCATCAAACCCCCATCGCTCAAAAAGTTCAGCTTTTAAGCAAATGAATGCGTGCCCCTTTTCATCCGTACGCCCCTCTTTTCCGGAGCAGGGTACTAAGTGGTAACAGAGATGTGATCATTGAGCAGTACCTACCGAAAACCAACCAATTTTACGCCCGAGGCCCCCTTTTCGAGCGCCCCCCCCTCCCCCTCCTCCTAAACAGTGCACGCGAAGGTTAGACAGTTTTAAGAGTCGTTCCCAATTTCTTTTTTACTATCAAATTCTTTCCACAAAAGCTCTTCTTTGCGCTCGAAATGATCGAAATCAAAATCTTCTGGAGCATCTAATCGCTAGAGAACGGTCTTTAAGTGGTATAGTATAAGACAAGAACGATAAGATGCAGGGTGACAAAGATTAGCTCCACTCATTTTATTTTGTCTTTTATCTCGTGCTTTCAAACGTTGTTGATGGGTACTTGGACAATGCTGCAGCACTTTTCTAGCCCTCAGCAGTTTTTCTGTTATTGTATGAGACGGGCAAATGGGTCGGGTTGTTTTTCTTTTGTATCCCCCCCTGCGTGTCCCAACGGGAAAAGTTTGCAGCGGACCCTCAGCTTCAATGAAAGGATGATTCAGAGTATATTGAGGTAAGTGCCTATTACCAAAGATAGTTATATATCTCCTAAAGTAGCACGGCATAATAAGAATAAACCTAGTGCAATGGTCGACACGTATAAAGCTAGAAATTATGTAATATAAAAGAAAGAAAAACTGTAAATATTACTTTCATTTAATACACTAAAAATGTGTTGAAATAAATTTCTTTGTTTTTGTAAGATTTCATTTTATACATTCAAGATGAAATTTAATTATATATTTTGGAAAAAAAACAATTAACGAGATTTTATTCATTGAACACGTAAAAGTCCAAGGGGTTTCTAAGAAGCGATAATAAGGTCTGTCATGAGACCTTCTTTGGGGATTTTTTACAGGGCATGCTAAATTTTTTTTTGAAGACGACTGTTTTCTTTGGGATGGAAAGTAGAAATGATAATCTAAACTTAAGATTGAATTTTTATTTATTTATTTTGTTATTTCATCACCGAAAGACGATGGTGACGTCACTTCCTACGATAAATTTTGAGCATAATCTACAGGTAACAGATGTTCAGAGCCCCTCCATTCACTTTTATATTCGTAAACTCTTTGAAAAACTGCAGAAAATTATGCATTAATTCATGGCAAATTACATATAGACACGCGGAATGGCTCTAGTGCACGGTAATTAATTACAGGTTCTCTTTCAAATCATGTCTTCTCATAATTATCGGAGCCAAAATCCTTTGAAGAGCTCGTGTATGACCAGACTTGATTTTAATATAATGTATACAATCCATGAAATAAAAAAATATTTAATTTTTACTTAGGATCTTCATTTCTCGTGCTCGGGAAAAAAGAAAAGTAAGGAAAAAATATTTCAACTAATGATTATCTTTTTTGACGTTCTCATTAACTATCACTAGTTCTTTCAAAGTAAAATTTCAAACCATTAATGAATACATGTTTTATTTTATATGTTTTGAACTTCAAACACTATTTATAATGTGTGTAATTTTAAGAGTTGATATTTCCCTCATTATCATATTATTCAGTAACAAAGGACATTTATAGAAAGTCTACAGGCGCAGCTGTAGATACATTGAATACGAGTCCGTGCGTGTGTGTGTTCAGTTTTTCAAATAAGAGGGTTGTTGCATTATTGCATATCGTATATATTACATTACAGTTTATATTGCATTATTTATTTTTACATGCGTATGTACTCACGAATAGATTGATAGACAGCGTAGTCTTCACGAGCGAATCCCGAAATGGACCCAAACGCTGATCTCTGCTGCTGCGCATAAGATATTAAAATGAATATAAAATTTATACGTGATAAATAAGGTAAAGATCAAAGTATAAAAACTATTGATAACAGTAACGGAAGCTCTGACTGACAGAAAATTAATTTTTTTCTATGAAAAAGGGAAATCCTAGTCCTACTACACATCACTTAACAGCCCGCATTAATGTATACCATCGAATGGATTCTGATTATGAAATATTACGCGCTTTTTCATGGGCCCTCGTGGGACCATTATCTCGGGTTTCATCGGTGGGGTAGGGCTAATCCGCCTCACATTCGAGGCTCTTTTACACTGCCTTTTGCCTCAAAATCGGTCCCGAATTGATTCTACCCTCTCCCCCTTTTTTTCGCAATCCCCCCTCCCTCCGGACCCCATCAAACCGGGATGGATTCAGTAATTATTGCTGATCCCGATGATCGACAGACCGGGTTACAGTAACGAGTGATTTCAGTAAGTGGTAACACAATACCGTACGACTACCATAGATTAAGTAGTTGATTTTTTGATTTAAATCGGGGCTGAAAGGCTCATTTCATTCGATACTCAGTCATACAAAGAGACAGTACAAAAGGAGTTTTTGGACATTATTTTTCTATATTCACAAGAAGAAAGACCTTTTTGATATGAAATACATATAAATATTTATTTAGGAACTGATATGTAAGGATTCTGTTTAAAAATTTGTAGGTTGTAATCAAATGTTAAAAATTTCAGTGCGCTGAAAAGGAAATGTTAGCATAAAATGAAAAAAAAATTCTGGTAGTCTCTTCTAACGAAACTACCACGGGTTATTAACGTAGAATTACTTATCGTTGCTTACCTCTTTTGTATGTATATATGTATGTATGTGTTATGCATATATGTATCTATGTATATGTATGCATGTATATATATATATATATATATATATATATATATATATATATATATATATATATATATATATATATATATATATATATATATATATATATGTCAAAATTTTGACGCATTTTAGTACTTTTCTGTTTAACTGTGTACTGTCTGTCCAAGCGATACAGACTGGGTTTGACGTGGTGCCAAAATTATAACTCGTGAGGTACGGACGGACGGTTTTAGAGACTGAAATTTTCCTTTCCGGAGGACCGTTAGGGAGGAACGTAATCCTACGAGAAAACGTAATGTTGTTATGTTTTCAAGTGTGTATAATTTCAATCACATGTTGCTCTGTGTCATTGCATATTTAGGAAATGTCATACAATAAAAAGCAAAAATAATTACAATTAACTTAAAAAGGAAACATTATTTGAATCTTATAAAAGAAACATCATATGTATGGAAGTGTCTTTAAAGTGATAATAGTATTCAGCAGGTTTTACTCAATTTGGAGGTGGTATATTTTTATCACAATCAAGGTAATTCTACTGATATCCAAAAGCAATGAAGTATTGCTTCATATCTATTTATGTTTCAATGTAAAAATGAAGCCATATTGCTTCTACTACGAGGTAGTTCCTTTCTCTTATTTAATAAAAGTAGTTTTCCAATGAAATGGAAAATATTATTTTCGAACCAGACAGTGGTGGTTTAAAACAAATAGATTATCATGATAAATCACTATGACTATTTTACTCTTATTTTTATGATGAAATCAGGTAGGTTTCGTCTCATGAGGGAAACGATCTTTCTTCAAAAATAAAACAATATTTATATGTTTTCTATGACATCATCTAATTTATCTAGTAATGTTTAAATCAATGAATAGAAAATGTGAATAGAAAGTACATTTTCCACTGCTGAGAAATCTTCAAAATGTATTACTTTATAATGCCGATAAATTGACTGAACTTGAAAATTATAGATATCTAAAGCAGCACTGTTATACAAATGTTTCTTAAATTCAAGTTTAGTTTAATAAAATCGGTTGATCCAAAATTATTCTAAGAAGTGTTAGTATATTAATGCTACGAAATATTCAAAGAGCTGCTGCTACATATCATGATTTTAATGAAAGGGTTTTGTAAATTAGAGATTTTCCAACTGATAAATTCTCAACTAGTTAATTAAATTGTAAAATTGTGTTTCTTTAATAGATTTCAATGAATAAAAACATTTAAAAAGTTATTTTAATGGTTTCAGTCATCTATTTCATTCATATATTGAATTACTCAAACAAGTAAAATCCTTTTTTAAAATCATAGTCAAAGTTTATCAATCATTGCTTTTTTTATCAAAGTGTTCTGAAGAAAAATTCAAAATTTGCTCGGGGATAATTAAAATTTTAAAGTGATAATATTTTTTAGTGTATGGAACTCTTTTACCTGAGCAACAAACTTTTCATACAAAACAAGCGGCAACAGAATTGTTTGGTACTTTTCAAGAAGTTTTTCTACCCTACTAATTTCATTCTTTAGGTAATATACATAGTATTTTTTTATGTAAAATTTTGTTTATTTAATCATGAAAGAGTAGGAAATAACAAGATTTTTTTAATTCATTCGGATTCAAATAACCCCCTTAATAGGTAAATTCTTTAGCACAAACATTCACACAGAAGTGAATGCTGTTTTGCTCCTGAGCATGTGAATTTGTCTTATAAAAAATAAAATTGACATTATATAGACTGACGTCTATAAAACTTATGCTTTATAAATACATTAATCAGTAAAAAGAAAGAGAAAACGGCTTTACTTAAAATTAGTTTTGTTTTGCAACTCGACGTCAGCAACGGAAGCATAGGAAGATAAGAAAATTGGGAAACTGGTTTTAGTTTTTAATATAATTGTTCGGTTTAACATTGTACTTTGGTTTTCTAATCTTTATCAGTTGCTCATTCGGTGAACTTAAACTTACACACAGGTATTGATAGTTTTTTTTTTTTATCTTAAACCAGACACTCTTAAGAACTGATACCCATTAAAAGTCCACCATTTCTTTTATCATCTTTCTGATGAACTGAATTCATCGTCAATTACGATAAAAATTAGAGGAATAGTTACTTTTGTGATTTAACGTGTCTTGAACAAAAGAAACTAATTTATAAAAATATTAATGAACAGATTATGTTTCCAATGGATGAGCAAAGAAACTGATCATAATAAACTTTAATGTTCGTTCTAGTATTACCTATTTGCTTAGTAGTTGTTTGCAGTCAAATTTTTGACGCACCCTGCATTTACAGTATTAAATAATTATTTGTTGAAAAACTAAATATGTTGAGCATACTAAGCAGTTTTGCATAGTGCAATTTGATCTTATTTGTTTGAAAAAGGCTTTAACTATGTTCGTAGTTTGATGTTTCAATACTTTTATTTTTATTCGAATGTATAATTTTGCGCACGGTATGAAGTACGAAGTACATAACAAGCTCACACACGCCCCCTCAAGAACTGAAATCAAGAAAAAAATATGCCAATATTCCGAATTATTTGAAACCTGACTTAAGATTAACATATGCTACTTTTGGGTTTAATGTATGCAAAAAGGCGTACGTAACGGGGGCCAACAAATCAAATTTCACACAGCGGCTTAATTTGTACTCCCAGAACAAGCCCTTATTTTCTCATTCCAAGTATCTCTGAATATTTAAATTTTTAATAATGTCACCCTGAAGTACAAACCTAATAACTGGGCTCAATATGTGCAAAGTCATTCTCAGCAAAAGTAAGCAAAAAATATCAATTCGCCCCCCTCCCCTGATGGGGTGTTTAATGCGGTCTGTATATTATCGGCAGTGCTAGAACATAAAAAAGCCCCTCCAGTGAAGATCAAAGCCGCGAAATGCGATCTGAGTTCGCACCAGCATCAATTCCATTGGATTTCCTTCTCCCCCTGCCCCCCTCTAACCCCATATTTTGAAGACGGAAGGGCAAACTCCGTTTTTCAGTTTGTCACTGCTTGTCGATAAATTGAGCGGAACTTTGAAAAACCAGTGGAGAAATCAAAAATAGGTTCGCGTGAAAAGACATCATCCTGAAGGGAGCTTTTTCACAGTCGCATTCTCTCCATTTAAAGAAAATGGAAATAAGTGCGTTAAACGATGTGTTGATTAGAAAAAGGGTATGCTTCATTTACACCGGCATTATCTTATTAATAAGCTTAATACGTTAAGTGCAAATTGTATCATTATTTAAGAGAAGAGAGGGCTACGGAAGAAAGAAAAAAAAAACGTAAAATAGGGAGAAAAAATGGATAAAGAAAGGAGAAACAGCGGAGAGAATTAATTTATGTGATATTATGATTTATCTTTTCAATTACAAACATACACTTTTTCATTTTAATATTTTATTTAAAAAAATTGAGTGCACATTCGCATATGTATATTAAATGCATACATGCATTATGTTTACACGTAATGCCACTGATATAATCAGTTGTTCTGAAACCACTGATCTAGGCTAATAATTTTCCAATATTTTTAAGAAGATGAAATATTAATTATACAAATTATGATTCTCACAGGAAAAAAAAATGCTATGAAAATCATATCATATACTAAGATGCATGTAAAAAAATGTCATGTAATTTACGAGGGCATTTTAAAATATAACGGAACGTTGCTGTCTGAGTCTGAAGTTGTCATAAAAAACTATGACTTTTAATAGCAAAACTTTTATTGTTTAGCAATCATAAATTAAACACAATCAGTACTTGAATAAAAGCTCTTTTTGTCATGCAGTTTTAAGCATTTAAGATTATCTTTGTTAAGTAAGACAATAATAACAATTATGATTATTTTTTATTTCTATTATTTTTTTACTTCTTTACATCATGGTGTTAAATAAAAAATACACTGCTATTGTTAATTACCTTCTTCAAAGAATTTAAATCATTATCTTTCTAACTTGCCACAGTTCCTCATATATTTGTTGTAAATAAAATTTAAAAAAATTTTATTCTAATTTATAGTTATTGATGAGCAAATTTAGTAAATTTTTAAAATGAATGAGTCTCTTATCACTTTCTTAAGGAAAAAAATAAGAAAATGCTAAATAAATAAAATCTAAGGGTTTTGAAATTTTCTTGGTGATTTTTAATATTTTAAAAATAGCTTTAAGAGTAAAATTCTAAAGAATATTGATGTAAACTGTCTTAAAACCAGTTAATGCAATGAGTATATAAAAATATGCAATATATCCGTAGAACATCTAAATCTATCAGTATTTTAAGTTCTATGCAGCACCACAACTTGTACCGTTGTATAACACTATGTACTTGAATTTAAAGGATTAATGAACGTTTAGGAAAATGTCGCAAGATCACTCTTCTCGTAAAATTCCTTTCATACAAATATTTTTCTAATACTGTATATCAACTACATATTTAAGAATGAAAAAAATGCATAACAGTAATTAAATGCATTTCATATACAAAAAGTAGTTTTACGAAACAAAATTCTCTCCCACAAAAACAAAGTAAAGAATGTGTAAGGTATACACAAGATTCGATTCACAAGAATCGAACTTTTGAGTGAATTAAAGAAGCTGCTTTAGATATGCTAATTTCGGCATACGCGCTTAGTATAAATACCACGCAGCGTCATTAATGAAAAAAGAGGAGGTTGTTAAGGTTGAAAAGGTGTTATCCTGCGCTAGTGCTTAGCGGGCCAGAAGTTTACATGGCAGTACTGCTGGTTTGACTTACTGTTCGTGAGTATAAAAATATATTGTTCTTGAAAGCTGTGTTTATACATTCCGTACAAGTAGTACGCATGCTTATTGCTGTAAAAGCGAATTATATGTGCAACGAATTCAATAAACATTGTTTCATGTATAAACTGTGTTTGCTTCAAATTCAAATAGAGTGCCACTTCAAATTATATACACCCAAGTCTGGGTAGAAGTGAGCATAGAATCTCTATAAATGTCCAAAAATTTAAATCAAATGTCATCAGTTCTTTGCAACTTTATTTTGTTTTTGACAATTAAAAAGATTTGTAATGCATAGAAAAATCGTTACTTGTTTTGCTACACTTTTGATACAAAATTGCGTTTATAACTTTTGTTTTTAGAAGACTTTTTATGTAAAAATTTTACAAAAAAAAACTTTTATATTTTCTTCCTGCAGTATAATAAACACATGATTTGTAAGGGGTTTTATAGTACAAGAAAAAGACTCCCCTCTTTTCTTGAAATTCATGCTTTTAAGCTATTTCAGTTTATGAGTTAATCGAAGGTCATATGTTTATTAAGGTACATAATAACAGAAAACCTCGCCCTGTTTTGTACCACATATTTCTTCATCATCTGAAATTTCCTGTCATATTAATTTCCATAGGAAATTATTTGTACCCACTAGGATATAGTAAAATTTCATCTGTAACTAAATTTGAAAATCAAAGAGGAAATGAAATGTATCAGTATCATACCTTATATAACAGAGCGTAAATGGTTGACGGAGAAAACAGAAATACGTTGCTCTGACAGGAACAACTAGAGGTTATTTGATAATACGGAAGTGTTTTTAAAGTTTTATACCTTACGACTAATAAATACTCGTAGATACGTATTTCTGAATAAAATGAATTGTAAGGAGTCGTAAATTATATTTAGGCTACCACATACTATAAAACTTAACAAACTTTAAAATTCATTAGTTTTTTGTACTCACCTTTCTCCATAGTATAAAATTTTACTTAGATGAGAAAATTTGGTGAAAAATGCAGTATATTAATACTTTGACATATTTTCCTTTTTTTTAAAATTTAATATTAATTATAAGTTGGGTACGTAACAATAAAGTTGGGAAGGGTTTGCGTGTGTGTATGAGTAATGTGTGTGTGTGTGTGTTAATATTTGAAAAGTCTATGATTTTCTTTTAAAAGTCTCTAACTCAATTGAAAAAAAACAATGACCTTAATTTTGAAAAATAAATGTAAAAATAACTCTTATTCGTATAACGGGGATTTTCGCGTAAGTTTGGAGTGATGACTACAACCAATGAAATAGCATAATTTCTTCGCAGTACAAGCAGAGTTGGACAGGTCAGGGAACTAAATGACCTAGTACAAAAAGAAGCAACCTAGTACGAAAAAACAACCTAATACGAAAACCAATACATTTGTCGGAATTCTCAGGACTTGCATATGTAGTCCTCGTCCCAATGGATATGTTGCTTTCCCGCCGTCTAAGTTATAAATATTGTGTGTGTCATCAACTTTGGGCTAGTCTTTCCCTAGACTGACTTTATTGTGACGTTGAGAAACCTCAGTGATGGGACTGTACATATATATTTTAATATATGTGTACATTAAGATAGATAGATACATATGAAGTAGTACCCGATGCGTGCATTTTAAAAATACAACTAGAAAGTTAATTTTTTTCTGTAACAGGAACTTAGAAACAAACTGCTTGACAAGTACTTTTTAATGTCAATATTTGCTTGATAATTTTCTGCTAACGCGTGGACGAATGTTTGATTGTTTGTCAATGAAGTCAATTCAGTTCACTCTAGTTAAGTGACAGTATTATGTATTAATTTCCCTGTATGATTTTTGGTATGATCCCGAATATTTAAGTTCCTAAAGGGGGGAGAGACAGACAAATAAAAAAAAAATCAAACATAGATTCTCGTTCTTGTACATCTTCTACAAAAATCTCAGTTTCGATTTTTTTTTCGGAGAAATTTGAGAAAGCTTCGTTAACCTCGAGTACTAGTCGTTTTGATTTCAAATTTCTTCCGTTATAATGTAATCTGCTATATATTATAATGCATTCGGATATCTAATGAGTTTTAGTACAGTACAATATCCAAGCATATGTAACAGGGGTATATACACAGATCAGAAGGGAGGTGGATAGAAATAACTTAAAAAAAAAGTATGAAGCTGAACATTCTCAAATTTATGCATATTTTAAAATTTGTCAATATATTCCAGTCATTCGAAATTTTGTTTCGAGGAATGTAAAATAATCCTAGTCCAAGAAATACAGAAAAGACCTTAATCCCCCCCCCCCTTCACAAACACACACTCGCAAAAAAAAAAAAAAATGCATCTATACTTCTGTTTTAATTTTCAAATTTGATTGTTGAACCATTTTTTAATTTTTCAAACAAGCCCTCCACATGACTGTTATTGTATCACGGTGGGGATACGGATTTAAACTCCTCCGAACGCATCGGTGTTTCTGTGAGGTCTATGCGCAGGGAGCATGCAGCTTTACATACTGAATGCTCCCAAAAAGAGTAGCTATCAACACTAGCTGTGCACGTGGGAACCATGTCTGCCTCATTAAAAAACAGATTGTTTATTTCACTTTGTTTAATTTATTTTTGCAAATTTTCATATTTTGCACGGATTTCCTTTCAGTTTTTCTCTCTCGTAAATAAAAATGCATCGGACCTTACAAAAGCTATAGTTACATTTTCTTTTGCAAATAAGAAAAATACTGTTTACATGACGAATCTCCTTCAGAGTTACATAAACAAATGATTGAGATTAGATGAACTCGAAAAAGAGTAATTGTATATCTAATGGTTTACACGTCTTAATGGTATTAAGAGTCTGATTAATTCTTTAAAATATTACTAGCAGTTTCTGAGAAGCACAAACCTTAATCTTTAAAAATAACCGGTCATATTACGCTTTCATATTATGGGGATTTTCAGAAAATATCCAAAAGCTAGTTACTCTAGCTTTAAATATTCATTGAGGAACAAAGAAAAGGTATATATACATACTGAACAAAGGTAAGAGAAATGAGTGCAAGTTTGCGAAAACAGCTCAAAATTTCAGAATTATAAATTTCTGCCTTCAATGCATAACTGTAGTTTCCCTTTATATTAAAAAAAATAATCAGTTAAAAGAACAAAAATAACTTTTCTGAAAATTTGTAGTTTTAGTCAAACTAGGCAGTCTTGGTCGTATTCAAACTTTGAAAAAACAATCCATTGGTTTTTAGACAGTATTGACACCGCTGATGAAGAAATGCTGTCAAAAACCGTATTCATACTTATCTTTACATGTTGGATGTTCCTGGCTTCATGTAGCTTTAGAGCTATTACTGGTTTTCTCTTTCATGTTATTCTTATTTATTTATTTATATATATATATATATATATATATATATATATATATATATATATATATATATATATATATATATATATTGCTTCATCTGAGGCACCGGCGTCAGCCGATATTTTAAATATTCGTCTGGCTCTTAATGATCTAATTGAAAACCAAAGAGAGGTTGCGTTGCAATGGGTGCCAGCTCCACTGCGGACTCCTGGGAAATGAGGCAACTGATTCTCTGGCAAAAAAGGCAACCGAAATTGCACAAATAACAGATAAACCAATCCCTTTCTATACCGCCAAACGTTTAGTTAAAAAATCTATTAGAGTGAACTTTTGGAATAACATAAAGGAGGCAAATAAAGACAAGAAATGGATATAGGAAATCACTAATATTCCGCTATGGTCAAGAGACAAATCTGTTGCCATTTTCCGTCTCGCTACTGGCCACGATTGCCTCTCCAAGCATCTACACCGATTAAAACTGCTTTCAAGCCCTCTCTACCAATTGTGTAACATTCGTGAGGAAATGGATGTGAACCATTTGGTTCACTGCCCTGCATTGGTCTCGGGACACTTGTGGGGAAAATACTGGAGAGCTCGGCACAAGATGAATGATTTATAGACTTACTGTAGTTCAGTTTTGTTACTTGTTCTTGTTCTATTGTGTTTTTCTGTCTACAGTTGTCTTATATTCTGCCATTAGAAATTAATATATATATATATATATATATATATATATATATATATATATATATATATATATATACATATATATATATATATATATGTGTGTGTGTGTGTGTGTGTGTGTGTGTTTGTTTGCAGTGTAAAGAGTGTCAAATCCAAAATCGTAGTTTTGAGAATAATGGGATTGAAAAAAAATTGCTTTTGTAAAGTCGGCTTTTTTTAGTTTAATTTTTAAATTATTTTAAAGTAATTTTTCTAATTTTATTTTTGTTGAGCAAAGAGTGTTAAGTCCTTGATTGGGACGTTAACCCCGTTAACACTAACATGTTTTTGTTTTGTTTCACATATCCCAAATTTTCTCTGATGAATAAAAATATTTTGGCGTGGAATCTGACTTAGCTTTCTGTACCCTGCAGTAGCCCTTGATTTTTCAAACATGCCTGGTTTGTTAACTTATTTCAGCCCATTTTGGACTTAACACCCTTTGCACAGCAAACACAGATATACACACACACACACACATATTTTATATACACTTGTTATCAAAAATTAAGGAAAAGTCCCAAAAATAGCGATCACTCAAAAAGTTACGCGTAGAATTTAATGAAACTTATACACATTATGCAATTCATAGGTAGGTATAAAATAGCATAAAAAGAAATCGCCAGACAGTTATGGTGTTATAGAAACTAGCATATGTATACAATGAACAAATCGGATGTGTTAGTTTGGTATAGGAAAAGTACCTTTAATATGGCGTATGATCCCCCGAGAAGCAATACAGCACATACAGCGATGTGTGATGCTGTCAATTATGCGGTCTATGAGTTCGGTAGGAAGTGAGAGCCATTGCTCTTGCAAAGCAGTTGAAAGCGTGGCTAGGGTCTTAGGAGGAGGATTGAGAGCAGCTATACGTCGTTCTAAAGCGTCCCAAACATGCTCGATTGGATTCAGGTCCGGTGATCGAGCTGGCCACTCCATGCGCCGAATTGTTTCCTGTTTAAGATAAGCATCCACGATGCGAGCCCTGTGCGGTCTCGCGTTATCGTCCTGTAGCACGAAAGCATCAAGTATTGCCCCGGCATAAGGGTGCACATAAGCATCAAGGATGTCATCTCTATAGGTGGGAGCATTCACATTTCCACGGGGAAAGACATGGAGGTCTGCGCGTCCACCCAAAGAAATACCAACCCAAACACAGACACTGCCTGATCCGTATGCATCTCTTTGACGGATATGTGATGGATGAAAAAGAGTTCCAGGTTCTCTCCAAATCAAAATACGCCTGCTATCGCTTTGGAGGAGAAACCTGAACTCCTCCGTAAAGAGAACAGCCCTCCATTGATCACGCGTCCAGTGGACATGTTGACGTGCCCACTACAAACGTTCTCGCCTATGGCGTGACGTGAGCGGGATGCAAATGGCTAGTCGCCTCACAAAAAGACCACCTTCGTGAAACCTTCTACGCACGGTTGACGTTGATACCAACTTTCCGGACTTTGCAGCGAGGGAGGATCTGAGTTCAGACGGAGCTGCGGTTCTACTCTTTCGTGCGCATAATGACAAATATCAGTCATCGGCACTCGTCTTAGCGTATGGCCGTCCTTGGCTGAACCTCCTGGATGCCGAAGCCGTGGTTAGAAATTGTTGCCAAAGTCTATGAACCACAGATGGACTCACATCTGGGTCAAAGTCTATGGACCACAGATGGACAGCCATCTGGTCACTTCTGTCTGACTTTGTCTTGCCTCTAGTCTCCCAATAGCTCGCCATCGCAGTTCTTCGGTCAAATGATGCCTGGAGGTCATTGTTACAATTTGGTTATGCCAGAATTCTAATCTCAGCCTCGCAGATACAATTGCCACCTTGTTCTGAGACATGCACTTTTATGCTCCTCGCAAATGACGTATTCCGACTGCATCGACACTATTTTGCATAATGTAGTATTGTTGAGCACCTTTTATTTAACAAAATATTCAAATTTTAAACAGATTGGCCTAGTTTTGAACGTGTTATCCCTCTTCTTGTGATTTTTCCTTAATTTTTGATAACTATTGTATATATATATATATATATATATATATACATACTCATGACCATAAATTAAGGATAATTCAGAATCACACGGAAATCGAACTCTAAAGTAAAAATTTCACCTGTAGAATTATCACACACATCTTCAAGAATAATATGCAAATTACAGGAAGCCACCAGATGACGCCGATAGTACGTCACAATGACGAGAGTGCAAGAACCCTTTCTATATAAGGAATGGTGGCAAAGAAGTAAAATTGTTCACAAGCGTTCTGTAAGCCGCTCAGTGCCATAACCGAATAGTTCTGACACAGAGGACGCATGTGGAGGATTTTTTACTTGGTAGAATTATTGGCCGCCTGGAATGTGGGCGTACTCAGATGGAAGTATCCGAGGAACTTGGAATTGCCCAAAGTGTCATCTGTAGGCTTTGGCAACGATTTCAAGATGATGGAAATGTCAGTAGATGTTACAGTACAGGTCGCCCCCGAGTTACAACGTCGAATGAAGACCGGTATTTGGCAGTAACTGCCAAAAGAAGCAGAAGGAGCACAGCCTCCGACCTGGCTCGTCAGCTATCTGCAGCCACGGGTACCACATTTTCAAGGCAAACCGAGTACAGAAATTTAGGAAATTTTGGTCTATATGCTCGCAGACCTGTCAGATGTGTTCCGCTCACGGAAACTCACTGTCGGCAGCGAGTAGCCTGGAGTAGAGAACATGCAATGTAGACATCGTCACAGTGGGCTTGTGTGATGTTTTCCGTCGAGTCCAGGTTTAGCTTGCAGTCTGACTCACATCAGACTTTCATATGGAGAACGCCAGGTACCCGTTATCACCAAGACAACATCATTGAACGACACCGTTACGGTGGTGCAGGATTGCTCGTTTGGGGTGGAAATATACTGGGCTCCAGAACAAATCTGCATGTTCAAATCGGAACCATGAACGGCCTCATTTATCGGGACATCATTCTGGAACAACATGTACGTTTGTTTAGGGTGCCATGGACAAATAATTTGTGTTTATGGATGACAACGCTCGTCCTCACCGAGCAAACATCGTAAACGGATGCCTTCAATCTGAGGATATCACCCGTATGGAATGGCCAGCATTCTCACTTGACTTGAATCCGATAGAGCTTGTGTGGGACATGCTTGACCGACGAGTTGCAGCCCGTCAACCATCTCCTACATGTGTACCGGAACTTGGGACAGCATTGCTTGCTGGAGTAATCTTCCCCAAGATCAGCTCGATAATTTGATACTCAGCATGCCTAGGCGTTGAACGAACTGCATTTCATCGCATGAGAGACATACAATGTATTAACCATCATACCAATCATCTATATATTTAAGTTTCTAAGCCGACTTTTTGGACAGTCCGTGAGAGAAAACTACTGCATCCATTTACTTCATTTTGGTCTTAAACGAAAGAATGTAATCTGTAGATTTGTCAAATTTGGTTTTTGTAACCGCAATTTCTATTAATGAGCGATAATTTACAATTTAAAATTGATTTCTGCGCATGCTCAGTGGCATGTTTATATCTGACTTTAGAAACTCACTGTTTCTGCGCATGCTCAGTGACATGTTTTAACGATAAACGCGTTTATTCCGAGGAGTCTCTCTAGATCTCTCTCTGCCATTTTTATTTTTATGTTAATTATCTTTGGAAAATATAAGATTAAACCTGATGGAAATTGTTTATTTCGCGCTGTTTGATTACCAATAATTTACAATTAAAAAAATTGCTTTTTGCGCATGCTCAGTGACATTTTTAAATCTGGCTTTAGATACTCTCTAAGCACGAGGCCGCTTAAACACATTAATTTGTTTCTGCGCATTATTATGATTTTCAACATTTGGCAATGATGTGTTGAGTACAATTTGTTTATAGTACATTTATTTACTATCTAGCCGTCATGTTTTGACGGGTACCAAATAGTGTAATATTAAGTTTTTGTAAAGGAGATATTTTTTACAATTGCTCCAGGGAGCAAAAATCGTAATTTTTATGAATGGTATCATACAGACACCATCTTTTTTGTTCTTTATCTTTTGTTTAATAAATGGGCTTTATGAATTAGTCACGTTTGTTTTGTTTCCGAATCTTTATTTGCCGGAGCTGGCATTAACCTTAATTTATGGACATGAGTGTATATATATATATATATATATATATATATATATATATATATATATATATATGTATATATATTTATTTATTTTGCTAATGTATATTGATAAACACATGTGTTTACTTACACATGATACACTTTAGACAAAATCTACCATTATTGGTTATTCACAAAATTGTTCCTTGCCTTATCTCTTACAACACCGGCCAATTACTTCCTGATTTCCCTCCCTTCCTTCCTGCCACGACTGGTTTGCATCTAAGATTAGATCTGAAAACCCATCGAATCCAGAAATGCTGTATTTCATTTCTGAAAAAGCAGCAATGAAAAACTTCTCAAAATCTCTATAATTCTACTTTGCATCTTAGATTTTGAGACTTAAAACCCAATTTGAATGTATATTTACATTTGCACATCTGGGCCCATGACGAAAATAGTTGTAATATTTATAAAGGAATTTTTTAAACAAATACTTCAGCAAAGCTTTTCAAACTAAGAACAAAACAAAAAAAAATTTATGTGTAAAATAGCGCTATTTTTTTGGCATAAAACTTTAATTTTTGAAATTTTCATAAATTTTCATTAAAAAAGTTGTTCAGTTCAATAACAATTTTTAACTCAATTTTTATTTATTTTTGCCATAGAACAAGAGTTGTCTGATACGTAAAGTAAAAGTTGGGCTGAATTTCATTAAAGTGTCAGAAAGTGTCTACCTAATTACACAGAGTTTGGCTTCGAATTACGATGGAATTAATCTTGGTTATTGAGGGTTTTCCTAACATGTGCTATAATTAAAATGAATATTCTCCCCGAAAGCACAGAGCTATATTTTGAAACTCCCTACTTTTAAATTTCCCGTCTAATGTTCAAATCTAGATGGAAGAATAATTCCACAGAAAAAGGATTTCTTTTAAAAATGATGTAAGTAGTGTTTTCATAAGAAAAAAATATTTTTCATTAAAATTACTGGAGTTAAAAAATATTACCTTTTAACATGTAGGAAGATCCTTTTATCGGAGGACACTTAGGTAAGACCACCTGAGTAAATTAAGGAGGCCGCTCGAATTTAAATAGAGCCTGAAAAGAGAATAAGAGAGAAGTTCTAAGGAAGCCTTTGACCATATTTTACTTAAAAGAGCCTTGAAAAATTTAATTAACTAAATGGCATCTTTTTCATTGGACACTTTTTTTAAAATTGGTCCACGTAAAGAGAGGTTTGTCACTTTGTTCAAGGAATCTAAAAAGTAATTTGAAGCGAAATCAATCTATAAAAACATGAATTCTAATTCTTATTCAGACTCGTGTTTACGTTGTTCCAACAGATTTTATTTGATATTAGTTAAAAGATTGTTTATTTTGACAAATATTTGGGATATTAGATACCCGAAGAAACTTTAATATACTAAATAGATAATTTATTTTTTACTTAATTAAGATTCAAAAATTGTCCCCTTCTTTTATTTTTTTTTTATTTTTAAACAAAACGACAAATGGTTATTTTATTTTTATGAGAAAATATAGTACTAAATAAAAAAAAAAACGAAGCAAAATAGTTTATAAAAAAATGTTAAAAAAATTTATTTCATTTTATTTACATGAGGCAAAGCATTTCGTGAAATGAATTTTTTCCAAAAAGTTTTGTTGCTGGAACTAAATTTTTGCTTCTTCATTGAAAGTAAACGATTAGGGATTTTTATCTTTACATTCGCAAAAGCCTTTAAATTATCGTAAAATATAGATACTAAATTTATTTTAAGAGACAATGTGTGCATTTGGAGATTTTTAAATTTTTAGGGGAAAATTAAGTATTAAGAGAAAACTAGTAATTGACCATAAATATGGAGTAGACAGAACCGATGTGCATCAAGAACTATGCATCATAAAAAAAAATGTAAATCAATAAAAATTTAAATACTTACATTTTTTATGTTCTTGTCGTTCTCCTTTCAGTTGGATTTTTGGTATTCTCCAAACTACAGGCCAACAAACAAGAACTGTGTAGTTTAATTGAAAAAACTTATTGTTTTGAATTCATGAGACTCCTTCGTATGATTTCAATCACCTAGAGTCTATATTATATTGTTTTAAAAATTAAGAAAAAATATTGTTTTCCACCTAAATACTTGTTTCTACCCCCCTTCTTTCTGTGTGGGGGGGAAGAGGGATAAATATATTCAGTATTATTTTATTTTTCCATTAAAAGGTAGTGCTTTAGCGCCGTTACTTTATTAACTAAGGACTATCCCCTGTTAAAATAAAAATTTTAAAAAAATCTGTATCTAAAACTTTTATTAATGTAATCGTGTATAGTGCAGTTCAACAGCATATTCAAATTATATAAGGTAATAACAATCCTATTTTTACAGATTTAAAAGGACAAGGTGAAAAAAAATGCTGTTAGGTATCTTTTGCAGACTCTTTAAATATATTTGCAAGATGTGAAAAACTTCTAATGATCTTAATATTTTTTTAATTATTAGCACAAAAGGCAGAAAAATAGAGAGCATTTTATTTAATTAAAAGAGGCTTGCTGAAAAATATACCAGTCTGAATTTATATCACTGAAAGGGAAACGTGCGAGCACGAAACAAATTAAACGTAAAATCGAAAAATATCGCAGAGCTTAATAAAAATTTATTCCACTGTCAGTAAACGCGCACTTTCCTTTGTTACAAATGTTTCCCTTAATATCTTTTGAACAGGCGACGTCTTAGAGTAACAGGCGGGTAATGATAACCCTATTAATTCTATTCTTAAATGAAATAAAAGATGATTCTAAAATATCACCGCGAAATTAGTCCGTAGAGAATTGATTTAAAAGCTGAAGCGCAGAAAATTTTGCGAGGTAGGAAATACTGAGAGAGCAACAAGCGAACCAATTGGAAACCAGAAGAGGCGGTACTCACAGCCCAAAAATCGACCAATAGGGGCCACCTAGGGGGAGATACCTAACGTTGCTAAAATGATGGAATCGAAGTTAGGAAGAGGCGGGGCAGGAATTTTTGTTACTTTCTATCACAACTTCTCACTCCATCAGAAGTGCAGTTTCCAACAGTTTAGACTGGGACGTTTAAAAGCTGCTGACCATAGTTCGAGATTGGAGTACAAGCTTATCGCCCAGTACTGTCACTTTGATCTGTAGATTGTATTCTACCTAACATTTCCTGGATGTGCACCGAGTTAAGGATTTTTGAAACAACTTGTGGGAATAAAAGAACTGATGTCGATCCTGATGTCCGAGTCTGGAGAAGAAAGACCTGTCTGTCCCACCAACTCTTCCGATGCGAAATCTCCAGTAGAAGAAATTAAGACATCCCCAGTCATGGCGCGAAATTCGTTTTCTATAGCCAGCATCCTTAGTAGAGATGATCCAAAAAAAGAAATCCAAATACTTCCGAATGAAGTCAATTCGTGTCTTACGAGACACAACTTTCAGAACATTGGTTTTGAACCACGGTTGGCTTTAATGAGACACGCTCAGAACTTGTGCAACCACCAACAGCATGCTTACATGAAACACGTGTATCCTCACTATGCTTGGAATGCAGTTTCTTCTAGCGACGAAAATAGAAATAATTCTGGTAAGTGTTCTCATTTGAATTCTCTTCCATTTAAATATCTCACCTAATTAGCATCAACCAACTATAGTCATTGAATAATCTAACCAAAAACTGATCTTTTTAGAGGAAAAAAGTTTTGAACTTCTGCTTCTATGCTATTAATTGCTTTAGAGAGTTGAATAAATTTAAAACAGATTTGTACTCTTTTAAGATGTTATCAACTCTTCTTCAAAAAGATATTGCTTACCGAGGAAGTTGCTCTTTTAAGCAGATATCAATTCTTTCTAAAATAGTTACTTTCTACGATGTTTATCTGCCGAAACTGAATGATTTGGAAAATTTCAAAACGAAATAAGATGTTTTAAAAAAAGTTAATAAGCTAGTAATATCTTTTGAAACCGCAACAGTGCTACAAATCGCCCTATCTTTCTTTAAATGGGTGATTTCGATCACACAAGGCATGCCTAAGAATGATTTCTTCAAGCAAAGAAAATAGAAAAAACTATGGTCATTTGTACTCAAAAAAATTATCTTCCCTTTGACTGCCTCTCCTAATAAGCAGTCCAATCTACCTTATCACGAATCAGTCATATTTAAATTTAACAAAGAACAGGGCTCTAACGTATATGTATAATGAATATGTTTGAAAACTTTTTTAAATATTTGCAATCCGTGTTTGAAATCTAAAAACGTAACTAAGTAATAAAAAAGAAGTAGAAATTTTTAAAACAAACGAGAAAAATTTTAAAAATAGGAGAGCAAAAAAGAATTGTTCCATTTAAAGAATTTAATAATAGTGTTCCATCTGACCCCATCTTTGTTTTCAGTCGTAGTTTTAAAAACAAAAGGTGTCTTTGTGAACAAATTTCTTACCGTTGTTTGCAGTGGTATATATACCACAGGAAATTCCCTCAAAATGTGTTTCGAAAATTCAATGATTTAAACTCATTATTTAATTTCTGATATTGTGATATGAATTTACTTGTAAAGCATAGTTTTTAGTACAACAAAAGCAACTAAATTGACCGATTTCAAGTTTAGTATTACGTACAGCAGATAAACATAAGAAAATAGGTGTTAACTGAGACGGGATATACACGAATGTGGTACCTGATATATTAGAGGATGAAATATAAAACATATTATCTGTTATAAATTTTCACTCCCATGTACGATATTTTGGCTAAACGCTTTCTAGTAAAATTTACTAATTGGTTAGTAACCAAAGTAACTGGAAAAAAAAGTTTAGAATATGATATTTAGATTTCAGAGAAACGAAAATATCAAATTAAAAGCCTGCTTTTATATACTCACATTTATAATTATAGAACAACTACCTCACAATGAACTGAACCAAATCTCTTTGAATAACTAAAATGTATTAAGATTGATATTCTGGAAAAATATGCTTACAAATAATTTTTTAATTTCTTTTAGAAAAATATTAGTCCAAACTGCATTTAAAAAAATTAATAGTTTTCTTATCAATTTCAATTTTTCTGCAGGGAAATTTACTTTTACTTTCAGAAATTCAAGTGCCACTGGTATAAATACATTTTCGTAATTAAATACAAAAACCTAAGTAGTTTGGGATTGTTAATCGTCGGTATAAAACATTAATTATGCAATATGTCGCTAATGCTTTTAATGTTTCCAAAACTTTTAAATTTTGACGAGGGATGTACTTATATTATTCAATATTTAGGTTATACTACTTCAAAAATTATATCATTTACGTAGGTATGCATAGCCTAAACCCTTAAATACTCTCCGATTTGAAAGTTTAGAGTGAATTTCTACAAAATATTTAGCAAGTAGAAAGAAAATTTATAAACAAAATTATATAACTGAAAAATAAATCATGATATGTTTTAATCGTATATAAGATTAATCTCTGTTTTGAAGATTTGTAATAAGTGCATTTAGGAAGAAAAAGTGAGAACATAACAAGAAAAAACAATATCCTTAACTATGTGTTGTACAGGTACTGCGATTCCTGAATTTTAAAGTATCACATGATTTACTTTGTTTATTGCTTATGAATCCAACTGAAGATAATGGTCTTGCGTTTCCTTTGATTTTTGGAAAAACGGGATAATACAATGCATGGGATTTGAATCTGCACATTTTGTGCTTGAATCGTAAATGATAATTTTCTTAAAACAAATTTGGAAGATAGTAATAAACTGTGTGTTGAGCAATCCACTTTGAAAAGCTATTACGAAGTTACCTATCCTTTATCACAGCATAAAACTTTAGGGGTAAGTCCAAAGCTTTTCAACATTTTTTTTAAATGAAACTTAAATCTATAAAAAAATTAAGTAAGGTGAGCATCTAAAGTATAGATTCTTGAAAACGGGATGTACCAATGGAAAAAATATTTAAATTCATGCAAGTGATTTACATTTAAAATGCTTTTATAACATGTAGGACTCATCTTAATGTAAATTCATTTGTCTCAAAGTTATCCTCAGGTCATAGAAAATACATTAAAAACGCTATGTATATAAAATTTAATTTAAAAAAGAAAAAATAAGCTATTGAAAGTCATTAAATAAATTTGTTGAATGTAAATATATTATAAGCAGCGTTCTCAATTGTTTGTTTCATCTAAATATTCTTGAATATTTTATCAGACTTTGTGTACATATAGTATGATGCATCCGCATCTTCTAAATATAATTTTTTATTAGCGCTGATCACAGGTCATGCGAAGAAATATGAGCGGCTATAAATGCTGATATTTTTCAGTGCTATAAATTTTCATGCAACACTAATTTATAAATGAATGACTTCGTGTAATTAAAAAAGTATAGGAAATTTTCTGTGTAAAAGTATCTCTAGGCCAGTAAAAGTAAGGAAAGGGTTTCGGCAGTTAGAGTGGCATTGACCATGTAATCGTTCTATGGAGTGACGATTTAAAGAGCTGGGGAAAGTAATATAGTGTACACCTTTTATTTGATTAAGCATCACCACTGTTATTTATAATGTGTAAGCGAGTTGAAGATTTTCAAACAAATAACGAATCCGCCTGTAAATAGGTTTTTTCCTACTTATTTTTAAAATTTTATTTACTAATGTTCAGTTTTGTTTTGTCCGTTTGTTTTTGCTCAGAATGTGGTAGTTTTTTTCTTTCTAACAATACGAAATCTGTTATAATATGAATAATAGAGGTTATAATACCCAAAAGGACGTGGTTCAATATGCAATTTCAGTTATCCTATTCAAAGAAATCATTTTGGAAATTCATTTAGTTTTTTTTTTTAATTGTATATATTTTGTAAAAGAAGATAATCTGAAGAAAACTGAAAGAAAACTGAAGAAAAAAATCTGAAAGTAAACTGAGGACTAAAATGGCATTCAAGTGGGAAGATCTGAAAGTTTTTTGGTTTCCTAGATATGAAAAAAAAAACACAAGAAACGGATTGTTATAAGTATGAAGACTGTCCAACGGTAATGCAAAAAATTAAGAGGAAAAATTTAGTAGAATAAATCCTGAAGCTTGTTACTGACAACAAAACAAAGACAGCAACGAATGCAGCAATACGAAGAATTAAGAAAATGTAAAAAGTATTCCTGAAAACACAATTTCAAGATTTAAAGAATTTAAGTATATTCCTCTTCAAAATGGATAAACTTCTGATTTAGAAGAAAAGGACTCTTTAACTCATCTGCATCAAAATTTACGTCTATTCGTATTTCTTTAATGAAAATAAGTTTTTCAACTTGAAGATGACATTAAGGATGCAATTTTACTACTACCATAGCATTGTTTTATTTAAAACTTCATAACTGCCATCTACCAGCGAGTTTCATTTGATCTCAAAACATAATTCGATAGGAAAATACGGCGTAAATTCTTAAGTTTTATCGTAATTCCTATCGTTTTTTTCGTGGCATGGGCAATACAAATGAGCAATTAGGCATAATAATAATTCAGAACGAAGCCTTTGAACACACGTATATTATGTAATACAGAAAACTATAAAAAATTTCACTTGAGCAGTCGATCATCACATTTACATAATAGTATTGGATATTTAACTGATAGCTTTACAGTGTAGTTAGCATCGGATAAGGGTTTTGGTTCTAACTGGGAAAAAATAAAGTGTCTCAGATCTACCCCCCCCCCCCCTCTCTACCTTCTCCGTGAAAATGGAAACAACAAATATTAGTATTTCAGATGATGAAGGAATTTTAGGAAGTGGATAAATAATGTTTGGGATTAATTTTAAAAAGGAAAAACGAAAGGAAATGCTTATTATTGAAATTCAAATATACGCTATAACCTTATGTTTTTCTGGTTACTAAAACAGGAACTATTTACCCTACTATTTTTAAAGTTCCGAAATATAAATTTATATTTTCTGTTTTGAAGTTGCTTCACTATGTTTAATTCGTTAAAACTAGCATTTGAATAAAGAAAAAGTTCAATATATTATGATGATTGGGGCTCATTTCGTTTATAATATTATAGTAAACACATTTTGTAAATAGTATCTATGTCAGGACATCCGTTAAAGATCTATGGTTTTTAAAAAACAAAACTTTAAAATTTGATAACTTAAAGAATATATTTCTGACGTAAGATAGCTGCAGTTTTAAGAATGTTTATTTATTTATTTTTTTTCCTTACAAAATTATCTAACCATTGAAAGTGTTCCTAAATCTGGTTTATGAGGAATTTCGAAACTTTGTTTCAACTCTTTTTCATAAAACCCTCGTACACGGTCGGCGGAGTTGCATATATTTGTGTGTACCAAAGTTGCGCGGGGGAAGGTAAATTTATCGGAAGTAAGATATGTCTGACGTAATTTCAAAATGAAGGTACGACTTATTGAGTAACAGTGCTGTCTTCGGCAACGATTTCAGAGGAGGGAAAAAGTTCTTAGGTTTCTGGTCACTTATCTATGTTTCAAATACGTGGAATTTATACATGCACGCGCTCTAATATGCATATATATTCTATATTACAATAGTTTCTATTATACTTATTGAAACTGCATTTGTAAATATTTTATATATATGCATGTATACATACATGCATATAATATATGTATACAGTTGAAATCTAACACACGAAGGAAAGCAAGGTCAAAAAAGAAATAAAGTAAAAGTTAATGTTACCATTTCTTTTTAAACAAAATTTATCTGTGAAAAATGCAATTGTTAATATAAACAGCCCATGGCATTAGGTAATTGGCCACAATAGTGAAAAAAAAGGAATTAAAAGAAGCAGAAGCCTGAATAATGCAAGATATCTGCTAATTTTCACAGTACAAGAACATTACAATTAAACAATTTTCTCAGAAAGGATGAGGTGTTGAGTAAAAATGAAGGCAAATAAGGTCTTTGTTTTTACAAACAACTTAATAAACTAATTTTTAAAGTCTGGAGTATTAATAAATAAAGTACACAAATATAGCATAATTGATGAATCTGAAATATTACGTTTAAAGAAGTGAATAATAAAGAGGCAACAATAAATGTGAACTAATTGGGAAAATAATTGGGTAATTGTTGTTCTAAAGCAAAAATTACCACCATGATATTAATTACCTCAGTGAAAATAATTTAAATATTTTGAAAGAATTATAAGTTTCATATAATCACTGCCAGTTTAATTTTATTATTTATGTTTAAATATCCTAGTAATAAGTAACAATCAACATATATATATATATATATATATATATATATATATATATATATATATATATATATATATATATATATATATATATGAATACATAATTTAATACACTTTATATCATTATTGACCTTTGTATAACAAAAGTAAATGGGACTTTGATAAGAATGGTACTAATATTACCAGTAATTTTAAAATTACCAACGGTGTTTTTGATAATACTATCAGGATAGTTATTAATTTCGCTTTGTGCTGCACAAGCACTCGCAAGATTTTACGCGTTTTAACTTATTACTTTCAGATCATAATCTCTTTATTCGTATGAATTGATTCACTATATTATTGTTAAATATTAATTTATAAAAACAGCAGAGGAATTCTTGAAATTTAACTTATGATTATCTTTAATGCTAACATTTAGCTCAGCAAAATTTAGCAATGAAAAGGTTTTGATCTATTTTATAATCAAACTTCTGAAGATTTATGACAGAATTACAGATCTGTTTTTTAATTACTTTTATTAATTATTATGACATCATGAATGAAATTGTATAAATTCTGTTAGAATTGATGTTTCTGTACTCATATAAGAACAAAAATATAAGTTAACCAGGATACTCGAATGACTCCTTAAGGCCCACCTTGAGTTTGTTGATGTATCCAATTATTTTGCTGTAAGTAATTTTGCTGAGAAGGGGGGAAGGGGGCAAAATTTAATAATTTAGTTAATGATTAATTTTAAAATTTTTACCTAGATGTAGCTCATATTTTTTGATAATTTAATGATATATTCCTCTTTATTCTAATAAAAATACGGGTGTAGGCTCAATGTTTTATACTTTTGAACACACATAGAATTTCATTGTTATATGCTGATGGTTTTACAAAGATTATTTATGATGTTAAGAAATATTATTGCAACAAGAGTGTTAAACAACATCCTTTTTTTGCAGTTTGAATAAAAATTAATGAAAACTAAAAGCTGCATCAATATCATTTTCATTCATTTTAAGTCTGATCTTGAACGTATATAGACATACGAACGTTTATACATAATAATATGCTATTTATGCATCTTAAATAAATATAGATCCAAAAATAAATGCAAATACCAGAGTAAAATGACATCTTACGTTTTCATTCCTGTAACGAAAATGTGTGTTGCTAAATCCATAATTTTTCTCTCTTTAAAACTTTCCTTACACTAATGATAGCAAGTGTCTATGCTTTTAGTGCTGTAAACTTATAAAGATAAAAAGTTACACTAACTGGGTGCAAAGTTTTAGCCTCACCCTTTTGTACTCTAAGCAGATATAATTGACTAAATTTGTGAAGCAAGCATAAAATGATTCCGTAGAGGAATTCCCCCATAAAAATTATCTCTACATCGAGAGCAGAATATTCTCCAGTGAATTGCTTAAAGACACGCACGCGTGTCGCATTTTTCGCTGTATAAATTATGAACAAGAACATTCAGTGTAAATCAATATAAGTCGTCATGAAATGAATAACCAGAAAAATAATGGAGGGAAAATTCTTACATTGTTGGTACATAAATAATCAAAATTAAACTTGCAAAAACTCTTTTCAAAGTATATTTGTTTCAGTTTGTCCTGAATCCCATTTTAGTTTTAACTTTATATATATATATATTACAAATGAAGCGTTGGACTACCTGTCTCAATCTGAACTCCTCCCAACGACATTAATTTCATTTACTGGTAAGATATATTGAAATTCATAGTAAGTCTACGAATATTTTTAAAGTTCTTAATACATTTTATAAAAATTTGGAACAATTGATCTATGGTTCAGAATATACCCAGCATGATAAAATACAATCGCAGTCTTAAAATGTGCAACATTTTATGTTTATAATTAAATTCCTGGTATAGCAATATCCTTTAAGGCAAAATGCCTGGACCTATGAGACATCCTTATCCTCTATTTTCATTATATACGTCATTTACGACTGAAAAAATTTACACCATTTACGACTGATTCAGTTGTTATTTATGACTGAATCTTAATCACTCACGATTAAATCACTCTTTTCAAAGTATGCGGCAAGACTATGATAGAGTGATATTTTTATCATCCAAAAATACTGGCTATGAGATTGGAAACAAGTTTCATATGATGTAAATATTTCCCAAAATTTTTATTTTATTTTCTCTCAAGACTATAGTGAGATATCATGATAACAAGATTCAGTCTTTTTATAACAGTTTAATTATCCCCTAAACCTAACACTAACTGTAGCGAGACCCTCGATGTTATTATCTCCTATGTAATTTATACCATGCATATGTAACCCACATCACTGTGGGAGACTTTTATATACTGTTCAAATGAAAAAAAAATAATAATAACTTATGGGTACTAAGCAAGTTAAAATCTGTAGTATTTTTTCAAAACTGAAGTTAACTGAACATCAATATATTGCATAATTACTGCTAAAATCTTTTCACTGAATTCCTCAAAAACCATTTTATAAGTTTTTCATACGTGGACAGTGTTGCATAAATACACGACTTAATTTTCATGAAAGAAAAATAGTTCTCTTTAAAAACAGAGAAACCTTTCGTAAAAAAAAAAATGTACAACTAAAAAAATATTCTTAGTTAGAAAGAGATCTGATATTTCTTTTTTTACCAGTATATATTTTTTTTTCAAATAATTCAACAGAGTGGACTGGTGTAATTTAAAGATTTGTCGATCCACCACCACTTTCCGAAACTTCCGAAGTTATCTGAATGTAAGCCCGAGCTTAAAAGCCAGTACCTGCAAAACTGATTTCAATTTTAATGCTGAAAAGTTATTTAATGTAATAATAAATGAAAGTTATACAATATTTTTCCCAAATAAGAGAAATATTGTTCTACTTTTAACAATGAAGCTCATGATAATTAAAAAACATAGGTAAATTGTTATGATTACATTTAATCAGTTCTTCCACTACTTCTCATGGTTTGTATCTATTGATTTATTGATTTATGATTTTATTTTATTTTTTACATATAATTAAGGATTCCAAAATATCAACTGAAACAAAAAAGAATACGTATACTGTTTATGTTTCATAAATTTCATTAATTGTATTTATCTTCGGCGAAGTCTTATTTTTCTCTATTTTTATATTTAAATTTTGCTAGAATTTGAGTCAACTCATTACTATGTGTTATTCAGAAAATATAAGCAAACAACGCATAGTTTGGCTTGAACTTTGATATAAATTAACACAACTTCATGATCGCTCGATCCCTCACTGGTTTTAAAATTTTAAATAATTTAACTCTAAGTTAATATTTTGTTTTATCTTGGGTTTTTAGAACGTAGATAATCTAATTCAACGTCAATATTTTTTCCACCAAACTTAGCGTCTGAGTACAAAACTTTCAGTCAATGTATTAACAACATTTCTGCCACAAAATGTTAACGAAAAAAAGTTTTGTGACATTTTAAGCGGAATAATTTGAAGTCTATTTTACGAAATAAGTTTTAGTGATAGAACAGTTACACTAGTTACTAAATTTTTTCAATTATTTTTTTTTCAGACAGTGTTTAGAGCTACCTCATGTATTAAAATATATTGTTTTATCGCAGTGTTTCAAATTTTATCGTGAAAGTGAGTATATGAGGTTGAATGAAAGTATTGCCCGATGTTGAAGTTGTTGATAAACATGATGGTTTTCTTCATTCCCCAGCTAAGGAATGCATGCGAATTAAACTTTAATTCATATATGCAAGGTGTCAGTGTTCATGAAACCCGATTTTTAAAGCGATGTAAAATAGTAAAAATAAAGATGTAAATTTTTTTTATCATCAATAAAATATTTTTGTTTATCATCAATAATATATTTCTGTTTACTTAGAATTTATGCGGTGCACCCTCTGTATAAAAAGATCTTTGCTTGACATCTACTTTTCATGAAATAAAGCAATTTACATAACTGACACCTAGAAATGTATTAAGCTTTTTAAGTATTATCTAGATTTCTTCACGAAAATTCTTCTCGCAGCAGCTTTTTTTTCTTTTTTATACCTTATAAATTCATATAAAGTTAAAGCTTTGTGTAAAAAACATGATTTGATATTTATTCGAGTTAATGTCCTTTAAACAATTCGTTTACTCTTCTTCTATCCTCAAATGCATTTAAATAAACTCCGCTATGGAGTTTTGCCCATGGGAGAATAATCTTCAGAATTTCATTCATGTGAGACAATGCTGTTGCTTTCACTTTGTTTAGATTTCGTAACGAATCAAAAATATGCGTAATTGGTTTCTTGCTGTACGCTAGTAAGAAACACATTTGTCGAATGAAATTCTTCCAGCTTTGATTTTTTTTTTTCGCCATGCTCTTCTAAAATTCCTCTGCTGCGAAAATTGAAGATCAAACACTGAAATTGTCCCCGATTATTTTAAAGTTATTTATATTGATGTAAAACTTTCTTAAAAGATTTTATTCTATCCCACATAATGAACAAATTATTATATTTCTCCTTTAAGATGGTGAAGTTTTCTACTCATTCTAGTAATTTGATTCTAACTGGTGGTAAAAACAACAAGCAATTTAAAATAACAAAAATAAGTATTGGTCGGAGATTCGCGTATCGTATGCTAAATATAGCATACCTTTATTTAGCCACTAAAAATACTTTCCTGCAAGTTGAATTTGAGAATTTACTTGTACCTATATTCTGTTTAAGAAAATTTGGGTAGAGACCTAACAAGATATATCTTTCATCAAGATATATATTCCAATACTAATTAAAAAAGCACAGGCATTTTAACCATATGTCACAGTACATGCTAAAATTTGCGACCTTAAACCTAGATGAATAGCGAATATATCGCTTTAAGTGTTCTCAGCCACTCAAATACGAAAGGAAGAAAAGTTTTATCAGACTTTAAATGCATATTTGACGAGAGGAACGCATCTCATTATGTTCATTATTTTTCAAGAAGTCAGTCATATTTACCTTACCTGAATAAAAAAAAGACTCAGTTGAAAATGTGTTAATTTGATTTAATACATTTTAAGAGAATTTGGCATTATTTTGATACCACAAAGCTGCTTGAATCTATTTATGTTACAAAAAGGATTCTTCAGTATCGTTCTTCCCCGAGAAATCTAATTAGGCCTAATGTATAAGATACGTATATTGATAATGTATTATTTATGCAATGATATTTTTAAACATGTGTAGGTTCAAAATGGCAATAAGTTTGGCTTGGGAAATCAATGCATTGATTAATGTTCTCCAATATATCTTATGTACAAAGCATAAATACCTCTTCTGAAAATGGTACTAAAGTATAATGTACTTACCCTTTACTAAAGTAAAGGTACCCTGTACTAAAGTAAAATGTACTGGTACGATAGTATGTGACACAAATAATAACGTTTATGACGATATGATGTATATAGAAAATGAGGCATCTATAGGTATATACTAATTAATAAAACCGCTTCAATGGTACGAATTATTCCAAATTCATTGGAAACAAAAGTCATGCTTGTTGAAACTTTTTTCAATGGAAATACATAAAAATCATACTTTTCTTTTAGAGTGCAATACATTACTGTTTGCTTATATTTTGCATTTATGGGGAAGAATTCGCTTCCTTTTAGAATTAGTTCATATTCTCTATTTAATCCGCATAAAATTTATGTGATTAAGTACGAGTCACATATTTTTAAAGCCTCCAGTTTTATGGAGTGAAAGAAATTTTTTTTTCTTTTCTCGCAAGTCATGTAAATATGTTTTTTTTTTTTTTTTGCCCCTTTGGAGAAATTTTTCTTGAAGAGAATTTTAAAATTAAATATAAATCTCTTTCGACTGAGATGTTATGATAAAATATACATTACTCAAAAAAAAATTCTTTAAAGGTCACTTGTAAAAATGTAATATCATAGACTAGTGTAATCTCGTCATCTTTATTTCTTCCTTAAAAGCAATCTGAATCATTAAAATTGAGCGAATAACACGTTTTTGATTCCACCCCATCCACGAGTTATTCCATGCGAGAACAAATCTAGGATGCGAGGTCTTTTGTTCCTAATCCGGCAGTTATCCCTTTTGAATTGCTCCCTCCTGTTTTCCGTATTGAGACCCAAGAGGACAACAAAATAGAGTTTGACAAGGACCGCTCTACAAATGGATCGACTTTTAACCTCCCTTCTCCATTACCATCCTTAGGCAGATGCATGAATACAATAGATTGGTGGATTAGGGCCCGCCAGTTGGTAGATGCGTGAGGTACTGAACAACAGATGATGGTTTATGGTTGATAGAAGATTGTTATACAAGAATTGACAGCAAGCATTCAATAATTTCAACGAATTTTCATTCTTAAAATTAGTAACTGAACACAAATTGTTGACGGATGAATACGGGAAAACTTTTATGCTTATTCCAACTGCACTGTACGCCTAAAAATACGGAAGTTACGAACGCGCTTAGTCAAGCATTATATTACTGAAAACTTTCAATCTTTTTTTTTTTTTTAACAACTTTCCATGGGAAGCAAAATAAAAGAAAGTTAAATCGTGAAGAAGAAAGTTATGTAAACTTTCTAACCAAATTACTACAACTGACAGTAAAATAAACCAACAAAGCTCATTTGCAATAAAAATGAGCTTGAACACTCTTTGTGAAACATAAATAAAAAAATTTCAACCTTACAGGTCTCTTATTTAAATTAAATTTCAAGAAAAAAAGAAAGAAGATAGTTAAAGAACATTTTTTTAAATATAAAGTATATTTATTTAAAACCAAACAGGAAAATGTTGGCTGTAACACAATATTAATTAACACATTGATAGCTATTTATTAATGTTCTCCTGTTAAATCCTTTTGTGACTCTGTCATTCTCGTAAAATACTCTTATTTCCTCCACCTAATGATCTGTTAATTTTAAAATATCATTTTTATCTCTTGAATAAAATATCGCTGGTTTAATCAGATGAAACATAAAATATCGTATTTTAATCGACGGAAAAATAACTGTAATTTGATAAAATTCATTGTCACTGTTAACCTTTTCCACCTTTTCCTTACGGGTTGGGATAGCATGTATCCCAAGAATACGGGCCCAAGAATGAATATATATATATATATATATATATATATATATATATATATATATATATATATATATATATATATATATATATATATGTATATGTATATGTATATATATATATATATATATATATATATATATATATATATATGTATATATATATATATATGTATATGTATATATATATATATATATGTATATGTATATATATATATATATGTATATGTATATATATATATATATATATGTATATATATGTATATGTATATATATATATATATATAAATGTATATATCTATATATGTATATGTATATATATATATATATGTATATGTATATATATATATAAATGTATATATCTATATATGTATATGTATATATATATATAAATGTATATATCTATATATATGTATATATATATATATATATATATATATGTATATATGTATATATGTATATATATATATATATGTATATATGTATATATGTATATATATATATATATATATATATATATATATATATATATATATATATATATATATGTATATATATATATATATATATGTATATATATATGTATATGTATATATATATATAAATGTATATATCTATATATGTATATGTATATATATATATAAATGTATATATCTATATATATGTATATATATATATATATATATATATATATATATGTATATATGTATATATGTATATATATATATATATGTATATATGTATATATGTATATATATATATATATATATATATATATATATATATATATATATGTATATATATATATATATATATATGTATATATATATGTATATGTATATATATATATAAATGTATATATCTATATATGTATATGTATATATATATATAAATGTATATATCTATATATATGTATATATATATATATATATGTATATATATATATATATATATATATATATATATATATATATATATATATATATATATATATATATATATATAAACCCCTTAATGGCCATTCTTACTAAGGGGGTCGGAAATTTCCCGTTCTAAAGAGGGAATCGAAAAAATGGACCCCGTAAGCTAAAGGTTAAACTCATTATTTTGAACTAAATGGAGCTCTTTTTCTTTCTCTTTTTCGCATTGTGTGGAGCATAAAATACTATGTGATCGAATCTGCCTGAGTTATAAGCCATCAGTCTCAGAGAAGTTTGGCCTTCAATAAAATACTTTTGAATAATATTAAATTTTTGTTAATTACAGAGGTACATACTTTTGAAAAGTTCACTGAAAAGTTAAGTGGAATCTGAATTATTTAATGCAGGAGGATAAGTTCTAATTTGCGCGTTAAAGATAAAGCGTATTAATAATCGTTTTTTTCCTTTGAACTGAAGATCAACATTTTAACTCTTAACCATAGATTACATATTAACAGTCTCGTAATTTAATTTTCAACTTTACGATTGATAATCAGTGAAGTTTTAAGGATCGAACTCGGGTGTCCGGACATTTAGTTTGGTATTCTACCAAGTTAAATTTTGGCCCTTAGGTTAAAGAACTTCTGTCAAAAAATCTTCCATAGAAAATTAATTTTAAATCCCTGTCTTAAATATTTATTTTCCAAGAATTTTTTATATTCACCATCAGGGCGAAAAGCTAATTAAACGAACCTCTTCTTCCCCAAGAGTATTCGAATGTGATAACGGCCATGAGAATCAGATCCAGAAAAGAGAACTGAAATTTTAAAAAAGATCAATTTTAGAAGGATTTATGAGAAAAAAAGAATTATTTTTCCTTAATTTTATCCAGACCTTTTGAAAAAAATAATTTATTTCAAAGTTATTATATATATATATATATATATATATATATATATATATATATATATATATATATATATATATATATATATATATATATATGTGTGTGTGTGTGTGTGTTTGTTTGTGTTTGAAATTACGTAAACAGGATTTATATCAAGAAATCTATTTTAATAGGTAAGAAATATATAATTAACATCCTTTACAAAATTTAAGTATGCAAATGATGTATAATTTTCTGTGTTATTCATATTTTTGTACAAATTATATAATATACATCGGTTTGTTGAGCCATGAAGCAAAAATCCCAACTTACTACAGATATTGAAAAATAGATTTATTAGGTTATAACTAATATTTTATGCTGAATTGAATTCATCGCGGTTTATTAATGCGTACATCCCATGCGGATCATTAGTAGCAGAGGTTTACTTTTCAAACTCGCATCACAATGAACGAGATAATATTTCCATTAACTTTAATCTAAAAGTATGAAATGAAGCTCTGGATTATAATAGTCTCTAAAAATCAAAACCCCCTCAAGTTTTGAATTAATCATCCCCTATTAAGAACTTCTATTGGATACTATAATTTTCCTTACGCACTTGAGTCATAAATTTGAACTCGCTTTTGTAATCAATGAATGAAAACTTCGCTTTCATTTCACTGTCTAAATTAGCTAATGGGGGTTACAGCGATATTGCCTTCTTGTGTATTATCCAAGTAAAAGGTATGGGTATATAGAAATTTTCTTTTCAGCTTTAGCCCAGAACGCGAACGCTTTAAAAGCGACATTGAGGGGTGTAAGCGAAAGCAGATTAGATAATATTAATTGAAATAATTGAATATTTGTGCTTCCAGAATGAAGGAATCATCATATGTGTTTTCAGATTCCAAATTCTAAATTTAATTATGCCTCCAAATTGCATTCACTAAATAAACGGATTATTCATATTTTTTAATGATCATTATTATATCTTTTAAAATATAAAATTTTTAATTAATCAGGATATATGTATGAAATAACTTTTGAATTTTAAATGCCTATATTAGTGACCCCGAATAATCATTAGACGTCAGAATTTATTCTCTTAAACGTTGAGTAGCATAGAGATTTTGCGAGATTATCACGAATTAGATATAAGCATCTGTCAATATAGTCAATATTTTTTTAATTAGAAGGAGAAAACTGGATTTACACTCAGGATCACTGCTATATAAGAATTACATAACTCCCGTATTGTGTTTTATTGAACTGCATAATTATTTCATCATTTATTATTTTATTTTCGAAAAATAAATGTATTACTACTGAGTAACTAACGGACCAATACTACTGTCTTAGCTTGTTAAATATACTGAAGTCTTAAAGCGGGGATGTTCTGATAAATAAGCGCTTAAAGTATTAGGCATTACGATTGTCACTGAAAGTCTGTCATAATGTGCTTAAGTCACCAAACAAAAGATATCCAGGGGAAAAACTTAATTTAAGGGTTTTAAAACTTAAAACAGTAGGTAAGTGGGCAATCGTTGAAAGTTATCATTATTATGAGTGTCTGTCTCTAAACCAAGTTTAGCAGAAATCCATTTTTTACTAACAGATAAAGAAATAAAATAAAGTAGTGCTCCGAGACACTATACGCAAAAATTTAGTCTACCTCCTTCTCCCGCGCATGCGTGAGAATCAGGTATAAATTCATTTGCCTCTGGTTCTTTTTGATAAATATAATTATACAAAATGTCTATAAGTCTGTTTGATACGTTTCTATAAGATATTATTAAACATTCCGAAACATTTTGAATATTTCAGTATAGGAACTTCTAGATTTAGTATAACTACCATTAAAAAAATAAGAGCACAGAAAACTTCAGAAATGAAAGCAATATTTTAAGTTAAAATGTATCAAATTCGATTATTTTGTACAGGAAAAGCTCTGCAAAGGGAAACAGGAAAGAGCTGTGCAAATATGAATGCATACTGCGATTTCTTTTGAATTATATAGATCTACCTTTAACAAAAATTGGCATTTATATAGGCATTTTACATTGCAGCTGATTATTCTAATTTTAGCGTCGTAATATGAAGTGATATACTGTAACCATGGCAATTTTGAACACTCTCTGGGAAGAAGTGTTGCTCAGTCTTTACTTTCTTTCCCTAATCTACATTATAATAAATTTAATCTACCTTATGATATAGCATTTTAACTGAACATAAAAAAATTAACCTTTAACATTTCTCAAGAATAGCTGAATAAAGTATCAGTGTAAAAAAATCTATGTTATTGCCATTTTTTGTTCTCGGGAGATCTATCGAGTGAAAGGAACTTTAATCTGCTCTCAGCTTTACACAGTCTTTTTTTTTTTCATTTTTCCTGTTCTTTTTTATAAAATAAGAAAACCTATTTTTTTAAATTTTAAAGTGTTACTTTTTTTGTACAGAAAGTTCGTTTATGTAATTATTCAAACATGTGTTAATTAGTCATGAATGCATCATTTACCAACGTTAGTTACTACTAGGTTAGATATAAAAAAAAATGTATATCATAGCTTAGAGATAGTTGCATGTTACAAATGCAGAAATATGCATGTGAACAATGTAACTCCAGGTACCAACCATTTTAACCAATGTTGGTAGTTTCAAGACAGTAGGGATTGAGATATACTCCAGAGTACCTGTTGCTAAAATTCCGCTTATTAAGTTGTTTAGTTGCACGAGTGAAGCACTAAGCTCTGTGGTCTGACAATGCTAACTGCTCATGCGTTATCTCATGAATCTCATACAGTAAGGCTCATGGGGTTATAGGAATTTTGATAACAGAACCGTTATGAAATTCAACATATTTCTGAACCTACAAAGAACGAAGTGTTTCGTTTCACAGGAGAAGGAAATAGGAAATTTTCATATATTTTCTCTACATAAAAGTTTAAAAGTAAAATAATTTAGTTTTACAAATTGCAGAATTTTGCCTCTTATTGGAGAACTTATAGTTTTAGAGATGATATGTTTTACATGCTTGAAATACTTACTGCCCCTCAGATAAAAGCCAGAATTAATTTACTCCAGAAGCTGCAGAAGTTAATATACTCCAGATAGAATTGTTTATATACTCCAGGACTGCAGAATATAAACTATTTTCAAGTGGGAGAGCCCTTCCTACAATTTTCAGAGCAAAATCACAAAGGAAATAATAGTTTTTTTGACAAGATAGCCGAAGAAAACCTTTTTTTAGAATAATTTTATTTATATCTCAGGCATGAAAATAAGATTATAATACAATTCACAAACAGTTAAAAATTCAAAGCCCAGTACAACCATTAACTTATTTCTAGCGGTATGTATCTCAAGCAAAAGCCATTAAAATTATTTTATCACATTCTTGTATACTGCTTTGCTATACGACATCATGCTGTAAATAAAAATTTACTATAAACACCAACACCAATGAATGATGACAGAAAAGAAAAAAAACCTAAAAAGATTAAATGTAAAATATATTTCAAATCGTACTCTATTCGAATTTCAAACGTTGATATGGTTTTCATCATTAGAAGGAAGAATGCATTTAAAATATCTATTATATAGTGAACCTTTAATAGTTTTCTCCATTTTTTTTTTATAAAATGAAAATATGACGTATTTTAATGTAGTAAACGAATGAAGCCACTTTAGATTTTCTCCGAATAAAACAACGCTTACATTTGGAATCTATTTTCATAAATAAAATTTTGTGACATGGTTCTAAGTTTTCAAACCTTTTAACCCTATTTTATTTTCATATTATCATTCCCTCATTAACCCGGAGGCATATATATTTTCAAATATATTTGTATTATATTGCAATGTAACACCATTTTTTTGTAAAACTGGGATTAAGTAGTTTTTATTTGTTTTTAGAGACACAATTTTAGGGACAAAATGTAGCTATTTATTTACTGGGAATTATTTATTTAAGAATAGTCCAATTGTTTCGATTTTCAAATTTTAGGAACGTAAAACCTCCAGTTCAGTTTTGATTTTGAAAGATGCAAACAATTCTCGTCGAAACAGATTTTATGTGTATTCATGAACACAATTATATCACCACATGTAAAGAACCACTAGTCTTCTGTCTTGTTGATTTCTTATTTTTGTCCCCCCCCAATCAGAAATATGCTTACTAAGACTCATGAAAAGAGTGTTAAAATGGGAGACAAGATGGGAGAACATCGATGACAATAAACAGAATTTTATAAGGAAAAGTTAAATGATTGGGAAATAATCAGATTCAATAAGAATACACGCAATTTTCAGTAGTTCATGGAAAATTTCTCCTGGAAAGGCTAAATATAAAATCCAAGATTTGTAATTTATATCCCGAAATAAAACTAATAATCAAGTTGATTTAAATAAATTTGTGATGCTGTTCAATTACGTTAAATTTATAATTTTTAAATTGTCCCGAAAAAAGAAATTTCTACTCCTCAAACATAATCTAGATCAAGAAATTTTTACTTTATTGGAAATTCTTATAGCTTAACTCCTGAACTTTTCAAGTATCATTGTTTTCAGTATTAATTTATTCCATTTTTTATTTACTTCTATAACATTTTTTGGAAATATAGTTAGTAATATATATCATAAATCTAAAGAATAGCAATGTCCAGAGAAAACTAAAAATTTAGCCACAGTATAACTTCAATTTATGAAAACTTTTACCACACGTCATATGAAAAAAAAACTAAGCTTTTAAAATGCATGGGATAATATTATACGAGATATTTTAAACTTAGAAATTTTGTTATTGGCATAAAAACGTAAGTATGAAAAGTCGTTTACAAACTTCAAATAAATAATACTTTTGCATGTATTCCTTAAAAACATATTGTATGTTCAAATTTTAAGATAGCCACTTGAGAGTCTCATTATAATAGTGTAAATGTGGAATGAAAGGACTGCTTATTTATAATTTCAATTAAAGGGATAAAACATTGATATAAAAGCGTCGTATGATGATATAATTATAATGCTGAAAGAAGCTTGATCTTACGAGTAGTTTGTTTTAAGAGGCTTTATTTATATTTTCTACTCAATAAGCTGTTGTCCGTCAAAACTAGACTAATTATTAGCTTATTGAATTTGGCATATTTTAAATTTTACTGATGTTCTTAAAGCATCATAATCTACCTGGGAGAAAACAAAAGTTTTAACAGAGTTTTGTGTGAAAGATATGAGTCTGCATTTATAATGGTTAATCGTTATAGACGCATACATACATACATACATACATATATATATATATATATATATATATATATATATATATATATATATATATATATATATATATATATATATATATATATATATATATATATATATATATATATATATATATATATATATATATTTATTTGTATGTATATTTGTGTGCATGTATGTATATGAGTGAGGATAATTTATAACAACTTAAGATTAATGACAAAATTTCTTTCCAATATTCCCGACATCATCTATAAATGAAGAATTTTTTTTGAAAAAATAAAGTCTCTGTTAAAGTCAAAAACAACCTGATAATACTTATATTAAAAAAAAATCGCATTCGAAGCTAAAATAAAGTGTCTGGGAAACTCAAAAACTCTACCACCTGAAACTAAAACTTGCTAATTATAAAGCAGGGAAAAGCGCAAGTAACAATTATATACATCCACGTCCGTATATGTCTGGATATACTTACATATACGCGCGCGCACACACACACATATATATATATATATATATATATATTAATATTTAAGAACATTGTTAACACAAATATAAAAGTACAGGGGAATAGTTTGAAAAGACTATATCTTTTTCGGACACATCATATTGAATCATACAGAGCATCATAAAATATTCTACAGTTCTGTTTACGATTTTCAAAAATCACTGATTGACATAGATGAGCATCTCCACCTTCATTCAGAATCCTAATAAATAAATATAGATTTGATTTAATTTGCAACTAGTCCTAAAAATTTCCTCGAACGTATGGTATCAGAATATTTCCGAAAAAAAAACAGCAAATATTTCGGGACAGTATCCGTTTATCTGATGAACGATTGCTGAAAAGATACGATGTAGGGATACTAAACGCATAATGTCCGGATTTATTGCTTCTTTGGCAAAAGTATATTCTTTTCGAAACTGTAAGCGGCTAACAATGGGACAGACACTCAACAGTTGTTGCAATCTTTTATTCTCTCCCTGTTCCAGTGTAGCATTGCAGCCCCCTCCAATATTCAATTCAATGATCCCTTGAAAAAGCTTACCGCTGAATGGAGCAGGCACAAAACAAATCAACAGAAGATTTCATGTCCTACAAAAGCGGCCGAAAAGATGTGATTGTAGCGGCAAGATAACACGTTAAGATTATTATTGAGGCTTTCAGTTAATCCTTTAATCTCAGTTTCCTCTCCTAAGTGACTCCCACCGTTCTCGGAAGCATTAGACTCGTGAGAAATGCATGCTTCGTAAGTGGCGCATTGGAAAACGGGCTTTTTTTTACCCGTAGAGTAATTTGATATTGGATTAGTGCGTGCAGCTGAGTTAATATTATTTAAAAAAATAACGAAGAGGGGAAGGAAAATAACCTTTTAAAGTAGAATTATTTAAAAGATCTCTCATGGATCCAATAATACTTGATAAGTCTTTAAAGTCTTGAGTTCTAATTAATTTTGCACCCAACTTCAATAAGAAATTGGATTATGAAAAGGAAGTTGCAAACTGGACAATAATTATAATTCTAAGGTTTAAAGTGTTATTTTAAATAAATACGGAATGCATATAATTGATTTCTTTTTTCCAACGCGACAGGCACTTCGCCTTGACGAAATTTGTCCATCTACTCTACGAAATTTTGTTGGCTACTTTATAATGGGAGCAACATGTAGGTGAACCAACATTGCTCCCTACGAGGGGACAGCCAAAGAACACCCAATCCTTAGTCAGGATTCGAACCCAAGCCCACTTCGTGGAAGCTCATGACGCTAACCCCTGTATCACGTTTGTGGAATTATAGATTTCTGTCTAAATGTATTTTAATGGTAGCATTATTAGAAATGAATGGTGAGTTACTGAGGAAAATACGTACTCATAATCTCAAAGTTTTGTATAACAAAATATAAATAGATATCTTCTCTTCTTTCCAAATAGTCTATTTTGGAGGTATAGCAGGGCTTGTAGTTTAATGGTCAGGACATTTGTCCTGAAAGTTGAAGGTCCCATATACCCCATTTGGGATTGTCATTGTTTTTCAAATTCTAAATGAAGGGCGACGTAAAGTGTTTAAAAGTCAGTGAAGAGGTATAACCAGCGTTTTAAAGTATCATCTACTTCTCCAGTCAATATAATAAGAATAGGAACTACATTTACAAAATTTATCTGAAAAGTATTCAAATGCACAATAAATTAATTTGCATAAATATATTTACGATAGGAGAAACTCTTTCAAATGAAAAGTAGAAAATAGATTAAATAAATAAATAAAAAGCTAAATAATTCTATATATGTAGCGTTTTAATATATTATTGTAACAAATATTATAGTATTGTATAACTGTAAAAAAATTTGTAAATTAGACAACATTAAGATGAGTTTCGCATATTAGAAAAGCATTTTAAATACAAATCCCCTGATTAATGACTAAATTCATTAAGATTGCATTTTTCTTACTCCCAGAAAACTTGTGGAGGGCACTAAAGAAACGCACAGTTTCTCAAAATTCTCAATAAAATTTCTGTAGGCAGTTCTACACAGATAATTCGTAGCTGAATAATTCATTTGTTAACTGTTCACTGAGCACGCCGAACTGTCCCAGTCACATCGACTCTTCTCGATATCCTTTCCCCAAATCTATAATATCCTTCTATTTCTTTAGCCTACCATTATACTGCATAGGTAAATAAATTTATCCGTTCAGTGAGAGGCGGAATAACTGCATCTCAATAAAAGGAAGAAAATTCATAGAAAGTTTAGCTTGTTTGATTTGAAAATTTTTGCCTTCTCAGACACATTTATATTGGTCCTATACCTTAACAGACTGCTGTTTTTCTTTTAATGTAATGGATGAATATGCAGTTATTGTTACTTAAAACCGATTCCTCATTTTTTTTTCTTTTAGAGAGTCCTCCTCCATCACATCAAGCATCTAGTTCCCCGACATTCCACTCACCATACCGCCTAGATATCACCAACTCTAGTAGGTCCCCAAGCCCAACATCGGCGTGTGCGTCCCGGGTCCGAGTTGATTCCGGTGGAGAGGGCTCAGATTCGGAACACGAGACTGGGTCGAAGTCCCTTTGCTCTGGAGATGCAACAGGTAGTGGTGACGACAAAAAGACCAAAACTCACAGACGCAAGAAAAAGACCAGAACTGTCTTCACGAGAAGTCAGGTTTACCAGTTGGAAGCCACCTTTGAAATGAAACGCTACTTGTCCAGCTCTGAAAGAGCCGGACTCGCTTCTTCGTTGCATTTAACGGAAACACAAGTCAAGATCTGGTTCCAGAACCGTAGAAATAAGTGGAAGCGACAGATGGCAGCAGATATGGAAGCTGCAAATCTTCATGCCGCTGCAACACAGAGACTGACTAGAGTACCTATTCTCTACCACGATCGAGGTGTTGCGTCCAGTGGTGGTACATCACCAATACCAGGTACAGGCCTACCTGTAGTTAGTGCAGCTGCAACTGCTTTTACAAATTATCCAGCATTATTTTATCCACCGTATGCAGCTGTCCAACCTGCTGCAGTCAGACCAACTCTATCTGGAATGGGTTAGATTAATAAAACTCTAATACTCATTGTACATAATATAGATTGTATAATATATTTATTGTTTTCATTTATATATACATATAAAATAATGCAGATTTTTATCCATGTCATGAATGATATTCCTTAAAGAAATATTTGTGTTCAGTGAAAATTATTTGCTATGGCTCTAAAGAGATTTTTTTAAGAAAAATTATTTAACTCATATTTTTATTTCTGTGACTTTATAATATTTTGTGCAACTTATTACAATAGTGTGGGTTTCTTTACAGTTACTTTGCTAACACCTACCATTGTACTGCAAAATATCTTTAGCTTGGCTTAAAAGATTAAGTGAGCTAAAATGACATACTAAAATAGCTTATTTTAGAGACCTTAACAGAAAGTTTTTTTTAATAAAATGTAGAAAGAGTTGCTTGAGTGTATAGCGAAATGAGAAAAAATATTTTAAAAAAGTAATTGCATAACAATACTGAGGTTTCAAGGGAATGACTTTCTTTAATTACTTCAGGGGAAACTCCAAGTGTGCCATTTAAAAGTCCTTAATAAAATAGGATAAAATAATCCATACATTATAATACCTAATAAACTTGCTAATAAAATTACTACACCCTTTTCTACTTCCTTGGCTTTTACATAATCAAACAGACTTTACATTTTACAAGAACGCAATACATATCAGCATGCGTATTAACCGCGTTGTCGTTACCGAAAATCAGCTTCTAGATGGGGAAGACAGCTATCCATCAAACGATTCCTTTGCAATTCTGAAGCTCCTACTTCTTCCTACTTACAAAATTTTTTTTTTCTACTCATTGGCTGAAGCATGGCTTGCATTACTGTAAGACGGATCAATCCGAAAATGGGACTGAAATAACATAAAAAATGTGGAATAGAAAAAAAAACCAAGTGCTTATTAAAAATAACTCTAATAATAAATTTCGAATAGCATGGAGTAGAAAAAACTTTGATGCTTCTATGTCAACTTTATAACTGCTGCTTTATATTGTAGTAAAGAAAATAAAAGTTTAACTTAAAGAAATTAGAGCTTTAGAATTTTAAGACAAAAACTAAGTATTTTAAAGTAAAGCTGGAGGACAACTGGTGTTAATATCAATTTTGTAAGATTCCTCAATGAGATAGTTAAAATATGAGACAAGCTTCGAAGGATTATCCCTAAGAACAAAAGCTTTTCATGTGATATACCAAAGAATACTAAAAAAAATGCCAGAAGAAATCCAGGAAACTCCCAGATGTAGAAAGATACGTGCCTTCAAAACTAAATGCATATTTTAACTGCTCTATTGTGGAAATTTAAAGCTACATATTTAAACAATTTAGCCATAACCATTTTAATTTTAATGTTCGTAGGGAATGGCTGTTTATATAAACATTTTACCTAAAAATGCTTATAGATTGCTAAATAAAGCATGAAATAATTATTATTGTTATGTATTTTTAAATTATGTAATTATAATTTCTGTCCTTTCTAATTTGTCCTTCCTTCTAAATAACATTAGTATTTTACATTTAATTAAGCATTCTCTAACAAGATATAATATGAAAGAAGTATAATCATAATCTCAGTCATATTGTAAATACATTTTGTGCTGTAAAATATATTTGTATATACTTTTATCCTGATTTTGTTGATTTATTCGTTGACTTACCTTCTATTGATAGATGAAAAACATGTTCTAGTAATTTTGGGTAGATAACGTTGTATTTAGTGAGGTTTTTCCTTAATTTTCTATAAGAAGTTAATAAGAAGTGAAAATTGTAAATAAATGTATGATTTTTTCTTAGAGAATAAGAAGAAATGGATTTTGCATAAAGCTCACTGTATAGATTTTCGTCACTAATAAAGAAAATATGATTTTAAAAATGTTTTTTTATTTATTTATTGGTGTTTACATACAAAATTATTTTTTAGCAAATTTTAAAACATATGCTGTGGAAAATTATGTCAAAAACAACGCCAGTATCATTCTACTGTGCACATAGATATGTATTAATCAGATCCGAAGATAAATATCGGGAATCCTAAATAAATTCTATTACTGTCTCCTTTTATTGTCAGTAAGAAAATGCTAGGAAAGAAATATGGAAGGTTTAGCTCAACTATTACTCCAACAGATGGAGTTTTTCATCGTGTCTTAAAAGTATTTCCCAATGAGACATTAAACAGTGTATATTAAAATTTTAACAAAATTTAAGTCAATTAGTATGCGACATTGCACCATTAAGGTAAAAATAGAGAGAATTTGAATTACAAGAAAATGCGTTTCCTAAGATATTGAGGAATTCGGGAAAGCAGCTTATCGTCGTATGTAACGTTTGCTACGGCGGCCAGATTAGAGGTAGATGGATTCATGTTTGAAAATAAACATGATCGTAGATTGATGTTATGAAAAATTGCTACGAACCCCTATCTTTTGTGGCTGTTTAATTAAAAGGAATTACTAGACTTATTGAAAAGAGATATTATATAACACAGTTCCGTAACTAATTGACTCACTGACTGACATACAACCCACAGACCAAACCGCTGGACCTAAAGGACTGGAATTTTGCATGGCGATTCTTCTTATAGTGTAGGAGTGCACTAAGAAAGATTTTTGAAAAATTCTTAGATTTTTTTAAATTAAATTTTTAAGCTGTTTTTGTAACTTTTTTTAAGTTTGAATATAAAATAATAAATTGAGAGTTATAAAATTTATATCACAAGAAAGATCATAAAAATTCCTTTAAAATGAAATCTTTTTCGAATCTTTATCTCCATTTTCTGATTTTTGGTGAATTTTTAAAGATTAATTTTTAGAATTTAATTTATTAAATGCTGATAACGGGATTTTTTTTTCTGGTACTTTAAATTAATTTATCGTCACGTGCATAACAACTAAATAGAAAATTTTTTAATTTTTTTTTTTTTGCTAATGCGGCAGACGATTGGACATTATCCAAAAAAATATTAAAATACAATAAAAGATATTATGTTCCTCAACCTGTACTATATTAACTGTACTATTTTCTTTAGTACGTCGTATTACATTTAATTTGAATATTTTCTTCTACATTATTTTGTCTATAAAAATATCCCTTACGATTTTTTTATAAATATATTTTTTTGTTTTTCTTACATCAATTGCATACATTGATCATCGTATTTATTATATATACAGTATATATATATATATATATATATATATATATAAATGCGTCAGACACTTTTTTTGAGGACACTCCATGCACACTGGGATTTTGTTGGCTGCTTCATTATACACACAAACCAACATTGCGTCCTATACTCAGCACAGCTCAGGAATGTCCATGCATTAGTCGAAATTCGAACTTGAGCTCAGTCAGTGTAATTTCGGGTAACTAATCGCGAGACCACGTGGACATACCAAACACTATATGAGATAAACTATTTTGGGTTAGAAAGAAGGGGTTGGTGGTAATATTCTTCAATACTTAAGTGATACCCCATGAGTATTTTAATGTCTTTATATAACATTATATTGAATACTAGAAGAATTTGATATGATTACTAGAATCGCGTATGCACTCGCAAAACAGTTTTATAATATTTTGCATGGTTTTTCAATATTTTGCAAGTGATTTAAAAATTTTTTACTATAATATTTAGTTTACAGCAAGCAATTAAAGTAAATATTATACTAGAAAAAATGTAACCCTTCTGTGTCTTTATATTTAGTACTCATGCATATGTATTCGCTACGTAGATTTATCTCAAAATTATTTATAGGCATTTTATGCAATACTGTACAAAGTAATCACGAATCTTTCCAGCCGTTTTCATATCATTTCTTTGCAAAGTTATTTGATTTATCCTCTGGAAGAAAATGTGACTTCAAATATTTTGTTCGATTAAATTAGATTTTCAGCGCAGTTTTCCACTTCTAATATTAAATTCCGTGTTCAGGTGGAATCTTGAAGCTTTGAATGAGACGTTGTTTTTAAGTTTTGGAGAATGAATCTGAAATCATTAAGGGGGAATACGAGATCTCTTGTTTGAGTTAAATAAAAATACTAGCCGATTGTAATTGCTGTGTTTTTTAATCATACTATTTATTTGGGTATTAACTAGTTGTAGCAAAAAATTTTTTTGCTAAAATAATTTATAAAAATTAAAATAAAAGTATCTTTATGAATTGTAGTCTATTATGCAATTAACCAAAACTAGGAAAATTGTTAATGGAAATGTGATAGTTCTGTGTTTCTTAAGAAGATACTTACTAATACTGACTCAGGACAAAAAAATTAAAGAATGATTTTCTTTAAGATAAATGGTTGTTCAGTCATGTGCGAATTAACCGTAAATCCCAGTAGAACCGATTCTAGAAAACTGCGATATTGTCGGAAATTAATGTTTGTAATAAAACATGCATATTGAAATGAAAGTCAATGCTTTCCACCTTTTTTTTGAAAAAGGTAGAATAAGAAGAATCACTACAAGTGTAATCTTAAAGTGATAAAAGAGGGTTTCAATTTTTTCACATTTTTAAGACTTTTTTAGTTTTAATGATAAACAAGACTTAAAATTATTACTGATATCAAAAACTATAGATTCTATAAAGAATTGAATCTTACCTCTTGTTAAATTTTGTCACTTCGACAATAAACTTCAATTTCATTAAGATTTAAATGTTTGGGCTAATAGGAACATTTATGGATGGAAATTATTTAAATAAAGGAAAAGGTGTTTTATTTGGGAAAAAGAAGAAGAATTTTTTTTTCTGATCAGGGGAAATAACTATTAATTTATTTATGTAAAGAATGATATATATAACCATGCATGATACAAGTTTTAAATTTTTTCCTGAAAACGGTTTCCCTTTTAACAAGTTTGGTGAATAAAAAACAAGTTTTTGAACAAAGACCACCGGGCATTTCTATAAAAGCTAGCATCTCTTTGTAGTTTTATGGCAGTGAGGGTTTGGGCTTTTTCATTTTTCCCTACTATATATATATATATATATATATATATATATATATATATATATATATATAAATAAATAAATAAATAAATAAATAAATAAATAAATATATATATATATATATATATATATATATATATATATATATATATATATATATATATATATATATTGTTTCAGTGGAATGCAAAATTTCTGAATGTGGCATGCAATCATAAGTCATGAACTCGGAGAAATTAAGTTTAATGTAATTGCAATCTGACGGGAGAAATTTATCTCTTGGGCAATCTACCCTAGTAAGTGTTATGATCTTAAGAGGTCATCTAACCTCTTCAATTCCCTTTCATTAGGAGGTCAGAAATCTGAAGTGACATGCCACAAACGACATTTAACCACAATAATGGTAGGAAGTATAACGGAGAAGAAAAAAGAGCAAGTAAGAAGAAATACAGGAATTGAAAAAGTTTTAACAATAGTGTTTCTGTCTCAAGGTTGATGGAAATATAATGAAAAAAATCTAATGTGTAACTGTACATATTAACAACTGCGTTGAAAAAGATGAATAATATTGACATAAAATTGTTGGTATGAGACTAGACTGAATATTTCTTGATAATTTTGAGATTTTTCTAATTATCTACAAAAATTTCCGAAAAGATTCAGCTATTTTATTAGTCTTTTCATCCCCTCCATAATCATCTGCCAAATGAACATGGCTTTCTATGGTTCATTCATTTAGACGTTTCTCTTCATTACATATTGAGTTTCAATACTATGGATGAAAATGTTAGATAATTCTTTTGTGTTTATACGGCTCAGAAAATCTGAAACACTTTTCTAGGAATATTGTCTTTTATCTATGATTGATACTTGATTAAAATGAGTACATATTTTACATTTTTAAAAGAAAACAAACATTCTTCAGCTTTAAAAGTGACCATAACAATATTTGTAGCTTTTCATCAAAAAATTTACTAACTTCACTTTCACATTCAAATTTACTGGCTGTCTGAAGTAAGTGAACCCGAGGTATTCTAGTTATGATCAATAGTGAATAAAAATAATTCCAATTTTGAGAGGAAATTTTCGATTTGACTGCAGAGGATTTTCCCCAGTCAAGTCTTTCCCTTTGTTTTCTTATAGGGCAGAAGGACATACTTTTTAACACTGAAATCTTTTTTTCTGATCTCTAAGATTTTCATCTGTGGAAACTACACGTGTACAAATATCTATATTTTTCGTTCTCATGCTAAAAAGAAAGTAAAGTAACATATTTTATAATGCTTGGTTTCCAACCATACATGGGACATATTCCGATTATTTTCCAATGAAAGGTATGGAAGCATTTAGAAGTCAGTATACATTAATATTTTAATAATTTCGAAAGCACTCTAATTATCCCATCACATTTGCATACAGATGCTGTTTGTTAATGATAATATAGTGAACTACCTCCCAAAACACCAATCATGGGATTTTTAAGTAAAACATCCCATTGTTTAGGTTAAATTCTTAATGCTATACATTATGCCCCAATAGCATAAAAAAGTTGTGTACAATTTTTCACTATCCATTTTAGCCCGATTTAGTATTGTGAAAAATTACGAATTTTGAAAAAAAAATTAGAAAGGAAAATTGAATTTTTATAACTTTGATTATGACTAGGTGTATATGATCTATTTATAATTATATTCGCAAAAAAAGAGTAAACATTAATAAATATAATTAAAATACATATTTTTAGGAATTCTGTACCACTTCAATGGGAAATACGTACCGCTTTTCATGACAGAGTTTATTACTTATATTACGGATACAAAAGGGTACAGACCTCAGGAAGTTACACAGGGACATCCTTTAGAAGCTATATAAAATAGTTTGACTCATTATAACTTTAAAACTGAATTTTTAGGATTTGTAAAAGTTTAATTGGAAGAGTCCGATTTGTCAGTATCAATAATTATTGTTGTTTAATCAGTAGTTATCCAGTTTGAGCAGAGTTTAAGTTTTAGATTGATTGACGCTTTTTATTTATCCTTTACTTTACAACGAGGACTATTTTTTTTAGGTTTCAGTCAAATAATAAAACAATTGAAGTAAATATCATTCATTCTTCGGAGAGCTTTAAAAAGTCGCTCGGCGTTAAACAGTTTGAAAACTTTAATATGATTCAACAGGTATACGATTCGAGTACCAGGTTGCAGATATTTGTGTATTATAATAACATTTTATTATTAGCCAATATATTATTACCTAAACATAAGTTCCTCAATAAGTTCACATATTGTTGCATTGCAAGTGGAATTTCTATAGGAATTAATATAAGCTGTTCCTGAAAAATAGAAATTTCTTTGATGTTTCCATCAATTCTTTATTGCTAATCTTAAATACGTCAGATCATTTAAATGATAAGATCATTTAAATGATAAGATCATTTAAATGACAAAAGATCATGTGAATAATTTTAATTGAAGTGAAAATGACTCATTATTAAATGAATTTAAGAAAAAAATATTTTGTTTTATTTATTACTTGAATAAGTTTCTTATAAACAAATAGTGAACAGGTTTTACCTCCAAAATATGTCATTGTTATAAAGAAAAATATGTAAAAAATTTTTAGCATGTCTGATTAGCTTTACAGTTTTAAGACATATATAACCTTAGATAAAATGTCTTAACATGGTAAATCTCTAGGCTTATAAACACGCGCACAATGAAATTCCACTCTCAATTTCAGACTGAGGAAACTCTCAAAGTACATAACAATATTTGCTGACAACATTTTTGTTATATTTGGTTAGAACTTAAGTACGAATTGTTTCATAGGACTTAAGAAAAATTTTCTCAGTGATTTTTGAAGGAAGGGCCTTAAAAATAACATTTCTTCACTTCACCGGGATATTTCAGCTAGTAGAATACTGGCTTTGAGGTTTTTAGATACACGGTAAAATCCCCCTTATGGAAAATATTAAATTGAAAGAATCCCAACTGTTTAAAGAACGTATGTGGACCGTTGAAAAAACATATGGAAAACATTAACTGGGAAATATACAAATATTTTCATCTTCGAAAATTAATGAAACTAATAAAGCTTCACCACATTGCCAGGATGGTTCAATTGGTAGAATACTGGTTTAAGGTTTGAAAACCTGAGTTCATGGCCCGGTCCGGGTAGAGTGTCGTGATAAATTGACCTGCTTTGTCGAACAACCCAAACATTCTTGACGGGTAGTTATAAACCAGGCAGGAGCTTGCAGTCAGATACAAAATCCTAATACAATGAAAATATGTGTATTTTAAAGATTTAAACTAGAAAACTTGATAAAAATGTTCTCCGGAAGTTCATAAGCTAATTCATTACAAAAATATAACATTATTCATGTAGTGGGCAAGTTTTCCTTGCACTGGAAGTTCCTTTCAATCTGAACAGACCAAGGGCATTTCGAAGATAATTTCTTTTTCCTATGTATGATTATTTTATTTGACTCATAATTTGACTCATTATTAAACTCATAATTAATATTTTATAGCAAGACTAGTACATGATATTCCTTACTATTAGTAATAAAGTAAATGATATGTAAAGGAATTCAATATGTTATACATGCAGGTTTGCTGTTTTGGGCCATAAATCTAAATCTCGTAATGGGAACAAAAGCAAAATGAGGTAAACTGTACAAAAATCCAAACGCACATTTACTTATGAACTGCTTCAAAAGACTGATTTCGAGTACGTGGGATTTAATGAGTATTAAGAGAGTATGTTCATTATTACTTCCCAGCGGCGTAACGAGCATAACTGGCGCCCGGGGCACGATACCTTTTTGGCGCCCCTCATGGTCTTGGGGACCAAAGGGTCCAATGGTCTTAGGTACCATTTGGCGCCCCTCTGCAAGTGGCGCCCGGGGCATGATAGACCCCCTTGCCCCCCTCTCGCTACGCCACTGTTACTTCCTGTGATAGGCAGAACATCTAAGACTTACAATCCTATAATTTCTTTAACTCCTAGACTTTAATTGTCCCCCAAATTTTCTTCAAGGGGGAAATGCAATATTTTTTATTTTTATACTCATACAGTGCTTTACTGTAAAAATTTCTAGACTACAAACAGCCAAAAATGCATAGCAGTTACTTTTTCTCAATTTTACATGCAATACAATATCACATCGCGAGACATCTGATCGCATTTCATTTAATAGCGTCTATTTCCAAGGATAAGATGTAATAAGGAAATAGAATAAATAAAAGTTGAAAAAATTCTTCGATTACACCCTCATGGGAGGAGAAGGGGGCACTGATTCAAAAATAAATATCTCCCGCATCCAACTTTAAATTTTGTACCTCAAATCGAGATGGACGATAGTTCTTTCCATTGTTGGCTGGAAGGTTGCACATTTTCAGCCAGCATATGGAATTTAGAGAAATTCTGCGTTTGAAATTATTTTCCTTATAACTTATAGGCTATGCAGAGGTGGCCACAATATGGGGGGAACGAATAGGTTCACGGCTGCTGGGTTTATTGGCGTGTGTATATTTTTGCATAAGTAATAGTGGTTGGATAAATTTGAATCTAGAGGATACTCTTCCCCTTTAATAACATCACCTCCAGAAAATAGAGTTTTAAGAATACTAATTGCCCCTGATTTGATTTGACATCTATCGTGATGATAAAACATTGTTTTCACTTTTTTAATGAACTTTGCTAATGAAAAATATTCTCAGATCTAACGTATGTAAAACTATGTGTTTTGACTCATAGCATCTATAGTATATACTATAACAACTGCAATATTTATAAAATCTACATCTAAGCCCTAAATAAATTACTTTTAAAAGGTCCGAAATACGTATAACAGAAAATAATTTCTCTATAGTTTGCTTTGATAAATGGCTTTCTCAGCATATAAAACAATAAGACGATACATTTATCTTCCTGAAATATCTCCAAGAGATAAATTACAAAAATCAAGTTCGTCCAAACCATGCTAAGAATGGTAACTACTCTTTGCAAAGTTAAGTTTTCATATAAACTAATCAATAATGCATCTTATTTAACACTGATTTGAATTAATTTATCCTATGTACGACATAAATACGACCAAATATTTTATCAATTCTTAGTGTAAACATACTTTTATTAACCAATTTTTATGCCTTGATTTAATAAAAAATAGTTCTGTAGATAATAACAAATGCTACAAATTGCATGGCAAAATCATGTAACTCACAAACCCTTATGAGATATATAACGACAAATGTCCATATTCTCATAAATTAGCCAAGTTTGATATTGTTTTCAAACTTAAAATGAATTATAGACAAAACCTCTTTACTTGATTTTTTTAAACAGAAATAAGCTTAAACCCCGGAGAAAAAATTTGAAAAAGTTCTAAGCAGTAATAAATTTAAAAGGACTTAAATTTCTCACCCTTCCAAAAATACTTAGTTTTATTCTTCTCTTTTTAGTTTTGAAGGACATTGAAAAACACTGACCATTTTTTAATCAAACACACAGGTATTTTTTAATATCTTTTAAAGCCCTTGAGTCAAAAAACTTTATATCCTTTTTATGTCCATAGCGTTATGCACATCAGTTCTTATACAGAAGCAGACAAAATTCTTTACAGTCTTTGTTTTCGGTGCTTTTAATGTTTTCTCCCGCGTTAAACAGGGAAAAAGCCACTAATCTAAATCATCAAATATAATGATAAAGAAGTGAAGGAAAAAGACCGAGATCTCGAATATTTGGATGAGTTATGACCAAAAGATGCTCACATAACATGTTGAAACTACTTAAGGGACTTGAAGACAACCCTCTATAGTGGGGCACTGTTTAATCTCACTGTGTTTTAAAGTTCACAAAAAATTCATCATGGATTGATAAATGAAAAAGTATGGCACCACCGGTGAAAGGAGAAATTTTTTATATCCCAAAAAACGAAAGACTGGTAAAATTAGGAAGCAGCTTTTAAGGATGAAGGTCAGATGAAACAAAGCAGCCTGATTTTCTATCGCAAATTCATATTTATTGAGGCTCTTTATGGGGCTGGATGTTTAAAACTAATGCAGTTCGTCTCAGATTCTTTAAAGGCGAATGAAATTAGTTCCAGGAGAAATACCTCATATGTCTCGAGTCTTGTTTACTTTTCATGCACAAAAATTTTTTATATGAAAATCCATATGTTATATTAGTGAATGCCCGTAAAGTTGAAATAATAAATAAGAGAGATATGGCTAGGGCAACGAATAAATATAACTTATATTTATTATCAAGAAGAATCACACAGGGCACAAAAACTTTATTAAATCATTTATTTCCTAAGAGTTTAGCTATCAGTGTAAATGAGGAAAATAAATTGTTTTTAGCATGCAAAAGAGCAATTTCCGAGAAAAAAAATTTTAACGTACAAGCTTTTTTATTTAAACAGATATGTAATTTAAATTTAGTTAGCTGTCCAATAAACAAAGTCATATGTTCTACCGATTTAGCTCTCACGCGAAAAAAATGGGCATATTAATAATAAATGTTTTTAAATAAGAGCATCTATAGAATGTGAAGAAGAAATTTTTTCATGAATGAAAAGTAAAAACAAGTCAGTATCAGAAAAATATATACAAAGCATTTTTGTATTGTCTAGTTTCCTCACCATTGTCCTGACAAATAACCAATGAAAATCACGGGGAGCTGTCTTATTGTCGCAAACATCATTCATACCAATGTAAAAAAAAAATGTAAATTCGGATTCCTTCTAAAAATATACAAGCAATTCAGACACAAACATTTAGGTAGTTCATTCAGAGTAAGTGTATATAGTTTTTACAGAAAACTCATTTAAAACCATCTAGAAATATTTAATTTTATACGCAATTCAAAAGTTACTCAACATCTAGGTTCAGTATATAATGAAGTTTATTCCTATTATATCTTCATACTTAAAGGCAATTGATCTCAAGCAATAAAATATAGCCTATTATGAATATTTTTATTTAAATTTCTTGTAGGATTATTTAAACCAAACGTTTTAAGGATATAAAGTAACATGACCTAATTTACAATGGAGTTTAATCTAGCTTCACGATACAAAACAGCCTCCCTTATAATCTGCGACTAATTTTACTTAATATCCCAAGTGAAAATAATCCGATAATCAGAGATATTATAAAGAGTTTCAAATCTTCAGAAAATTTCTGTATAGATGCTCTTTTCGCGTTTAAATGTTGATTATATTTCTTCACTTTTCAGAAAGAAATTCAGATTTATAGAATTCTTCTGAACGCGTCTGTTGATTTATTTATTATTAAGCGAAGTAATTTATTGCATCTTTATGGTATTTGTTCCACTATAGCAGGACATTTTATTAATATTAACTTCTTTTGTATTAGTTACAATGAGAATTTCATGTTGATGATTATTATTTTTGAGGTTTAACCAACTCCTTGAAATGAGAAAATATTGCCTTGGTAAAATATCGATTTATCGATGCTTGTTTTTAATATTGATTTAAAACTTATAACTTGATTGATGTCTTCATGCATATATTTTTGAAGCCCTTGCAAGTTCTTTTTAAGTCTTATTTATCAAGATATAATCAGTGCATAACGTTACGCATTCGGTAAAACAAACCAGGAAATATTGTCTGATGTTACTGGGAGGGCAAAACGATACTAAAAGTATTATATGCAAGATTTCATCTTACATTATCAAAACATTTTACTGTGTTTTGTAGGTGGTAGGCGATATGTTTAATAAAATCAGTATTGCACTACATTTTTCAAAAGCCTAAACGTCAAACGGCAAATCCAAATACTTTACTCATTTTTTTTCTCTTACTTCCATCTGTATTTTATATAATTTTTTAAATAAAATATCTGAAAAATTAGAGAATAATACAACAAAATACAATATATTTGGTAAAAATAAATGCAATTTCATTTTATTGAGGAAAATATTTTTAAAAAAAAACCTTATTTGAGAAAAATTTGAAAAATAAAAGTCTTCAATTTGTAGATCATTATCAATCATATAATTTGGGTTTCTTTAAATTATGAAGTTGATTACGATTTTGAATAAGTTTGTTTATTGAATTGTTATCAATAAATAAAACTATGGATCATATTTATATATCATGATTTGATTATTTTCATTTATAACAGATATCATTAAATAATGGGGACAGCTGTGTTAACAAAAAGCACAAGGTATTTAAATTTTTTATTAACGTCATTTGAATCTCACTTTCTGTGCTATACGAACCATTAACAAAGGTAGAAAAAAATATGTATTGATATGTCTACATACTATATTCAGATATATATTCTTTAATATTATTATAATAAATATAGCATTGTATATTTAATCCTTTGCTTTATCTCTGTAGCCAGTAACACTCAGAATTGAAACAAACTTTTTTACTATCTTCAAAACCTTGAATAATCTCGAAAGAAATTTTGAAATCACAATGCGTAAAAAGCTTTTTCAGGCTTTTTGATGCATTTAGTGGACACCAAATAAAGCATGTATTATTCACATTTTCTCTAGCACGGTGTCCATATACAACGAACAATAAAAGTAAAATTTGAAACATGTTATTTTAGGGAGAAATATCTCAGTTATCCCTGGACAATAGATGGACGTTCGAAGGGATAAGAACGTTTCTGCATTGCTCTATTCCCAAAAGACATGTATACACGTGTCTATGACATGAAAGTAGACCTGAAACGGTGAAGTATTTGATCTAAAACTAAAGTTCAGTTTTGTTTTATGAGTCACCATTCTAGTTTTGAAATACTATATCGTTATTTTTACTTCGAAAAGAAGCTCAAAGAAGAGTATGATGCATTTCTCTGACACGAAAAAAAGGAGTTATTTTATTCACAACAGGCATATCTGTAGTGTACTTTTCATAACTTTTGTACATATAAACTACATAGACGTGTACAGAGAAATTTATATTTTTGCACATAATTATTTTATGAAAATGAATACACATATTTTACTTCAATATTTTACCTAAACGCTTCAATTTCGACTATATTTGTTAGACTTGAAATATAATGCGAAATAATTTTTTTCTTTTTTATTAAATTTTCTGCTTTAAATGTTGTCCATAAAATTTAACTGATATTATTTCAATATTTTCTTTCATTATTTCGGGTAGATTATCTTTTACAAATTCATTGTTTTCTTTTGTTAAGTAAATATCTATACATAGAACAAAACTTGATTTATTGTTGAAATAATTAACAGTTTTGTGTGTACACTGAATGTATTGAGACTTGACCGTTTATAATAGTTTTCATTTTGATGATAAACCCTTTATTTTAATCTGACATTATTATATTATGATTTTTATGAAACGTACATCAATGCCATAACCAGAACATACAGCATATTAATATACACATTAAAAAATAAGCCTGGCAACTAGTTTTGAACTTATTAATAGCTTTCCATCAGGAGCAAAATGTGTAATTGTCGCTAAGGACAATCCATAGTCATTAATTCAATTCTACCTATATGCTACCCTTATTTTTTACTGTGGATATTAAAAAGCTGTGTGTTCTTATGTATTTTTCAGAAGCTTCATGTTAAGTAATAAACATCAATACCATCGCATTTATTTATAAAATATTACATCTCAAGAGTATAATTAGTGATCAGAGAGCAAAAAAATGTTTTTGATTCTGTGGAACTTTTATCTAAATAACGAATAATAATTTTATCATAGTTCTTTATTAATTTGTTGGTTTATTAAAAATATTCTCTTTCACAAGGCATTAGATAATTTTTTGATGCAAAAAAAAAAAAAAAGTTAAAAAGCTTTTATGTCATTTGCTTTTAATCACCGAAACTGAAAAGAATTGTTTAAATTAAAGATACTTTAAGATTTGATTAGCATAAAATATTACACTTTCAATATTCATGTTTAAATTATAACTAAAAACTAATGGCCAGGAATGATAACAACCCCACTTTTATGGAACTGCCAGATAAACTGCTAAAATCTTTATACAGGGTTATAAAACTTATCGATAACTGATTTCGTCGCTCCATTGTATGAGTTTTAAAACGTCCTTGACAAAACTTCGTTTCATACTAAAAGCTATAATGATATTCTGCCACTGGTTTCCAAACCTAAAAGTCAGCTGAACAATCCTAAAGATGCACGGGGATTTCATTTTTGAATGTCATTCCATTTATTTGAAGGAATTCCTTTGTTTTTTTGAGGCCAATGACATTGAATTTCCTTTGGTTTTTTTGAGGCCAATGACACAGGACCTTAATACATTTAATTGCTTTTACTTATATTAACTCGATAGTGCTGAATTTTATTATGAAGTGCTTTTATAGGTTTTAACTAATACACATTTATAATTATTTCTAATTGTCAGGCAACACTATAGCAGCAGTCTGCCAAACCGGAGATCGAACATATGTCTCCAAAAATCAATGTTGTTCTACCAGCTTAGTTTTACCAACTGGCTATATTGTGCAATCTCATTTTGTAAGTCCCTCCTAATGAAACAATTTGTTAGATTTTCAAGTATTTAATTTATGAATTTATTTTAGCAACCCGATTATTTATTTGTTTTTATCATGTAGTCATTTAATCGTTAAGTATTTGATCATTCTGGTTTTCTTTTGCTTGTTTAATTGAAAATTTATTTGCGCTAATAAATTATAAGTCATTCAATTCAATAAGAGAAATGAAAAATGTAAATAAATTCATTAATATTTCCAACAAAATTTATATTCATTATTTGAATTAAAGATTTTTCCTTTCACAAAAGTTCATTGCGCGAAAGTTATTTTCCCTGTGAAGCTCTTGTTGATTTTACAACTCTGATTCACACCATAAGTAATAGAACAAGAAGAGGAAATTAGTTGTTTCATTTTGATTCGTTGTTCAGACGTAATCAGGTGATAATTGCCAGCACGGAAACGGCACGTGGACGTTAAAACAAGCTGGGATATCCATTAGAATTCGGAATCTTTATCGTGCATTTCATCCCCCATCGACAAAGTTCCAATCCGACCCCTTTTAATAAAAAGCCCCTCCTTTCCGAAGAGGGAGTGATGGAGAGGGCACGTGCCAGATGGCATTCAGTAGGGAATAACTGAAGCAGAGGTAGGTGAGGGGAGATAAACGTTATTAATGATGCCTAAAAGAAGGGTTACAGGTTGGTTCATTGCAAAGAAAATAATGTGTACTGGGATTGTCTTTCCAATGGCAGCCCCATTACAACGGATTCCAATGAAGTAATGGTTTTCGCAGATAACAGGATATGGAAGAAATGTATTTTATAGAAAATGCAAGGGAGCGGGTTGCTCTTTCAGTCGACTGTTCCATTTTCCTAGATTAAGTAATACTGTCGCTTCTTTGTGAATTGAAAATGAATATTATTTGGTTATTTCGATAATTTCTTTAAAATACATCCCCAGACAGTCTAATGCACTTGTCATATTTTCAGCAGTCACTAATTTAATTTGTCATTTTTTACATTTACTATATGAATGTTGTATATTTACAACTGAACATTTTTGAATGTATAATTTAAAACATTAAGAATATGAATGATTTTGTAAATAACAAATCTGTGAAATAATCTGTTGAAAATGCATGAAGAATGTTAAAACTTTTGAGAGTATGTCTTTGCTTATTAGGTTCACACCTGTATTATCATCGCAGTTTCAAGTGAATCATTGGGTATCATTTAAAAGGAGGTAACCGAATCTTGTAATTAGAAAATAAAAAGATCTACAATTGTGGATAATGTTACCAATGAAATATAAGGGGAAAATCCATTATAAAGTAAATAAAAAATTATCTTTTTGAATTAAAAGTGTATTCATTTGCTTTATTGAACATTTTAAGGTTTTTTTTTTAAATTTTTTTAAATTATATATTTGCAGCTCCGGTTCAAAGCATAATAAATTATACATAAATTTTAAGAAGGTTGCAGAAATTGTTAAAATTAATTATGCGATGGACTGACTAATATAATATATATAAATACAAACATTTTCTAATCCGAATATTCTCAATCTTAACCCACACATTTACGATCTTATTTTCAGAATTCTAAAGGGATTGAATTTTTATGAACAAATATCCATCTTAAATAGTATAAAATATTTCGCAAATATTGTATTTTATTTTAAGTTATGACGTATTAGAATCAGTTCGAGGATAACTTAAGAAATCATTCTAAAAAAATAACTGAAAATATTCGTCTACATAGCCTGCTTATATTTAAACATCGAGATAAATAAGCATGAAATATAACACAGAAATACCACCTTTTTTTCCTTTATAAATTCAATTTATTCTTCATATTTCATTCAAAGGTAATTAATTACAGGGGAAACAATCTTTTAAAAAGATAAAATAATTTTTTAAAAATCTCTCTAACTATCAAAACTAAGAAAATTATATTAGATATTTAAAACTTAAATGCATTTAAAAGATTTTACTTTGAATAAATTAAAATTTTAGACTTTAAAATTTAAGACATTATTCTTGATTTGTAATAAAGCGTAAAGGATTATAAACTACAATGAAACAAAGTTTAGAATTTGCTGCATTCAAAGATGAATATGCTTAACATTATTCAATCTCAGCAAACAGCTATTTGTACGATGTCAATTACCTTACATTATTCAGTTTCTCGTGTGTAATTCATATTCTACTGTCCGAAATATTATCAGAAGCATTTGCACTACTACACAAGATACATTGGCCGTACTTCAATGATGGCTTCCTTCCTCTATCTCAAGCAGCTCCAAATCCAAGTCATTCAATTCCATCGTGTCTTAAAGCTCACGAATTGCCAGACTATCGGCAAAGCCAGTGTGCACTTCACGAACCCACAGTGAAGTACAGTATATTGCAAAATCAATCACGAGGTTTCCGAACTGAACCTACGACAAGTAGTTCAATCAAGATTAGATTGCGTAAACCTGCACCAAACGAGAATCCCAGTTAGTGAAGTGGATGACGTGTAAATCTATTGTTGAATTTAATTCCAGCTATCACACCAATTAAACTTTAATTTCTGCGCGATGAATAATGCAATGGGTTTTGTATGAACTGATACTTATATTGGTAAAGTACTTTTTTTCTTAAGCTTTGTCAAAAAATTCACTCTTAAAACTATTCTTATGATCTAAATTTTTTCTTCAACTGTTAAGTATAACAATTTTACTCACGGTTCGAAGAAAAGTAACTATCGAAAATAGAAAGGGAAGATTAGAAATAATAAATTTAGAAAAGTTCACATAAGAGTCAAATGTACACATAAAGTATCAAAATATTCAAAATAATAGCTCCATGTTATTAACATTTATTTCAACTAAGTTTTTTTTTGTGTGTCTAATTTTTGATGTAAATAGAATAATAAATTAGAATAATAATATAAGGTATGAATATTATTGAAGCGACTAAAAATATTTCTAAAAGTTATAGTAGAAAAGGAAAAACAAAAACGAAAAATTACAGCTCTGATATTTTTAATAAAAAAATATTGCAAATTTAGATTAATAAATTTTTTCCTCCTTCTGGGAAAACTTAAGTTTTACCATCAAATCAAAATTTTAACTAAACAACTATGAAAGCACCCCTCAGAGTAAAAGATATTTAAAATACTTTAATATGACTTTTGAATTTCAATGTTGTTATTTAAAGTATCTGAATTTTTATTTCCATAATCAGCTAAATTTGCATAAATTTGAATACGTTTTTGAATCAGTTATTTTTTCATATACTTGATGTTCGTATTTTTGATATCAAGAATGTATTTTGACAATGTTATTTTTAGTTGCTTATTCATTTTTGTATTTTAAATTTTAGATTATGTAGATTGACAATAGTCAATAATACCAGTTGCAAAACAAATATATATATATATATATATATATATATATATATATATATATATATATATATTGTGTTTGAACTGATGTTTTAGGAACAAATTAGCAATTAAAACAGTCATCAATTTCTTTTTGGCATGTAATTAATGACAAGATATTCATTTTTATAATTGTATTATTCTCAATGTTATTTTATCCAGTATCCAATGCCAGTTAATGGTTTTTAAAACATAAATTCTTTATTTAGAAATTTTTCTTGCAGCGATACTATTCTACGCACCACGTCTTCTGCTCTCTGCTACGACTTGATCCGAAAAGAGATATTTTAGAGGTAATAAAGAACACGTCATCACCAAAAAAATGTTCCCTCTAGAAATAACAAAGCTCAATAGGACTAAATTATTTGTCACACAACCTGACGCTCTGCGCCCTCAACTCCTAAAACCAGTTAGCACGATTGCATTAATTTAGCGCCTAATTTAATACAACTTTTGTACATTAAATAACAAAACTCTTCTTTACTAACACCATACTGGTCCATTAAGATCATAGGGGAAGGGGGGAATAAAAGGGAAAAACTCCATAAAAAAACATACAACTCATCCATAAAAACTTGCGGCTAAAACGCTAAGTATGTAAAATAGGACGTCTCTAACACTTAACATTCATCGCATTTTGCTTTCAGAGGCGGCAATTATTTTTCAGTACCATTGACTCCCGTTGACAGATGCACCCTATAGTATTATAGCATTCCCCATTCAAGTGGAGAAGCACCACTCTATAGTACATTGGAGTACATTAATAAAGGTTCTGGCCCCATCGCTGTATGGGGTGTATCTTCTTCCCCAGGCCATTAACTCGCTATTACGTTGCCGTATCCCAGGGGGGCAGGGCGGTCAGATTGTGCTCCAGGATTAAGTTTTTCACTATGCTTCTGTCAGGACTGGCTTTTCACCTGAATAATGCAATGTGCGGCCGCATGCCTAAAAGCGTTAAGATTGTCCGGGAGATAACAGTTTCCGTGGCTTGAGACAAAGGCAGTCCTCATGATGGGGACATTTGTTCCTGATTGGGATGTTTACCATGTCTACGTCCATTTAGTCACAGAGAAGGACTTTTATAGCAATCAATCATAACTTTGAATGATTGATACGAAATTTATGAAATGTAAGATAAAATTGCTATGTTAAAAAAAAAAAAAAAGGATTTGGATATTGATAGAGTGTTAAAAAGGCAATAATGTTTACTTTGTTAGCAATTTTTGATAATTTAAAATTCCATTTTACTGTTTATTGAAAGCTGATTTTTTTTTTCTGTTTTCTATGTTGTTACAGTTGTCTGTCAGGGCTTCAAATCGTAGCCTTGTCTTTTCATACAGAAGCATATTGTCCCCAGCTGAGATAATCAGGTGATGAGAAGAATCGTATATCTGTCCACTCTCGTCACTTGACTCGGTTCTAAATTTCGGGACCGGCTTGTAGAGGGTAGTGCTGGCCGCCTATATGGTGCCCCCTTAATGAATGGCCAGCAGTCTTGCGGTGCGAGTTAGGGCAGCCTTCCGTATTCGATGTTGACCACTACTGGACTGGTGTCTGCAAGGCGTTGTCTGCCCGCTAATTCGCATTCGGGTGAATGTCAAACGACAAGTGCCTCCGCATTTGAGAAATATATATATCTGTCCACTTTCCTCTCATAGCTTCTCGTTTTTTCTTAAGCCAAAGATACTAGTAACCTTACTCATTTTTCTTTCCCCCAACAATTCTCAATCCCCCCCCCTCAACATACTAAATATTTACGTACAACATCTGGATTCCTTTCTAGTGGTTTGGTGATCGAACCTGCATCTTCTGATCTGAAGACCGATTCTTTTCCTGCTGATTTCCGTTAGCATTATGAGATAGTTAATTTTTTTTCCCTTTCCTCTCAATGGATCCCGCAATATCTAATTTTTTCATGTCAAACTAAAAAATTATTTTCAGCTTATTAGTAAATCGATAAAAAAAGAGAAGAAAATTGAATGTGTTATCACAAATAAAACAAAATTTAAAAAAATGAAATACCTCTATAATTCATGCTAAACAAATATATTTTTTTTACAAACGGAAGAAAATTTCAATGTCCTGAATATAAATTTTGATTATAGGCTTCAACATTTGCATAAATAAAATTCACACTCAAACTAAAATTGAAAAATTAGCTAATTCACTGTTAATAACCCTAATTCATCCTGATTATAAAGGCAAGTATACAATAGTATTTTTACAATTTATTGCAAAGGGCATAAAGTCATACTGAGAGAGTAAACAGTCTCTTATCTTTTAAGATATATTTTACGGAATTTTTTTTTTTAAAAATTAGCTTCCAGAATTTGCATAACTTAATATAAGTATCTAAAACATTTCTAATAAAATTAGAAAAAACTTTTTTTCATTATAAAATGCTTATTTTTCAATATCGCTTTTCTTGAAACCCATGGGCAATGGGAAATCCTAGTTTGGAAATGTACATGGGTGTGGATTTACTGATTTGGTATATTTTGACAGTAATACACAGTGTTGTATTCTTTCATAATAAATAGAGACCTACGTGAAGGATACTTTTTATGTCATGATAATTGTCATGATAATTTATGTCAATGAAAAAATATCTTGATTCCATTTAGCTCCTCTCTCCCACTCAAAAAAGTAAACATTTCATCTCAAAAAGTAAGCCATAATTTCCTTTGGCGTTAAAATAATCAATGGTTAGAGTATAAGATAAAAATTTATCTCTGTTTAATATTAGTGCAAATTATTTATAAATGTGTTAGGAATAAAACTTTATTAATAAGTCTCATTAAAGATAATTACTTCCTCTAGAAATTTTCTTCTCATACAGGTTCCCCTTGAAAAATATTTTTATGCGAGCCAGTATGCATACGTTAGGGTGTAATTATTTTGTACAAATACTCTTTGCAGAAGTATTTTAATACACCAGTTAAAAGTTTATTTTGTTGAATGTATTAAATACAATCAAATAAATTTTATTTTGCGACGAAAAAGGAATGAAATCATTTCAGGTATCTTTCGAAGGATAAATCCTTTACTATTCAGTTATCTTATAAAAAGTATTTCTGTTTTAATCTACTGTACTATACATAAATACACCAATTTTGTAAAGACTTTTTGCGTGTACATTACGAAGAAACTATTGCGATAAACTGGGTTTCCCCCAGAACTGTACGTCATATCAACAGGAAGAAAGTGTATATGTTTCTTTAGCAGTATCTACTCAATCTACTGATTACAAATAAATGTTTATCTGTAAAAGGCTCTTCACATTTCCAACATGGTCAGTTCTGTGACAGAAACTAATCTTGAACTTCATACGACCAATATGGATTCAACCTAGGTTATTTACTTCTGGAAATGGGCTAACAGAAATGCTTTTGTGGCCAGACTGTTTACGTGACAATGAGACCAAGATATACAGAACTAGTTTTGAATGACTACCAGATCATTATCAGATCTGAAGCTGTAAAAGAAGCAGTAAATAGGCTCCTTTTTCTGTTTACCTGCTTATTAGGGAGAGAACGTCCCAGCAAATTTTATGATTGACAGGGCTATTTAACATACCAAATGCACAGTTAAAATTTCCTCCGAAAACTTTTCCAAGTCATGGGCACGGAAGGGAAAGGAACGTGTCCCCACTCAAGTGACAAAAAGCGACACAAAAGCAGACGTACACACAAAGGGGACAAAATAGCTTGTTCGTTTCAACATCTACACGCGTTCCCAGATACCAGGAATTTCTTCCTTCTAAAGAGATATTTTGTGAGCCAGACAAGTGGAAAAGATATTTTTTCAGTAGCTTTTAAAAGGATTATTGGTACATGCTAAATCATGTTGTTAATTACCATCATTTAGATTACAGCGTTCGATTTTTTAGCTATAAATTAGAACAGAATCATACACAGATGATCTATAATTACCTACATCAATGATTTTAAAAAGAATGATATTTATAGGCAACGTTCTTAACAGAGAGCGTCCTTTAACTTGTAAAACTTTAAGTAGTTCATACACGATTCAAAAGTCCCATACATGGTAAAAACAGTAAACTACAGTCGAACCTGCATATATCGAAGTAGCAAATTGCGCGAAAAAAATTCGATATATAGAATTGAGCTTAGTCTTATAATTCTCCTTAAAAAAAAAAATTAAAGCTAATTTTCGTATACGAAACTCCATTTCCAATTTATATGCGAATCCCATTAAATGAAAAAATGAATTAATATGACAGATTTATTGATTAATACATATCTTTAAAAAAACTATAATGCAGACAGTGGTTACGATGATAACAGTTACATTCTTTAAAAAAAAACTACGAATATCTTGCTGAACAGTTAGTTTTGCGGAAAGTTCAAAGAAATGTTCGTATTCTTTCAGTCCACTAAAAACTTCATCAGGGACATTTTCCGCGAATTGAAGTCCACGACGTATTGTTTCAAACGCCAAAAATTGGAAGATTTTATTCTTAAGTGGAATAAAATCTCCCAGTTTGTCTTGAAAAAAATTTCGATATATGGAGATTTTTTCGATATATAGAAACAATTTTTCTATGTAATGAACATGGAGATTTGCTAAGAGTTCGATATATAGAAAATTTCGATATAGGGAAGTTAGATATATGGAGGTTCGACTGTATTTTCAATTCATTACTGTCACTAAACGGGCATAAAACATGGAAGTCTCATGATGACGAAAAAAAAAATCTGTAGCTAGATTTTTTGAAAGTGAAGAGTGAAGACTAAAATAAACTATATCTATACCTAAAAGTATTTTAGTATCTGTAATCTTTTGTTTAGTTTTGCGGTTAATTATTTGACAAAATTATAGTTCCTAGACTTGTTCTTTTTAATAGATACATGAGATTTTATTTTATCGTAAGTACCAAATCTTATCTCAATACTTTCCCATTTTTCTTAACTGAAATAATATTTTTTTTAAAAATTAACTTAAATTCAATGAGCTTTCAAGTTTATCTTGATCCCATTTTTTGAATGCCAAAGAGATAAAAATGAATTCCATTTCCTCTAGGAATATGTATTTTTACATGTAGTTTGCTTCCGAATATGGGTTTTAAAAATATAGGAAAGTACATTTTTTTATACTTAATTAAAAAACGCAAGGGGATTGATCAAATGGTGACTCTTTCCTGTAAACTTCTAAAATCTATTTTTTTTTAAAATATTTTACACGGGGACATTTATGGAGAGTTTCATTGAAAAAATTGTCTGGGGGCTCTGGCCAACATTAACGTTGTATCAATATCATCAAAAATTCCTCTAAAGATACAAAAACTCAAATGTTGCAAGCTCACAATTTTAAGCGTAGCTGAACGTTGCCCAAGCACACCATTAATTATTCAATATTTCCCAAAAAATTAACATTAGCTATCTGTTCCGGTTGGTTAACTACATGGCATGGCAATTCAATGGTTGGGACACCTGCCCGGAGTGCCAGTGAGAGTGGTCTTGGTTCATGCCTCTATTACACATAATTTCTTTTGAACGAGAAAAAACATTCGATCCAGCCAGTGGCGTAGCTAGAACTTTTGCCGCCCGGGGCGGTCTCCAATTTGCCGCCCTTTCTAAGTCAATTAATTGGTGGTTTTTATAAATTAATAAACTTAAATAAATAATTGTAATTGAGACAAACTATAGGTGGGGAACTTTTTAAACCATTGGATGCCATATTTAAATTAGGCAGTAATAAATTAGTTAAATTAGGCCGCTTAAGTTGAAATACCTATAAATAATGCAACTTTTATAAAGACCACAAGAATCTTATGGAGGTCACAAATTCCCTACCTATGAGACAAAACATATACCTAATTTATAAAAAAAATTCCATAAAATGTTTTATTTTATATTATTATATTTATAAATAAAAATAACATTGACTTGACGATGAGGAAAAATATTCGAAATCATATAGTAATTCATAATTCATAGAAATCGAATAGTAAACTTATGAAATGAACAAGTGGTTTTTTACAACTCATACTAAATAAAAATATGCCGCCCCAAAATATGTGCCGCCCTGTGCGACCGCACCCACCGCACTCCCCTAGCTACGCCACTGGATCCAGCATGGTTCGAGATAGAAATGTCGTCACAGCTAACTGAAATTAGGCAGTTTTCGACCAAGGCAAAGGTCCCCTTGGACTTTTTATTTATTTATTTTTTGGAGGGGGGGGGGGGATTGAAAATATAAGGTTGATCAGCAGCATGTCACGGTAGTTCAATGATTAGAATATTAGCCCAGGATACCAGAATGCTTGACTCCTGATCCGATCTTAATTTGTTATAAGAATAAAAACTGTTAGTTGTTGTGGTGTTGAGATGTGGGTCATTGGAAAGTTCATTATGATAGTAGATCCTATTATATGCTTATCACATATTTGGAATTGTTCATGAGAGGATTGTTACGAGGATAAAATTTGATTACTAAAAGTAAACGCTATTTTAAATTTCAGAAACGCTTTATTTTCATTAGTAAAAGTTAGATTTTTAAACCTTTTATCTTTTAACAGAATACTAGTTAGCCCTGCTTCTTTATCTAGATACTTTTCTCTCCAATTTATGAACATTTTTTACTTTTGCCGTTGTCAAATCGTACATGTTCGAATTTAATTTATTAGGTGTTCAAATTTTTTTACCGATCGAGCGCTTATAGATGACCTCCATTAAAGAGATCGCTACTGAAAGGTTAAACCGTACTGTCTCAAACTATCCCACCGCATGGGTAAAAAAAGTACTTAATATTTTTTTCCTTGATACTCCAACAATTACCTTTATGTGCGAGCAATATCTCCAGCATTTAATCGCCAATAAGCACCGAAATAAAAAACTAATTTCCAGTGATTTAAAGTTATTTTCCAAATAAGATTAGCAGATAGGGGGATCCTGTCGCTTTTAAATCTTAAATGAATGCGGTAACATGCATATATATATTCTTTTTTTTTTTTTTTTGCCTTATATGTATTTTAAACACCTCTCGACATAGAGGGTAATTTAGCGGGAATTTATGACCAAGACTGATTGCCGGAGGCTGCTATTTTAACAAATTTTCTGTTAGATTCTAAATTGAACGATATTAAATAGAAGTTGCCCCTCCAAACGCGTTTAACACACCCATCTCTGCGTCCCCGCTCAAACAGCAAAAGCGAGGTACCTATGTAGCTTGAGCTCCAGCACATTCCAGCTAGGCGACGTAATTAAGCTATATTTCACGGAAATGTTGCTGAAATTGTTAGCGTTCACGCGCGATTTCAACACAGTCCATTAGACTGTTATTAATGGTACGACCGTTTCTGAATTAATGGTCGTTTTAAATTAATGCTCGCCGCAAGAGGGTGTTACAGTTAACCGCTGCGGCACATGCGAGCGATAACTGCCTGTGTAAATGGAAATGGTTTTATGGGCCTGCAATATACATATATTTGAGCAAACTCCCGACTATAGCAGTACATCAAGAAAGAGCCGACAAAATAAAAATCTCAAAGAGGGCTTACGGAATCTTGTTCATATCTTCAAAGATTATATTTTCACAGCTCCCATTGCATACTGGGAAGTATAAATGCTTTGTTCAGGGTCTGGATGGAAATTTAATTGCGTTAGAAATTGTGACAAATGTATAATGAGAGAGTAACTCCGTTATATATATATTTAACAATCAGCATAAATGTTATTTTATTCAAAGTTTTCTTTCGAATTTCAATATAAATACATTCTTTCGCAATTATTCATGGTTAGAAAAGTTGCTATAGTTTCTGTAAGGATAATACTATAGACTGAATTAAAAACAAGCAAACGATGCAAATTTCTAGAATAATCTTATTTATAAAAATATTAAATAAATAAAAAGAAATTAACTCTTGTTAAATCAGTAGCATCTGTAATAGCTTTACTGACTCAAAATAAAATTTTCAACCTATTTTGATTTGGTTATGATGAACAAATTTCAAAAGCGAGCTCGTTCTATAACAAATTAAAAAAAAATAAAAAAATAAAACACGTATGGCAATTTGATGAAAAAGTGCTGATATTTCTTTCATAGCAAAATTTTGCTTGCGTGATATTTTTTACTTTTCCCTTAAATTTGCCTTAATATGTTAACTAGGGCTAATATATCCGAAAAATGAAAAATTATGAGTTTTCTTGCTTGAAAAATAATATTATGGTAACTAAAAAATTTATTTAATAAATTTTGTGGAAGCTATTAAAATTTTACTCCTTTTGGAAATTAATATAATTCCAGCACCTATTGACAACTTTAACCTAAGGATAGTAATTGAAAAACATAGTAATTAAAGTATGACATTGTTAAGGGCCAAATTGTTCCTTACATGTATTTATTAAATATTACTCCATACTCGTCTACAAAAAGGCTAAAAACTCTCCAGAAGACTGAGAGTCATTATTTTGGAAAAAAGACAAACCTACCAAATTTCCTCATATATGAAAAGCATAAATTTACAAAAAACATAAATAAAGCCTTTGGTACTTATATATTAGAGTTTTTCTATTATAATTTATGCAGTATCGTTAGCCAATTCATAAGCAATACAGGCAAATGTTTGATTTGTGTAATTTGATGACCTCCTAATAGTAAGCATCCTTTACCACACTTTCTAACATTTATCAGTTTTTTTCTTTCTTGTCTCAATATCCAAATGACTTGCTTTGTATCAAAACCTGCAACCACCTGATTTTTGAAAAGACGTGTTCTATCATACGACTAAGTTGTGACATTATTTTATATATACTTAAGTATTTAAGTTATTCCCTAATTTAAATATCTATTTCAGCACTTACATCGACTACTTTTGTTTGCAGTTCAATGTATCCAAATTCCCTATTTCCTTTACAATACATCAACTTTAAAATCAGCTACAAGCACAAGATGATTGGTTGATGTTAAATGAAATTTACTGTTCATTACCATACTGCTGATGTGTGGAATAGGTTTCTCGGAGGTCTGGTAGAATTTTCCTCTAAATGTTAAATCGATACGATACATTCTTAACCAGTGCTCTTAACAAGTCCTTCATTTAAGGTGATTTTTCTAACACCCCTCACCCTCTACAATTCACCCTTTATGTAATAAGTTTTGTAAATGCTAAAGATGGTTGAGCAATTGCGCTTTAATCATTGCTCAGGCTTCGCTAGTTAATTGCAGTTGAAAATGCTTAAATTGCGCTATGCGATAACTTTATCAGCTCTTAGGGATTTGCAGTTAATGCATTGTGTTGATTCAAGCTAGAGAACTGATATATTTTTCATTAAGATATTTGGATGTTATTAAATGTTTAACTTTTCTCTCCTTCAGATATACATATAAAGATGTTTCATATTTTCTTACACTATAAGTTACTTTACAAGTCGTTTAAATACTTTCAGGTACAAAAACATTGTATTTAGCTCTTATTCCCCTTCTTCTATTCAAATATTCACTATTAATACTAAAAAAAAGTATCTATTTGTTTGAAAGGAAAAACAGAAAATTTCAACTTAGATGATTAGTTTATTATCACTGAAATATAATATCTCATATTCAGAAAATCATCTTGTTGTTGTTTGTTGTTTCTTATACCCCTTGGCTGGAAGTTCCAGACCAGGTCTATATAGGCTTCGAGCTGAAGTGTGCGACTCCGGTTTTTAGATAGCACCACAAAGGTTGGATCCGTCTTAGCTAGTTGCCACCTTAATTTTGACCAAGCATCCCCAGGGGTGACATCTGGAAGGATCGTACCCTCTCCCACCTTCTCTGACCTCATAGAGGGACTTTCCGGTCTACGGATTTAACGTGCCCATATCCAGCCTAGACGCAGGGGTATTTAACGGCGCGTGCCAGACTTCGATCCGAGAACCCTCAGTACCGAAAGCCAGCGCGCTACAGCAAGGCCACCTCGAGCTCTCAGAAAGTCTTATTTGGGTCCGGCTAATAATTGTTTTACTCATTTATTAAACAAAAACTATAGAAAGTAAAGATTAAAATATATTTGTCGGCCCGTATGGCGGGAGACAGTCAGGTTGGTATCCCACCGCTGTCCGGGGCGTTTCCAGATACGTATTCGCTGGTCATCGGGGCTCAATTCGAAGCGGGACTCATCACTGAAGACAATTCTACTCCAGTCAGTGACATTCCAGGTCGAATGTGCCCGACACCACTGCAGTCGACTCAAGGGGTAATGTGAGCTCAGCCACCTGTCTCTGAGCCGCCTATGAATGGTCCTAGTGGTCACTGAAACACCAGTTGCACGTGCGATCGATGATAATGGTGAATCTGGGGCTGTGAGTGCCGCTCTGACGATTGCTCGGTCCTCACGTTCTGCCGTTTCTCTAGGACAACCGCTTTCTTTTTGACGCTGTGTTCGGTCATGGTTCACCCATTCCTGCCAACATCGTCTAATAGTGGCATCGCTCCTATCCAAGCATCGAGCGATTCGCCGATTAGACCAACCGGCTTCTTTGAGCCCAACTACACGCCCTCTCTCATCTCTTGACATCTGCGCATATTGTTCACGCACCTCTATGCGAGGCATAGTTACTGTCTACCTGAGTGCACGGAATGAAATTCGTAAAGAATTTATGACCTGGAATCGAAATCTCTTCTCTTTAATATCCTGCCAGTTGCGCAGTTAAAATGCGCTGCAGCGTCACATGTTCCTTCATCGACCGCCAAACTTTAAAATTTTGCATTTTCCGTCGAAACTTGTATGCATATCAATTTGTGTCCAATTTGCATTACCCTTCGTGGTGTATCGTTTTTTTTTTTTTGTTATTTTGCTTTTTTGTCTAAGAGTGTATATATTCTCATATATACTTCAGTGTAACTAAAATAATCTCAAATAATCAAATAAAATCATCGGGGCCAGGAACAGAAAATAGAACGACAAAAAGAAATAAAAATAACTGTGTAAAAAAATTTAGAAATATCTGTACCGTTGGTAAAAGAAAATTCCATTTGCCAGGTGTGAGCATTAATTTTAAACTTAATTAAATTTAAATTCTATTTACTCTACACTGTCCATAAGTTTTTTAAATGAAGTGCATAGTTCCCCTTGTGGGACAACAAATAGGTAAAAAAATACAAGAAAATGTGACTGCATAGTAGGGTAACAACCGTAAGGTGTCCCCACTCCCTTCTCGTTTTTTTTTTCGATCAAAAAAATATTTCTAAAAAATTTCCTACTAAGCTGTTTTTTCTAAAAGTAATTGGTGAAGAATTACTTTACAGATACAATTCGTGCAGATAATAGAAAGTGGAAAACCTTATTTAAGAAGGAAAAGGTTTAGGGGTGGGGGATCGTAACGACTGTCAAGAAATCTGTCCGGCAAATTAAGGAAAGAATTTCAAAGAAAGCCTAGGAGAATCACTGAAGAAAGAAGACAGAGGTGATCTGTTTCCTGAGTTCATTATAAAAAAACCGCAGACAAATCGAGTTTTTTAACTGATTTTCTTCCAAAACTTTTGCGGTTTTATTTTGAAAATAAGAATAACTTGTATTAAATTGGCGTCTGCAATTGAAATTTTAATTTTCTGACATGAGACTCCGTACAAGTTACGACGAGAATTTCGTCAGTTAATACTTGTCATACGGATCTTTTTAAGCATTCTTTTAAGCATATCGTAACCAGAAACTTGTGATCGAGAGCTGTGATCTCAGGTCCATAGTGTGGATCTTAATTCTTACAGCTAAGGTGGAGGCGCTAGTTTTTCCATTGCGATACAAGTACTTAACTTACTTGAATAAAAAATCTTTCCCCTTCAAACGATAGATAACAAAGCCCCTACTTCAGATTACCAGTACAAATAAAATAACAGCAACACATATTGAAACTTAGTAATCTGTTGAAACATCTTATTATATTTCCCTTTTAAATTTTACCTTTATTTTGATTTATTTAATTTAATACTTAACTATTTTTTTTATCCTTTTCAAATAGAGATTATGAATAAATATTACCTCAGAAGCATATTTTTCTAAGTTTTCTTTATACCTTTTTCATGAATGTCTGTCTTTATTAAATGGTCAAAGTGTAATGGCAAATTACAAGTAATGAGACCTAACTTAGAAGGTACCTATTAGGGATACGGACAATGAAGTTTCGTGATGCATTATCTCAATGAGAAATTATTTGCTCTTTTGAACTCTTGACGCTTAATAAATACACTTTTATCTGTCTCTTGATAACGTAAAATAAATTAATTCTAGTTTGTAAGTTTTTCTCAAGCCATATATATATATATATATATATATATATATATATATATATATATACACACTGCTGGCCACCCAAATTGCAACACCAAGAAAGACAAGAGATATCACAACAAAATTTATTTTGTAGATAACATGTTGACGAAGTATCAAATGATTAAATTTATAGACTTCTGTGAAATGTGGTTCCTGCCAAAATCAGTAGCCAGAGTAGCCGCCATTGTTGGAGATCACCGCTGCCACACGCCTCGGCATTGATTCAAAGAGACTTTGGATGAGTTCTTGGGGTACAGCAGACCAAGCAGCTTCCACACGTTGCCAAAGTTGATCTGCTGTGGCAGCTGGGGATGGAATCTGGGTCAATCGTAGAGCAACCATGGACCACATGTTTTCTATCGGTGAAAGATCCGGAGAGCGAGGCGGCCAGAGAAGCAATTCAATCTGGCGATTGACGAAGAACCGTTGGAAAATGCGTGCCACGTGTGGTCGCGCATTATCCTGTTGAAATATGGCTGTGGGCAAGCCCTGAAGGTAAGGAAGGACAACTGGCTCCAACACCTCGGAAATGTAACGCTGGCTGTTTAAAGTACCGGCAATGCGTACTAGAGGTGTGCGAGAGTGATATCCAATACGGCCCCATACCATAATACCCTTTGCAGGACCAGTGTGGCGGTGCATAACACAGCTGTTCAGCATCCTCTCTTCACGGTGTCTCCAGACTCGAATGCGACCATCGTGGTGTTGCAGACAGAAGCGTGACTCGTCAGTAAACACAATTTCATTCCATTCTGCCGTCCACATCCTTCTGTCATCGCACCATTGGTGGCGGAGACGTCTGTGGTTCTGCGTCAAGGGTAGACAAAGCAAGGGACGTCTTGCGGACAGACCACTCTGCTGTAAACGGCGTCGAATGGTACGCGCAGACACTGGATGATGCGTTACAGACTGCATGTGCTGTGCTATGGTTCGTGATGTGACTGAGCGATCCGTCACTACCATGCGCACAATTTGCCTGTCATCACGTGAAGTGGTGCGCTGAGGTGGATGCGATCGAACACGCCGGTCCGTCGTACCCTCCTGCATCCAACGATCACATATCCGCATTGCAGTTGTTTGGTTTCGTCCAACACGACTACCGATTTCCCTGAAAGATAATCCACAATCTCGGTAGGCCACTATCCTTCCTCTGTCGAACTCGGATACTTGATCAAAAGATGATCGCTGTTTTCGACGAGGCATAATTGATCTTTTTTTTTTCAAAAAACCACAAGAAAAGCACAATTGCCGAACTTGAAATCGTCGAAATCTCCAAGCCTTAAATAGCGCTTTGAAGTGGCGCCACAGGCGCGCGTGATGTGCGTCTGCGCTGAAATTCTAATCATTTGCATATCTCACCTCAGCTAATACATGTTGTAAATTTCATGTTATTTGCATGTTTCCTTCAGGGTGTTGCATTTACAGTGGCCAGCAGTGTATATATATAATGAAAAAAAAAATGTAATAACTTCAAATTTAAATGTAGTGATTATTTTATGTCAATTACGCGCTGTTTTCAATATTAATGATTACAATTTTGATGTTTTTTTATATGAAAAAATTAGTTATATTACATTCTTACAGCGGTTGAGTGTAGTAATTTTCATGAATAAATTTTAAAGCTATACTTCCGCTTTTACTTTGTCGTTAGTAGTGAATTATATTTCTTATTTTCTTTTGCCTTTTTTCACACGATTTATAATAACATCCTACCTCTTTACAAAATCCATAGCAATATTTCTCGGAACATTATCAGCATGCGGGAGTCATTCAGAAAAAGTCAGAGTTAAAATATTTTAATATATGCAATCTAGCATTCCTCGAAAGTTGACTTACACTTTTGCCATAAGTGTTATATGACATTTCTTGCATTTTCTGCCCACACTGCCCATAATAATAGGGAATTGAGAACAAACGTTGAAAATTATTAAAGGTGGACATATTTTTTTTTCTTACGAGGATTTTTACTCTCCGAGTGCTTAATATAATCGATTTTTTTCCAAGCTTTTTTTCTGAGTCATTCTGATTTTTTTTTCACAGTAAAAGTGCATGGTAATGAAGATATTATTATTATTTTTATTTTTAAATTTGTGCACGTGCTGTAAAGCCTGTTTTAACGTTAATGCAAAATATCTGTTAATGCAAATAAGTATTAGTTCTTTTCTTTTCATTTTTTTCCTTCATTGTAGCAAATTCTTATAATTCTTTTATAGCGACTTAACCATTTTCTTTTCCTTTCAATGAAATTATGTCGCTTATTGCGGAAAATATAAATATTTATAAGCGATACAATTGTCTGAATTTCAAAAACCAATCTAAAGTTTGCATACCTTCGGTATCTAAAAATAAGAGAAATTTCTAAACAAAGGACTTAATACTAAATACCAGGGCCGCCCAGACGGGGGGGGGGGGGCAACTGGGGCACTTGGCCCCCAACTGCCGGAGGGGCCCCCAAAAAATATTTATTAGATTTCCTCAGAAAATATAACAAGAGAGCAGTGCAATGAAATATAATAATTATGTTAATCATTCATGCAATAAAATTTTAAGTATGAGAACTTAATTTGAATGCGTGTTTTCGTATCTTTGCATTTTTTATTTTTTTTGGGGCCCCCAACAGAAGTTTGCCCCAGGCCCCGTAAAGTCTCTGGGCGGCCCTGCTAAATACAGGATTTTAATCATCCAAGGCACAATACTTCTAGAATCATCTTGTAGTCAAGGGGATTTCCTTGATGAAAATTAAACAATTTCAAGATACAGTGACTTCGCAGCTTCATTGGAATTGAGAACTATGCATAGAGTTTAAGTTTATATTTGTTTTCATATTGGCTAAATATAGGCCAGGGTGTTTCAGGAAAAGCTTCATGAAAAAAATTTTCTCTCAGAAACTCTTACCGAGTGGTCCATATTTTATAGGTAAAACTACTTAAACACGCCATCTTTCCCTGAATATGAGGTATATATGATATTGATAAAATTTACATTTCTAAGGTATTAGTTAATAGTTTTAACTTTGGAGGTATTTTTGACGAACAACGTATTTTACCCGCAATTAATTCTATCACAGATATCCTCCTTCTTGTATTATTCATTCCTAGATATCCTTGTTTCTCGCTCTTCATCAGCTGAAAGCATTTCTACGACCGCTTGGTACATAAAACTGTAAAAGATTACAAAAGTTTGCAAATAAATTCTACTTTAAAAAAGAGCATTTTTTTCTTGTTGGTGACTGCGATCGTAACACATCTCATTAATTCCAAGAAATTACACAGTTCAAAAAAATTAACAACTTGGTTGTAAAACAATGCTAGTGAAACGATCTGATCTGCCTTTCCGTGGCTTTTTTTCCCTCAGCCTCTACCCTCTCGGTCTGTCCACACTCCCCTATGAAGCATAGCCGCTTTCGCGACAGCTATGTCTTACGGCATATTCTGGGATTTCACAGTCCATTAGGAAACTCGGTGCCGTGCAGCAGGTATATTTTATATTCGTCAGCTCTCCTCAAATCTCTAAAAACGCAGGCAAAAACTATAAACCGTATAGGCCCTTCTATATAGATGGCACCTCTTTTTCGCAAAGATAAATAAGAAAAAAGAGCTGGTGTGGGGGGGAGCATTAAAGAGTTGGCGGAAGGGGGAAAACGGGTTATTTCCAGTTCGATAGGTTTAGCGACTCATCAAGATGCTGATGTAAAACTCGAGTTTTATGTGAGGTCGGTTATAGATTTTTTCCTCTTTTAGCTTTTCTGATGTTTCGGAGACATTTTTCAACCCCCTTCCCTTTTGGCGCTTTTCAGGAATGAGTAGCTTTCGCGCGCTGAGGGAGGGCGAGAAATATTGAAGCACTTAGGGTTAAAGGTATAGCAGGGGCAAGGAGGCTAAGGGAAAAAAAAGATGAACAAGCAAAGAAGACAAAATCAAGCAAGGCCTCGCGCCACCGCAGAAAAGTGTCGTTTACAGCGGAGAACTTTCAAATAACCCAGTATTTCGGGAAAAGCGGGATGAAAAGTTGTTGCTGGGGAACTATTAAAGAAGATAGTAGTTCATCTATATATACCACACTAGGCATGGTGAAAGTGGGAAAGGCCGTAATCTCCCGCGGAACATGCTGTTTAAAGGAAATAGAAGCGCCGCTAATGCGAGCTGTCTTAGACTTGGGTACAAACTTTGGAGTTAGACTGATGGCATTTGTCCGCTTTTGCGGCTACACTTTGGAAGCGCTGAATGAAAGTAAATGGCTGCTCCTAGAGGGGCCCTGCGTAACTGCTCAGATTTAAATTGCATTATAAGCACTGATTGGCGAAAAGTTATCAAAAAAGTTTCCGCTTTTACGAGCGGCTGCCGTGGTGATGGCTCTCTGGTAAATGCGCTTCTCTGGTATTTAAACGACATTCGAGAGGGATTTGTAATCTTCACCTTTCCATCTTGTTTACCGAAAATTTGCATTTGCAGCTTTAGGCGCTGCTTTCTCAGTTTAACGCAAATAGTCGTTAGGGCTGAGCTTCATAAATATAAATACTGCCGGGACCGATGCTGGTGTTTAAAAGATATTTCATCAGGGAAAAGGAATGACTTAATATACTTTTATTAAAAGAAACAAATCCGAAAGTAATAACGTGTGATTCGCATTTTTTTCGGAAATAAGTGAGATATGTTCTTAGTGACACATTTCGTAGCTTATTCATTCGTTGCGAAGAGACTTTCGATAAATTAAATAAGATAGGACATTAAGAGGCGTGTAATTTCTTTTTAAATTACGCATCCATCGATTTGAAACGTAATTCTCACATCGTTTTTTGCAAGTTGCTTTTTGTTGATTTCACAACGCTGTTAAATTAGTGGATGCATATTAAGATTCAAATGTCATAATTTTACGGTTATATGCAGAGCTGTGTTTAAGTACTCTTTTTTAATGACGGAATCAAAATTTCTTTTTCAAAACAGTAATAACTTCATTATGCCCAATATCACACGGTAATTTTCATTTGCGAAAATAAGTACGTATTTATTTATATTGGTTGTGATTAGTTACAAAATTTTATACTATAATTATTCGTCATATTAAATGCTCAAATTATTTATGAAGATAAAAATGTGTACTTAATACGGTCATTTTAATTTAGTAAATAGCTCATAAAGTATCTCCATGATTAAGTAGGAAACAACTATTACTGTATTAATTTACAGATACTGCTATGGATAGATATGAAAGATTGATATAAACGAGGAAAATTTCAATCTTGCAAACAATTGTTTCTAACAGAGCTTTTTAATTTGTCTCTAATAGAACGCTCAAGTGTAAATACAAGCAATACGGATTATAATAATGCAATTATTCAAATTTTAAGGCCGACCAAACACAAAGATACCTTATTCTAAAGCAGTTTTATTAGCGAAGTAAAGTTTCTTTAAATTCGTTGGAATGATTCAATGAGACTTTTTTTTCATTAATTAAGGCTTGGTATTATTATAGTTAAATATTACTTATTACTCAGCATTGTTAAAATAGCATGATATCGCAGAAAAAGGTTATTTTTTCTTTTTTAAGGCAGGGAACTAACGCTATGTATTAAAAATCTCTTCTGGTGCTCTGCCGACATGGACTCCCTTGCCCATCTTTAATTAAGGCTTGGTATTATTATAGTTAAATATTACTTATTACTCAGCATTGTTAAAATAGCATGATATCGCAGAAAAAGGTTATTTTTTCTTTTTTAAGGCAGGGAACTAACGCTATGTATTAAAAATCTCTTCTGGTGCTCTGCCGACATGGACTCCCTTGCCCATCTTTAATTAAGGCTTGGTATTATTATAGTTAAATATTACTTATTACTCAGCATTGTTAAAATGGGATGATATCGCAGAAAAAGGTTATTTTTTCTTTTTTAAGGCAGGGAACTAACGCTATGTATTAAAAATCTCTTCTGGTGCTCTGCCGACATGGACTCCCCTGCCCATCTTTTGGCTTGTTTGGGTTTTACAAAGGACGATGTCCTCCGGGACCCTCTTCTGTTTTTAGACTTTTTAGAAATTTTTAGTTTCATGGAGATTGTCTAGCCTTTCTAGACAATCTGGGATTAGCAACAACAACAACAACAGCACATTAAAAATCTCTGGCATATCATTCAGCTCACCAATGATTCTGCGCATTGTTTCAAAAAATCTCGATGCTGATATCGATGCTGATAATCCGTAATTGTAATCGATGTTGATAATGCTTGCTATTGTATCGGGACTTCAGTGTTTGAAAAATTTAAATATTCTATATTTTACAATTATTTTGGCTAGACAAAGGGGCAGGTTTCTAAATATCAGAGGAAAGAAAGGGAAGCGTATGAGTTGAAATCCCCAACTAGAGCTTTTTTTTTTTAAGTTGGTATTTTCGAATGAAGATATTTTATGTTATTGAAATACATACATATATGTATACATAGACATTTAATTTCAGAAACTCTCAAAACTGAAGTGTAAGGTATGGTGTTCTTGGAAATCTGCTAGTTCTATGTAGACCGTTTAGAAAGTTTGTTGACCATTTCATTGCCATAAATACCGCAGTGTGCAAGTATCCACTGAAGTATGAAGTTTTTAAAGTTGAACTGAGGTGCGTATAAATTATTCCTGCCGACTTCAATTCATTTTCCTTCTGGAGGGCTGGGGGACGTAATTACTTGAATGGCAGGAACTCGGTCTTAGAAAAGATAACTATTTTTTCAAGAGGAATATATATATAAAAAAAGAAAATAAAAAGGGCTAACTTAAACGCTTCTACTTCCCCATCGAAGAAGTTACATTTAGTCCCAGAGTAGAATATAGACACACACACACAGGGGGAGAGATAGCTGGGTACAAAGAAAATTGCATTAGAAAAAGAACTTTAAACTTGCCAAAGAGATAATGGGGAGGAAATAATCGGATTAATTTCATAGTGAGGTATCTCTGTAGTGCTTAAATTAATAATAAATTGGCATAAATACGAGACGTGCTGGTTTCACGTATTCTTGATAGCTTGTGATTTATATGAAGCATGAGATTTTCCAAAAAAAGTATTAGTATAATTATTTATTGTTTATATTTTTCTTGCTTATTTCTACCATTAAGTATAAGTAAGACTATTCTCTCGAATCTAACATCTTTTAACCTCTCAGGGAGAAATACTCCTTACTTCATTATCAATGAAACGTGTATAACTATCCTCCTAAGATTTTTCTAAGATCATAGTTAGTGTTTGGAGAAATAATGTGTCATCTATTTCCTATGATGGGATGCAGTTTCAACAGTTCCTGAATTTAGGAAGGCTGGTTTTTCATTTTTCCTTCAAGTTGGTTTGTTGTATGGATGGCATTTTATATGGATGGCCAAGTCATGCTTCTCCTATACATTAGATATTCCTTCGTTGAGTAATCCTATTGGAAGTCCCGACGGAAAACTGAAGTAGTATGAGACTTAAAAACTGATGAAGCATAAATAACAGAGTAAACTCAGAGGCAAATGGTATAAAATGTATTTTCGGAAAAGGTGGTAGTATAAAAACCTATAAAATATAAAAATATGGGACATAGAGTTTTATATAGTACCATTTCGAAAACATATTCGCTTATGAAAAAAACTATGGGGGAAAGTTAAGAAGCTGTGTTATTCGATAGTGGCTTTCCCTTTTTTCTTCTAAGAAAACGTTCTGAATTACTCCATGTTTGCAAGATATTGAGAATCTGTCTGTCGAATATCTAATTTTACACCTCCAAGACATTATTATAACCGAGAATTAATTGTTCAATGTATATTCGCACTAGCAATAAATATGTCTAGCGAGTCACCAGCCAGGGTCATACACTCCACTTACTTTGCCAAATTATGAGCACAATAGTCTTCGAGGAATTGTTTGACAGTTAATCTGCTACTGGATTTTTTATTTAGTCACCTGATACCTAGTTCAAACTATTATGCGGCCTTGATAGCGATTTTTCGCGACTACCCCCCTCTCCCCCTTCGGGTCGCGGTCCCTAGGTTAAGAAACGCTGCCTTAAAAGAACAGAAACAGAGACCGTCAGCGAAATGCGTTGGGATTGAGCTATCCCTTGATGTCAAATAGCATGTCAGGAACAAACTTTCCCTTTGCCTCTTCCCTTGTAACTGCTTGATGAAAAACGAAAAGACAAGTGATAAATGTTAAATACGATCTTTGACTTCTGAAATGTAACCTAATTTTTGACATTGTACGGATTATTTATCATTGTACGCAAGGGTAATCGGGTGTTCAGTGTAATTGTCATTAGGAGAATTTAACGTCAGATGGCCTCGCATCTCTTTAATTACAATGCAAAGCCATGGGGAATTTTCTTCTTAGTATATTATTTAAAGACAGATTAGAAAATGCATGTTTTTGAATTATGTTTTCTGCATTCGAAGGGGAAAAATTCTTTAATTGAAGTTCTTTAATTGAAGTGTTTTCAATATTTTTTAAAAATTTTAACTAGACTTTTTCAAGAATCAATTTTAGTTTTGTAGCGACGGACATTAGTAATTTTAAGCCATAGGAAAAGTTATCTATGGAAAATTTTAAAATTTAGAAAAAAATTCTTTTTTTTTTATTTAAACGTATACCTTCACATGCGAAATATAAAAGTAAAATTGTGCATTTACTAATCTGTGATTAGAAAAAACCGAGAGGGGAAATTCGCCACTGTTAATTAACGATCTACGAGGTCAGCTAGTGTGTACCTTAGACTAGTTGGAGAACAGAAAACAATAATATAAGGCCTTACAGAGTGACAAATAATAATATGATATCAAAACAATTAATTATCGAATTCCTTTTTATTTGCATTCCACTGTACCAGAGTGCATCTCCCCTCCCCCCAACGCATTTGGTGATTAGCTATTCGAAGCAACATAACATTTATTTTTCCTTGATCAAGTTTTGAAATGACCCCTGAAGTATTAAGCGCCATGCAGCAATTATAACAAAACAGAATATTTCTACAAAATTATTTTTTATTTTTATTTTCAAAACACCTTGCAGCTTAATGCATTCTCTGTCAAGTGATACTTTCCTGTATAAGCTAAACTAATAATTCACATGCAAAATAATTTTGAGTAAATATTTTGTCATAGTTTGGAAGAAGACAGTAATTGGCATGTAATTCATTTATACTTAACTGGAGATTATATTAATCTTCTATAAAAATACATTTACTCGGGAAAATTTTATAGCTTATAAATTAGCCGCCATATACACTTAGTCTTAAAATTATTGCTTACCGTCAATGAGCAACAGTTGTTAAAAGTCTGGCCAACGCTCTAACGAGGAGTTAAGTAAAATTTATTCCTCCTCCCCTCATTGGAAAACATTAGTTGAGGGGATGTGCTTTAGTAAGACAAATCGCGGTTAAAAATCTCCCCAATTCAATTTAATTAACTCTTCATTCTCTGCTGTTCCTTGTCGAGGTATGTTTTAAGAGAAGGCCAGCTCTCCTGTCAGTTCTCTTTTTTATATTATCCTTCGGCGCTGACTTTTTACTTAATGATAAGTTAAAGGAAACAGATGTTCCATTTAAACTTGATGCATCTTCGCTTAGGCAATTTATATCTGAAAGGCGAGATATCGGAGTTTATTAATAGGCGAAGGTAGCGGAGCACAAATCAGGAAAAATACGCCCTTAATTATTCCGCTTTTCTGGGCCCCTCGGAGTCCAGTAATAGTGACAAATGCGGCAGAACGCGTTTAAATATTGTGGGAAATAAAACATTATCCCCGCTGTCTCAGGTGGGCCTGGATAAATGCAGGAAACAATACCTTAATGTTGCTTGAACATCAATGACGTCAGATACGCCTCGCGCTTGAAGGGGGGAGGCGTTTACTTACCGCCCCCTGTTATTTATGAGTAAATGGGGTGGTTTCAAAGAAAGTATGAGGTCACCATCACAACCTTTAAGCCAATCATATTCATTTATCTTCACTTGACCTGACGCTGAGACATTATCCGACGTCTTGTAGCGTTGCCCATTTGCGGCTGTGTACTGTTGGAGAAAAGACAACCCTCTTCCAGGTGATGCCTGGATATGTCGCGGTATCTCGGGATCCTCCGCGGTTTGACAAAGAAAAGGAAACAAATGTTGATTCATGATACGGAAAAGCTTCTGCAAATTCCTCGAGGCATACAGAAATCATATATTATCGATGTAAGTGATAGGAATGCGACAGCCTAACGATTTGTTGTCGGAATGCAGCGTCTGACAGGAGTTCTGTTTCTCTTTAAGATGTGTCACTAGGCCCAGCATAGATGCTTGATGCCGTAAATCACTACTACCATTTGCCTCTGGAGGACGCTAGCTTCGATTACAAGAACTTTCTTTTATTACGTCTATGTTGCCCGAGAAGTTTCTTTTATTATGTACATCGCCATTGACGGCGCTCTGATTGAATTCTGTTTGCATGGTGTAGAAGGGATAAAACAAACTGCCTTTTTCCGAGACTAACCACTTCGAATTTCATTCAGCTGAATCGTCATTGGAATTTCCTTTTATGTTTAATCAAGTTTTCCGGGAAAATGTTTTGAATAAACCGATATACTAAAGGGGTTGTATGCAAATTTATCTTTACTATTTTATACATGAGGATTGTAGATATTTGTATTTAATTTCTACCCTTACCGGGGCTACATTTAAATTCAGTTAGTTTTAAGAAAAGAAATTCAAATAAGGTAACTAATCCCTTACAAAAGCGTTCTCCCAGAGGGAGATGGTGTTGCATATAAAGTTGTCAAAGAATTTCTTTAAATATGCAGTCAAAATTTCGTTATTAGGGATCCTATCTCATATCGGTTTGGAAGATAAATGACTGTGATCAAATTGCGTAACGTTATGGGCTATATAACATAACGTAAATAAGAAATATGGAAAGGCCAATTATTTTCTTTTTCTACAAGGCCCACTTTCTATGAATAAGGAAATTTATTTACGAAAAAAATTTTGAATGTTTTCCCGTTAATTCACATTTTTTCCAATAAACATTTTGTTTCATGCCTTCCAGCTGTGATTTTATTTGTTTCCTTCTTGGTATGATGAGATGATTTTTAGCTTCTTGTTTTGCTATCTATCCCCAAAGCATCAACTGAAAACTTTAAGAGTGAACTGAATTTGAACCAAGATTTCATTAATTAGTTTAAAGTATAATAGCCACTACTGAGGAATGGAAGATTTGAGGTAAGTATTTACATGGGTATTCCAACAAAACACTCCCTATTCATGGTGGTTGAGGACGAAAGATTGCAAGGTGGTAGAAACTACGCTTCTATATAGGCTTCCAATCTTAACTCCTAATACTGTTGACTATGTTTAAAAGAAAAGCACTGAAAAAAAACTAGGAAATTTACTGCTGTAATGTACTTTATAAATTTAAAATTATTGAACCCAAAATAAAGACTAATACACAAAGTAAAAGAGTCAATACAATGTGAAAAAAGCATGTGACGTAATACATATGCAATATTGAAAGAACAGTCGAATTATTAGATAATAAAATACAGTTATATACATTGCATTACTGATTTTGTAAACTATAATTATTTCTGTTTTGCAAAGGACTCTTACACTTAAAAAAATCCTATTTAATTATTTATAAAAACTCACGAATAATCAAATCTATGTAAACTAAAGATAATATACTGCATAGAAATCTTCAGTAAATTTGTTTGTTTTGTACTATGTTGAAAGTTACAAGATAGGCAGAATTTTTATAGATACTGATTTTCTTCATGATGTTCATGTGCAGAACATGTTATTTGCTATTTTGACTGAATGCATAATTCCGCATTTTTCAGAAAAATCAATTTTGAGTCCAACAAAGTCCAAATTAATCAGGACTGTCCCTGTTCTCTCTGTAAAATTACGAAAAATTAGAGAAACTTACGTGCAGCAGCGGCAATCAAATACGAAGAATTGTTTTATTTTGGTTATAGCTAATGGAATCATGGATGACGGATAATATGTTACTACATGCGCAATACTGAAAGGGCAGTAGTTATTAATAGCGAAAATATAGTTATATATAATGCAGTACTGCGTTTGTAAATTCCTTTTTGAAGAAAAAGGGATATATTTCTACAAATCTTAACCTTAGATCCCATATTTTGTAAAATATTTAATCCACAAAATAAGGTAATTATTCCCTTCCGTATAAGATAAGTCAATGGCAATACAAGGTAGAAGTTGATATTTTATAGACTTAGACCGAAAATTAGAAAATGCCTCTGGAACTAACAAGTGCGTAAAACAACGTATGCAAGAATAGGAGATATACCTGCGAAATTTCAATATGCCAGTAAAAACCTTCGCTTGTAAGGAGAAACAGGGACGTGACACGGTACTTCAGTGGCTAAAATATCGGCCAGAAATGCCGGTGACGAGTTCGATTTCTGCCCGGCAGCAAGCTCTTTTCTAACGTGAGAAATTTAATACGAATGAGGAGTGGGAGAAATGAAGCCGATGTATGCTTACGAACAATCATAATACTGTAGCTACTGATAAACACTGTCGTTCTCCTTCATTCTTGTTGTCTGATACGAATGTTAAACAACTTTCTGTAACCAAATTATCTATGATTATTTTACTTTTTACTTTTTATTGTGCGAGTTGTTAAAATAATCTGTATAATTCAATTTATGGGTTGAGTCCATTAAATACAATCAGGTTATGTTGAAGGAAGTCGGGCATTCTCAGTATAATGAATCTATATTTCAGATTTTGCTTATACATTTTCCTTTTATTTAACAAATATTTTGTGGCGCTGTGATTATGGGGGTTTTGTGGCACAAAGTTATGCTTTTTTTTCGTATGAAGACAACTTGTAACGGTTATTCCCCTCAAATGTGTCTTTATATAAAATCACTTTACATGTATAAATTTCTGAAAAAATTGAAATTTTGTTAAAAAAATATTAAAACTCAAATTTCAAAAGATGTTCAGTTTTTGATACACCTCTACTTGAACCAATAGATCTATTCCCATAATTTTCTCTTTTAGGAGAAGAAAAGGTTTCAAAGTAATTTCTATGTTTGCATTGTAAAGAGTGTCATGTCCAAGTTCGTAGTTTTGAGTAAAACGCGTTTGAGAAAAGTTAGTTTTGAGAAAAGTAGTTTTGAGAAAAGTCAGTTTTTTAAAAGTTTAATTTTTAATTATTTTTATAATGTAAATTTTTCTAATTTTATTTGTGTTGAGTAAAGAGTGTTAAGTCCTTGATTGGGACATAACCCCTTTGATACTAACTTGTTTGTGTTTTGTTTCCCATATCCCAAATTTTTCCTGATGAATAAAAGTATTTAGGAGTGGAATTGGACTTAGCTTTCTGTACCCTTCAGTAGCCCTCGATTTTTCAAACATGCTTGGTTTGATAACTCATTTTAGACCATTTCGGATTTAACACCTTTTGCACAGCAAACCCAGATTTATCTTCATGATCTATAAAAAAAAAAGTGTAAAATTTTTTACAGCTTTAAAGGTCGAAAAATATTTTTATAGAGTAAATTTTACTTTAGGGAATTATTTCCCTTAATTTTTACTCTAAATACAAAATCTCGAGGACAGTTTAAGGAAAATAAAACAAAGGAACACCGTCCAAATTTCATTCAAACCTTGAAAGAAACTTTAGTTATAGGCATTTAAAGATGGCAAATCTTGGAAAATTCCATGCCGAAATAAAAAGACTTAGAGTACAACAAACAGCAGGGTACGGATAAAGAGTACGTCTTAAATGAGTGATATCTGTCAAAGCAGTCATTACAGAAACATGCAGTTTGAGTAATTCGATTTTAAAAGCTCTATTGTACGTTTTCAATGAAAATGATCTTTTCCTTGTTAAAATGAAAATTTGTTTTCTTTGAGAATTTCGTATCCCGGACAATCTCAAAATCAAGAAGTGTCTAAATTGTGTAACAGCATACAGCACGTGACAGCTGTAAAGTAGAAGAGGGGCTCTCGGGCCAGCCAGTATTAGTTTAAGATAAGAAAAAAAACCTCTTGTAACAACGCGCTGCAACGGTATCATTTTACCATTCGAATATCAGTTATGTTATTGAGTAGTTCTTCAAATGAAGAAATCAACACAGAGATATTTTACCATCTATGATCTATCTCATCCTTTAAAGACAATCCAAATTTCTCTAAAATGTTTATTTTAACATTAACGTTCATATTAATTAAATATAGCCGTTGGACTAATTTCAATAAATGGAAATGTGAATGCTTTGAAAATCTGATACCGAATCAACGAAAAGTTTTATAGAAGGTTAAATAATTACATGAGTAACTCATGTGTCATTTTCTTTCCTCTTCTATTTTTAAAGAATAATTACGAGTTGAATCAAAAATATGCCATTATTTAACTTTATTTTATACATTTATTCCCGAAATCGGACAAATAAATAAGCTGTCAGGAAATTTCTTCTTAGTAACTTAGTGTACATTACGGAATAAGTTTCTTCTTTCTCGGTAATGTTTTAGATTTTTAGATAGTTATTCGCAATATTCTTCATTAATTAATAATTTATTTAATTATTACTTTTTGAATTACTTATGTTTTAAATGTATGTATGTATTGTTTGTCAATTTTTTGTCAAAACTAAGATCTCTTTAATCTAGGCAGTTTTTGGTTCCTTCCTACGGGTCCAGTGGTTAGAGGTCATAGTTTAACCTTTTCCTTACGGGGTGGGATAGCATGTATCCCAAGGATATGGGCCCAAGAGTGAATATATATATATATATATATATATATATATATATATATATATATATATATATATATATATATATATATATATATATATATAACCCCTTCTTTCTTACAAAGGGGGTATAAAATTTCTCGTTGTTGAGGAGGGAATCTGAAAAATGGGCCCCGTAAGCTAAAGGTTAAGAGAATCGTTTCTGTTCTTTCGGCAAGGAGTATTCTCTAATTGTTTCACTCGATTCCTTTGCCCTTTGCACAGCTGTGGCTTCCTGTTCAAGTTACTTTACTTAATTATCACGACAATTTTTTTTTCTAATCACGCTGAGGTGGAAATTGCGTGAGCAGCAAAACAATTCCGATTGCATTGTGTCTTTTTTTTTCATTTTCACGGGGAAAATATCAAAACGAAACACCACTCTTAAAATAGGATTTATAACAGCTTTATAAAATTGCCTAGTTCCCTGTAAATAAGTAACAAAATTTTCAACTTTAATCGACAAAATATTTCTACATAGATCAAATTTTAGGTCAATTTTCGCACAAACAAATTAGAGACTCGAACGTTTTGAGTTCACTAAACGATCTGAGGATGTCTAGACTCGTGGACAGGGTCTTTTAAGCAACTAACTTTACAAATGATTATCTGAATTTTAAAAAACCTCGTTTTCGGTTTCCTTAGAAAATCCATATAAGGTGCTAAAACTTATGTAGGTGTAATCCAAGTTTTATGAAATTCAGCATTTAAAAGGCAGATACTTTATCAAAGAATTATTTATTTATTTATTTATTTATTTATTTGTAAACAGATTATATTTTACCAGTTCAATTGTTATAGATTTATATGAGCTGAAGATATAATTATTCTACATATTCAAGCATCTCTTTCAAGTTAAGTTCTAACGTGGTTTTTTTAAATTGCTTCTTTAAGGCAGGATATAAAATATTAACATTGCTGTTGTGAAATTGCCTGAATATTAAAAGGAACTACCTATAAGCACATATTACTAAGTTACAGATTTATATGGTATTCCCCCATTCACAGACAAAAAGGATACTTCCCCCAGTATAAGTCAAGCACAAGCTAATCATCTCAGGCTTTACCACTCACCCCGCAAGCTCCCCATTCGGAGAGGGGTGAAATACTACCTTTTGCACTTAGCTGAAGCACGCATTATAGAGTACTTACTTAAACGATATAACAAGCATTCATGTATGTCGGATGTACAGGGGGTGGTTACAGGTACAGACTGTGAGTGTACGAAGCAGATGTTTAGCTCGAGAGCTTTAATATCTTGTTTCTATGTCATAGTTTCCCATTTTTTAAGGGAAAAAAATAAAAAAATTAATAAAATTACTAAATTTTAATGGGTATTTGATGACAAGTATTAAAGGTTCGGCAGTGAAATACAAGAATTAAATTTGAATTTCATGGGAAATTTCCAATTTTTCCCACTCATAGACTTTTAAATTGCCAGCTGATAACAAAGACATAGCATATATTAAAAATGCTGAATGCGTAATTCCACAGTTTTCTCAGTTAAAAAAAAAGAAACTATGCTATCTATAATTAATAAATGTAATATGAAATTTACTCCTTAGTAGAGTTATATGCGAAGATCGTTTGATAATTAAGAGCAAAAACCGAGAGAGGGCACCAATGCACCGAATCTGTTGGCGCTCTCACATTTAGCGTGCTTCAAAGGAATTCTTATCAAATTTAAACACAGTCCAAGCTTAGTCCCATTTTAGTCAGTCAACTCTGGTTACTGCTCACACAATGAAGAAAAACGAGTTCCTCGCGTTAATGAAAACATTACTTTTTGAAAGGCAAAAAGGTGTTAGAAACTATATCCAGGCTTGATAAATATTATGGCGAGTCTGAACCTTCTTATAATTTAAAAGTGGTTTGTTAATTTTCATGGCAGCCGAATGAGCAAAAGTAACGCTGAACCTTCTGGTTGCGCTGCTATGGTCCTTACGCCAAAATTTGCTGAAAAATATCGAAGATATGGTCATGATGGATACAAGATTAAATGTTCGGGATATTTCTGAGGCTGTAAGCCTCTCATCTTAGTGCGTGCATAGTAATTTTCAGGCATTTTTGGATATGAGAAAACTGTCAGCAAGGGTGCTGCATAGGCTAATGAACGGTTAATAGCGTGAACGATTGAGCACTTCGATGCACAATTTGGAACTGTTTTCTTCTTTTAGGAAAAAAACCCACACGAATCCAAATGAATCGAAAGAACGGTCAAAACACTAGGTTGAAGCAAAGAAAGGAAAAAGGGCTCCGTCAGTAGGAAAGGTTGGCCACTGTATTTTGGGACGCTCCTGGTATGATCTTCATTGACCACTTGAAAACAGAGAAAAACAATCATCGGAAAATATTGTGAGTCTTTACTGGATCGTTAAATAGTGATACTAAGATGAGAAAAAAAAGCAATATTTTGAGAAAAAAAGGTTATTTTCCAACATGACTATACAGAGGCTCATTCGTCTGCGATTACGGTAGTAAAACTGTTAGAATTACGTTACGGAATTGTTCCCCACCAACCGTGTTCTCGAGATTTGTCTCCCTAGGACTACTACATGTCCCGAAATTCTTGCAAGAAAAAAATTCTTGCAAGACAGAAATATGCGTCAAATTCTGGCGTGATTAGGAATACAAACTCTTATTTTGCTGAGCTGGACAAGTCTTACTTTATGGAGGAGATAAAAAGTTTGAAAATCATTGGGCCAAACGTAACCACCTGAAGGGAGATTATGTAGAAAATAAATAAAGACTTTTTTTTAAAGTCGTTTTCATTATTTTTGCTCAGACTTATCAAATGACCCTATTAGAAGTATTAGTCCTTGAAGTTTTCGAAACAAAGTGTCTTAAATACTTCTAGGACTTTTGGGGCTAATAATAAAGTTTTCTGTAAATAATTAAGTTGAAAAGTTATCTTAGAGATAAATCCTGCTTAATATTTTTGGAGGCATGTAGTATTTTCGAGGAAAACCTAAGTAAGAACAATTTCTCTAAAAATTTCGGCAATTTAAAAGTTATAAAAATATGGCATTTAGACTCAGGTATATTTTAAAGACGTTTAGGATAGGGTTTCTATTTTCATTTGTTTAAACTTCAATGGGGTGTGACGCTGTGGTTTTGCTACAGTGACGTAAATAATAGGGTAAAATTGTCTGCTGTTTCACCATAACCGTCACCTATGGAATTAGGGTATGTATGCATTTTTGGCTTTTCATTAGAATTGTATGTGTACTTGCATGTATGGTGCGTTGAGCCCTTACTGTAAGTTATCTGCGTCTTTTCATCTTCTTTTGACTAAATATTTCAATGGGGATCTCGCGGCCTTGGGATGTCTTTTGGCTATACCTGCATCCTATTCAGAAAGTTGCCCTTGAGGTAACTGATTTGGTTAGGCTCCCTGATGACGAGACCAGTCGGTTACCTCAATTTCTGGTTCAGTTCCGGCACTACTACAGAATCTTGCCTCTTGTGCGTGGAGCCCTGAGTGCTTGATTTCTGTTTGTTTTTTTGTCTGCATTCTTCTTATAATTATCTAGCTGTGTTGGATTATATATTTTTAGTTATATTTGTCCATTTTCAATATGAGGATATGAAGCCACTTCGCAATCTTTTATTGAAAAGTTTTATGTTTTCATTGCTAAGGTAGGTTTTAAGTTAACTTGCTTGGCAGTTTATGCTCACTTTTAAATTTTTGTTAGTTTGATTTGTTTATATTATATTACACTTTACTAGAACACTTTTCTTTCCTAAAGCTAAAATCTTATAGTTCCTTTCTTTTGTTCATAAAAAGAACAGTATGTAATTTATTTTAATCTCATTAATACAGATTTTAATATCTATGATTGTGTTCCTGATACATGATTTAAAGTTACCACACTCCAATATAGGAATGTGGTAACATTTTTGACTTAAAATCAGAACTTTCTCCGCATGATTTAGTTAGTATAATTACTTCCCACAACAGAAATCCTTTCGTACCATTTTCTATTACTTCTAATTTTAATTAATCTATTAATAATCTTTAAATACATTGTTTTACTCTTACTATGAAACCCTGGAACTCTCATTTAGTTTCTTTGAGCCAGTCAAAAAGTTACTCTCTTCTCTATTCAACCATTCTCTTGAAATATTCTATTTTCATGCCCTGATAAGAAAGAAGAAGAATTTAGCATCCCCATGATTTGACAGAATAAACATACCCAGCTCAAGCAGTTTTCAAAGAGAATGAATCTTAGTTATTCTCAAACTCTTAAAACCATTGATTAGAAAAATACTGCAGCAGGCCTCGCTTCAAATCTACAGTTCTCCAACCTTTTGTGGTGCCATGAAAAAGATCATAGACATGTATATTTCGCAAATATTTACAAAGCTGTGATCAGTCCTAGGTTATGTCTGTTTTCGTAAATCAGTACTTTGTCACTAAAGTGTCATTGGATAGGGAAAAGGCAATTTTAAGAACAATTTAATAGCGACAGATACGAATTGCTTTTCGACAATCTTAAAAGTACTGTGCCTCTTAAATAGATTTTCCCAAACCTTGCATTTTGGTATCTCGATGGTTGGTAATAACGTTGAGCAATAAAATATTCAAAAATGGAATTAGCTTCTTATTTCTGTCGATATGCTTTTAAGTCTTGGAAGGGATATGACATTACCTCCGGGGTTGATTCACAGCACAACATCTTTTATAATATGCGCGAAATATGTGCATATAGTATTAAGCCTACAAGTATAAACAACTCAGATTTGCCTTATCACTTCAACAGCTTTTTAACAGAAAATCCTTTGAGTTAAATAATAACTAGCTGTCAAATGTGCATGCATCATATTACCTTACAATCCTAAGCAGAAAACATTCTTAATTAAACTACATATTTGTAAGTTGCAAAGTCGTTTTAACCTCTTTAACATTTTACAGTGCAACAGTTGTGGGCCAATCATCGAAGAAATTAAGAAAGATCTAATAGAACGTAAGATCTATTATCTAAAAAGAACTATTTAATGAAACTATAAGAAAATACGTAAATTCACTAATTTGTTGATCTGTGCCTGTTTGTTATGTTGCATAGAAGAAGTGGAATTGTGGACAAGTCTGTTGTTTGACTGTGACTGAAACACAATCACGCTACTGATACTGATTACCAAATAGGTAAATAAAGGTAAGCGCTATTTAATAATGGTTATTCGTGCTCACTTCTTTTTCCGTTTAACATCAGAATTAAGGGAAGGCGGATTGAAAAAAAAGTTATTTTTCGCTTTATTGCAAATTTTAGATGCCCTTACAAGTTTCTTTAAAGTCTTAAAATCAATTATCTGTATGTAAATTTTAATATAAGATGATTGAAATATCAAGTAATTTTGTATAACCCAGGTTTGCATTTTTTAAAACAAAATCAACTCATAGAAATAATTTTTACTTTTTAAAAATTTTTACTGGAGAAATTATTTTTAATTTTTAGAAATTATTTTGTATTTCAAAATGCTTTGCTGTTATTTTTCTATGGCATTGCGTAACTCGTTGAAAGAATGAGGCAGCGAAAGCCGCCAGTCTTCTCTATCGAGAAGGATGAAAACATATATAGCACCATCTATTGACAAGATCTGTAAACTCCTTAAATTTAATGTGACAAGAAATCCCACCTGAAAGGTAAGAATGTAACCGAAGCAATACTCTTCCAAGACGAAAAAAATAAATGCATTGCTAAAAAAAAAAAAGGCTTCATTTTCCCAAGGGAATGATGCTGACACAAATAAACAGAGGAGAATAATAAAGTAAATAGAGAATTAAAGTTACAGAAAGAGGAACAAAGTAAGCCTCAGTAAACGGATACTTAAAGGAGGAATGTGAGAGCTTTTACTCCATAAGACTGAATTAAATTCCTATTTTTTTTTATTAAGAAATTCAACATAATAACAGAAAAATCAAATCATGAAAGAATCACTATTTCCCTGAAAGATCACCCAAGTCTAGGATTTAATAAATAGAGTATTCCTATGTTAAATAAAAGGATTTTAAACACTCCAAAGATGCTATATAATCATACAGAATGACACATGTACAAGATGCTCATATATAACTAATTACTAATAGTTTTCATGAACCATTTTAAATTTGAGAACACATATATTTAGAAACGGGAAAAATGTCAAAAACTATTAAGTTAGGAGTGAATTTTACTGAGGAGTCAGCTAACTGATATCAACTTAGATTCTAAGGATTCAAACGACAAAATCAGGAAATCAACAAGATCTGATGATCATATAACTCTAAGTATTATCAACAAATTATCTGGAATAATATGATAGCGAGATACGGGAACAGTAGGAGGAAATAAACTTTCAGACTTTCAAGTATTAGAATTTACTTTCTAAAAAAAACATTTGATACCTACAAAATTTAGAAATATAGAGTTTTTCCTTTTCAAAAACTTGAATCAAAAATATTAGGCTATAAGTAAATAAATAAAATTCTTAATGGGTTTCTACTCAAAATAGAGCTGGAAAAGCTCAAAACTGACTTTATATGGTCAAAAACTATTTATGAAAAATTAAATGTTTATTATATACTATATATATGTAATATATATATATATATATATATATATATATATATATGTAATTTATATATATATATATATGTATATGTATATATATATATGTATATATATATATATATATATATATATGTATATGTATATATATATAAATATATATATATATATATATATGTAATTTATATATATATATATATGTATATGTATATATATATATGTATATATATATATATATATATATATATGTATATGTATATATATATATATATATATATATATATATATATATATATATATATATATATATATATATATATATATATATATATAAATTATTATTATGACATTAAAAACTAAGTGCCTACTGTATTCAAATGCTAACAGCGTTTGAATACAGTAGGAACTTGCAAAAAATTGCAAAAATCATTTTCTTTAATAAAATTGCAACGATTTTAAAAAAGCTTTTTCACAGTAAAACAAAATACTTTCCATCAAGGATGATTTTTAATAATAATTAAGAATTTCTTTACTTTCTCACAATTTACTGTTCTATACTTTACACCCGTATGACATAAAAAACATTCAGTGTAAACATCTGAAATTTCCTACTCTGTTTTATACTTCTGTAATATATTTATTCTCCTCTCTAAAAATCATCTTTTCAGAAAAGTATTTTGTTTTACTCCTAATTTACCCATTGAAAACATTGGTATTTTTAAAATGTTTTTGTAATATTTTAAAGTTAACTGATATGAAGGGAGGGTTCATTATATAATTTGTAAATGTTTTAAATCATTAGAATTAGAGTAAGTATGAAATAAATAAATACTTTTCTACTTTTTGCAAAATCTGTACTTCAAAAAGAATACGTTGAGAAAACTAAAACCAAAATTGCAATTTTATAAAAGTTTTAAAATTTCTATTAATTCTAACGTCGTACGCACTGAAAAAACCTTTCCTGATATTAAATGAATACATGGAAAAAATTTAAATATTGCAGTTTTATAATAATATTCAATTCTCGATTTTTCTCAAGTATTACACACCGAAACAACTTTAGCACTTTTTTATTTTCATAGTTAAAAAAATTAGCATCTTTTGTTAAGCTGGCGAGTCATTTAATCTCGCATTTCCTTAATCCCTGTATTAAGTAATGGGGGATTTTTGAAGGGGAAGTTTTTAGTATCACATCACCAAATGCGTATTTTAGAAATCTGTTTTTTGCCCTTGAAAGTAAATCTTTAAATGCCCTGGGGAACTTTTTTTAATTCATATTTATTATTCAACGATGATTTTTACTTTACATCGAGATACACCAATTGTTTAATGTGCTGTAAAATATTAAGTACCAAATAAACATCTTCATAATGGGAAAATCTTCACACTCAACGTTTAAATATATACTTTAAGATACAAAAAATAGGACTAAAAATTTGTATTAGCTAATATGTCATTAAAAAAATCTGTTAAATTTTTATATTTCCCCTCGGCTTTACATGAGGTTATAGACCTATGAAGTCAACTTATGCGCCACTTAAAGTAACTTCGGGCTGTCTTAATTCGGTTGAAAAAGGCTAATTCATCAAAAATGGACATATCTAACTATCCTAAAGTTATTCATTATTATTGTTGCTGCATATAGACATTAACCTTAGTATCATATAGATCAACAATAATTTGACAAAATGTTTTAATGAGAAAATTGTAATTCAATCTAGTATTACATCATTGCAATTTCTATTTATCTTTTATCTAAAAAATTAAATTTTACAGAAAATACATTTCTTAAAGTGTGTAAGTTTTGCCTTTTAAGTTTTTTACGACAGTTTATTAATATAAACTTTATTTTAACGAATGCTACACATGAAAACGTTGCAACTCTATCGACAGCTTGTCATCTCTCTGCTTCATGCTTTATCGGCGAATTACCAAACTATAACGTTCCCTCTCGAACTGTGGGAATTAGCGCTTTTCTTAAGCGTTGCTGTATTCTACTTGCTCTGAGTTTTTTCTCCAAATTTCGAATGTATGTCTGAAGCCAAGGTGTGTCTAATTTAATCATCACATCTTTCGGTAACAATCTTTTCTTTAGTGATAATATCATAAATGTGGTTTGAGGAAATATATCATTAAGCTTAATTTTATTAAATTCTTCTAAATTAGGTCTGTTTTTAACCTTTTTTCATCAATATTAACTTTATTTCTATGTATCCTCTATATATACTGATAGACAGATAGATAGACCAATACAGATATTTGTGTTTAACTGTGCCATAGGTTAAATATAATGTTAACTATTCACATCAAACAAGAATTAAAGATTTACAAAAATAAAAGTGAACGGCAAAAATTATGAAAAAATAATACGTTTAGTAATATTTTAGTATTGTCATACTCAAGTAATTCTCTCAAAATTTTATGAAGCTGATGAAATTCAATTCTAATTCTAAGGCAATAGTACTCTTTTGTAAAGCAGTAATTTATACTCATTTAGAGAGAGCTACGGGAGTAGAATACATTCGCATAGACTGATAATGTCATATTAAATATATTAAAGAAATTTTAGCAGAGGTATTACAAAAGAAACAGACAAATTATTTCAAGTTTCCTCTGAATTTTGACTTCGTTATTCATAGTTATTTTTTAAGAGAAAAAGGTCCAATACTTTATCATCAGTGAGGCAAATATGTTTTAAAATAACTTGAATTTCATCATTAATGCATAAAAACGTTGAAATATTATCATGATAAAGAATGATCGTTGTATTATGAAAATAGCATATTGCTATACAATCCGCACGGAACGCTTTCATAGTAGAGCTGTCTTGGCTGCTCGTGGATCTATCTGACTCCAGAGTAAGCACAACACCAGCCAATGCTTTCATAGCCCTGTGTGATTGTTAGATTTCAGTTTCTCCACCATCCAAAAAATTCCTTCCAAAAATGTATTCTTGAAAAATCAGTGTACTTAGCTAACTCTTCATCACTATGAGTTTCCTCTAAACCAGGAGTTCCAAACCAATGAATTTAGGCCCCAAAGGGAGTCGACGCGGTTTTATTTAATTAAAATAAAGTTTTAGCGAATTTCTCCGAAAATATTCGTCAATATTTATTTGCCACGAAACTGTAAGGCAGTGATTTTTTTTTAGTCTCATTCAAAGCGCAAACCAGTTCGTAAGAAATTTACTGCCAGTATTTGATGGTAAATGAAAATCGTGGTTGCTTACAAGTTCTAAACGTCAGTTTGTTGGTACTGTCTCTTTTGGCATGACTGTTGTAGTTTCCCCAAAGGAATAAAGCAGTTTTATTTTGGTAAGAGTTTTTCTATTGTTATTGTTACATAATTCTGAATCCATACGGTAGGTGCATTATTTATCTTAAGGTTTTGTTCAGATCTTGCTTTTACACCTCTTTGAGAGATGAAAATGCTTCTTTATGTTCTCCATTCCTCACAAATTTCCAGTTTGCTAAATTAAATACACAGTTAGAATTTAAATTATGGAAAACGCATTTTAGTGTTTTTTCTTTATGTCTTAAAATGTTTTTTATGAAAATATTTAGGGAGGAGGGGGTGCTCGCATGATGGGTAGAAACAATTGAAGGGGGTCACGACTCGAAAAAGGTTGTGTAACATGACTCTAAACATATTAACGAAGTGATAAGATGAACATATGTCAGAATTACAATTGGATTATGGCAAAGTTTTAGCAGTGTTATTACTCAGTGCCTATTCCCATTGAATGCTTTTGGGACTTTGGATGTTATGAAAGAAACAATTCATCAAACATTCGGGAAAAAAAATTGTTTATATCGAGACAGGTAAATTTTGTAATCCATCTCATGCTTACAAGATTCCGGGAAATTGCCTTAAATGAGTAGTCAGAAATGAATACTCAAAATGTAAACTTGCACTTAAGTTTCTATTACTCAAAATTACCGAGTGACAAGGAGCGGCGTTTTCCTCAATCATAAATCCTTACTTAATTCCATTATAAGTCACAATTATGCATTTTAGATGTTCAGATTAAACACTGAGAAATCATATCGTGATAATTTATTCTCTTTATAAGAATGAAGTAAGATGAATAGGTGCATGATTATATGAATCAAGTAAATAGTTCTACGGAGAACGATGATTCTGAAGTTCAAATGTAGAGAGATTGTTATAAATTTAATGTATTCACAGTTTCAAATTCTGAATGATCGAACTTAAAATGTGCATGTAACAAAATTCTATTTATACATAATTAAAAAAATATAAGAATATATATAGGCAGCTCATTTTAAAAAAATATTTTAAATTATTAAAAATAGTTTTAGAAACTGACTTTTAGCAGAGTTTTTTTTCATATTCAGATTAATATTTTGTAGTAGATGATAATCTCGTAGTTGTTAACGCGTTCTTTTTCATTAGTTTACTCATTAGTAATAGAAGTAGATAAGTTTAATAATTGAAAAATTTCTTGATGCAATTCGTACTTAAAAGGCTCGTTCTGATTTGTGTTAAAACCATTGGGTATGAAAAAATAGGGGGATCTTTCGATGAAAGACTAACGTTGAAATCTCTTGCCATTAGCTGAGTTTTATTATTCAAAATGTTGGGTAATTATGATCAATAACAACGAAATTTTGGCTCTTCTACATGTTATTCTTTCTAGTCTATGGACACATAAATATCATACAGAATTCGTTAGCTTGAAAGAAATTTCGTTTTCCTGTGGGCAAATACAAATGTTAGATTGAAAAAAAATTTGGAATTATATTTTACAAAAGAGGCATAATAGTAATTGTAAATCGAAAGAGTGACGTCACCAGCTCCCGAGCAATTATGCAGTATGTAGGAGTAAGTTATCCTTTGAGTAGGCATGCAATTCTAAGAAGGAAACCGTCGTTGTGTGCGTGTGTTTTAAAATGCCGGATTTGAAGTTGCCGAAAGTCTACAACAGTAACCGAACCGTAAGTAGAACCGTGAAGAACGCAGGAGTGGAGAGGAAAATGATATCAGAAATCATAGTCTTGTATGAAAACAGTACTGCTGCATTGCCTCCAAACAGAAAAAAAGTAGACAAAAGACCACATGAATAGGCGACAAAGGTTTCATATTGTACAGAGCAACTACAAAAAATCCTCTAAGAATTAACAGTAAAATTAAATGCAGGTAGAAATAGTATCATACCGAAAACTTTGCAAGAACTTTCCACGTTCGTGTTGCGAAATGTAAATAGTCACGAAGTATAACCAGAAATGATCATAGCATGTTGCAGAAAATCTCAGAATAGAAGCGGAAAACAACCGGTAGCATTTTGATTTGATTCCAACAAATCAATGCTTAAAGTTTTTACTTGTCTGTGAATATGTATAGTTTCTACGACATGACAGCCTAACTCTAACTGTGAAACTTGGTAGCGAATTCATTTTGGTGAGGGTTACTGTTTTATGATAGTCTGGTTATTCTGGAAAGGCGTATTCATCCAAGATGTATCTAGATCACTGGTTGTGAACCTGGGGGGGGGGGGGGGCGTGAGTGATAGGCTTGCAAAAAATATGTGTAGAATGTATTTTACTAGTGTTACTTATGTTTTCAGGCCTATGGGGGAGGAGTGCGTAAGGTTTGAAAGTCCTCCGAAGGGGGGGGGGCATAAAAAGGTTGAGTATCACTGTAGATAATATACTGGACTATGTGCACCCCATGGTACACACACTCTTTTCAGAATGTCTCTGGTTTTAGAGAAGTAAAATTTTCAGCCCCACGAAGCAAAATGATTCCCAATGTGGTATCATAAACACGATACCGTAGTCAAACAGCTACACCAGGGGTCGGCAGCCTTTTCTACTAGGAGGGCATATTTCAGAAATGTGGGAGTTCGGCGGGCCCCGCTGAATGAAGAGGAGGAGGGAAGGAGGATTAATACTTAAACATGAAAATAGTAACGCGACATGAATTTTTAATACATAAATTCAAATTTTAATTTAAACAAAATAATCTCAGAATTCATAATTAATGTGATATTTGACATTGCAACTCTGCGGCCAACTCTTTGTAATGTGGCACATAACTTGAATTCCCAGTTCTCAGGCATTGCTCCAAATGAGTGTCAGTGAGGCTTGATCGGTACTTTGATTTTAAGTATTTCATATTGGAAAACAAAGATTCACAAGCATATGTCGACGTTCAAAGAGAGTTCAGTTTCAGACCAAGCTTTCTCAACAATGGCAATCTATTTCAATTCACTAAATTCCAGAACTTTTCTTCGTTATGACGTGATTTTAATTCAATGCCATTTCTTATATTTATAATTTCCAATTATAAGTCCTCCATATTGGAAATATCAAATACGTTGCGATTTTATTAGTCACATCGTCCTGTGTATGAGAGAAAGGATTAGTAAAAAAAGTCAAGAATGCATCCAATTCGTAGAATTCTTCAAATCTGGAATTAAATTCTTCCAATAGGGAATCAAAATGTTCGGTAAAATGATAGGTGGTAGCATTTTCATCGCCATAAATTTCTATCACCATTTTTAAATTTGTGAAATGTGATAAATCATCTTTCTCCATATGCGATTTCCAGAGCGCCAATTACATTAAAGCTACAAACGTTTGTTGTTCCAATATCAAAAATTTAGATATTTTTACGGCGGGCACCTTAAAATTGTTTCACGGGCACCGCGTTGCCGACTCCTGATCTACACTAAAGTGTTCTCAGCCACTAGACTTTAATGTTATTTCGTCGTTACATGAACTTTGAGAGTGACAGGTCAGATATCGATATTTTCATCCTTCATCGTTCCTGCAACTGGAAGCCTTTAGCACCGATAAATGGAACAAATAACCCTAGTATTTTGTACATGATCGTCAGTCCTCCACGCCCATATTGAATTGTCGCTGCTTCATATACTTATGTTCCCAAATTTTCATTAATTACATTAATCATCTCTTTTATTATTTTAGTCCAGCAACTGTATTTTAATGTCTTGCTGATAAGAAAGCTTACAGGAGCATCACTTGTTGGGTATTTATTCACCTAGTATTAAACTGTAAAATCGAAAACAAACTTGGATCTCTCTCCTACAGGCTAACGAGTATTGGGTATTATCAATCACTTGTTCTACTTCTTTTTACATTGAAATTATTTCCAGTAAATGACAAACCTTGTATTAATACTGGCAATGTTTGAAAACCGTTTTTTTTTGTTTATTATATGCCTTGCTTAGCGAATTTTTTCACTTACAATTTTAGTGAATGTATTCTTTAGATTATCGCTCAATGATACCGTATTCACTCGTGTATAGGCCGCGTGCGTTTGTAAGCCGCACTTGAATTTTGAGACAACATTTGGGGATTTTTTTTTTCTGAATTCCGTTGTATACTCTAAGTACCATCATTCTGAGAAATATGTCAATGTTGTACATTCCCTAGAGTTCAATGCTCGCGTAACAATATCAGGTACATACTTAGCTGATAGTAGTGAAACTACAGTGTAAAAAGATGATTATATATATTCTAGTACTCCTAGGAACTATTTCGCACGAAGACATCATCTGACAGCGGCAACGACAGTGATGGTGATAAAGTAACAAATGATGATGAATAGGTGCATAAAACTATTTTAATCAGGTCTGAATGCAATAAGTAAATAAATACTAATGTTTTATGGTAGCAAAGTGTTCTAAACTAAAGAGTGTTTGCTGTACTTAATTTTAAAATTCCGTGTATAAGCCGCTCCTCATTTTTACCGACCTATTTTATTGAATAAAAGTGCGGCCTATACACGCGTAAATACAGCAACTTCTGACTCGAAATGTCCCTTATCATGATTCAATATTTTCAATGTATACAGTCTGTAGGTGTCAATGTATAGAGTAACTACTAGGGGGGCACTCTATTTGAATTTTAAACAAACACAGTTTATACATGAAACAATGTTTATTGAATTCGTTGCACATATATAATTGGCTTTTACAGCAATAAGCATACGTACTACTTGTACGGAATATATTTAAATACAGCTTTCAAGAACAATATATTTTCAATACTCACGAACAGTAAGTCAAACCAGCAGTACTGCCACGTAAACTTCAGGCCCCCTAAGCACTATCTCAGGATAGTACTGGAGCTGCATACCTCGTAGCTCCCTATCGCTTATCTATCAATTTTAACAACCTTCTTCAACCCTAACCACCTTTTCAACTTTTTTTATTAATGACGCTGCGTGGTATTTATACTAAGCGCGTATGCCGAAATAAGCATATCTAAAGCAGCTTCTTTAATTCATTCACTCAAAAGTTCGATTCTTGTGAATCGAATCTTGTGTATACCTTACAAATGTTTATTGAAAAACATATTTTTTTAATATTGTAAGCTCACTAAAATTATATCCTCAAAAAGACCTCTACCGATTACATCTCAGCGGTGAATACTCTAGATATATTATCTGTAGGATAGCGTTTTACCACTAGACAAAATAGGCATGGACCTAGGGCTCATTGAAAAAAGGATCCAGAAAACAACGGATTGCAAAATAAATAAATAAATAAATAAATATAAAAATAAATAAAATAAATATATAAATAAAATTCATTAATTAATAAAGTTCGGTGATAACAATCTGAACAACGTTTAATTAGAGGGAGGTGAAGCTTTTAGAGTGAACATATTTTTAACCCTTTGGGATAGAATAGTTAACTAATTTATATAGAAGAGTTGGTGTACATAAAGATGTAAACAACAAATTTTAATTCATATATGATTGTAGAGAAGAAGCATTCAGGCATTGTAAAACTTTTATTGGAGGAATTTACAGTAAATTTGTAAATGTGGGTGATTTGAAAGTGGAAATGGCACATTTCAATTTATTAGGTAAGGTTGAGAATGGAGACACCGCTACTGAAATATTGAATTTTATAATCTAAAATGAAATTATAATCTCATTCACTAACATCGGAATAATTTAAGATTATACTGAAACTGATGAAAATATTATTGACGCAGTACTTTTTCGGAACAAACGCTTAACGCATTGGGAAAACTGTGCATAGAAATGGGTATTATAAACACTCTTTGTTATGAGGATACTATTAATAATCTTATAGTCAAAATTAAAAGACAAAAATTCTAAATTTCTAAAGATAATTTAATTTTTTTTTTCATTTTATATTTTATTTTAATTATAAATGAATAATATAAATTAACACAACTTAAAATATTGTGATTTTTTTAACAACTATCCCCTTCATTTTGTTTATAGAAGAAGAGCCCTGGCTTTCATTCGAATGCCTAGGGCCCGAAAAACTCTGGACGCGACTCTGATTATCTGCCAGTTTTATCTCGACATAATTTCAAAATAACAGTATCTTTAGCATCAGCTCAACATTGTACAAAATATCAATCGACAAGTTAGTCACGCTCTGTATCCCTTGCAAGGAAAAGCATGTGGTTAACATTTTCTGATGATTGTTCCAATGGCTTTTCACTAGCAATATAGTATATATATATATATAAAATAATATAATTTATTCATCCCCCTATGTAACGTAATCTAAATATATAAAACGGTTCCGTAATTGACTGACTGACTGAATGACTGACGGATAACGTACAGACCAAAGTTCTGGACCTAAATGGCTAAAATTTTGCATGGCGATTCTTCTTATAGTGTAAGTGTGCACTAGAAAGATTCTTGAAAAACTCTTAGATTTTTTTAAATTGAATTTTGAAGCTGTTTTGTAGCATTCTTTAAAGTTTGCATATAAAATAATAATATGAGGGTTATAAAATTTATATCACGAGAAAGATGATAAAAATTCCTTTAAAATGAAATCTTTTTCGAATCTTTACCTCCATTTTCTGATTTTTTGTGAATTTTTAGAGATTAATTTTTAGAATTTAATTTATTAAATGCTGATCACGTGTTTTCTTTTCATATTTGTGATACTTTAAATTAATTTATCGCCATATGCATAACAACGAAATAAATTGGCAAAAAAATTATAAAAATACGGCAAAAGATAAAATTTAACCACTAGATTAATTGAGATGGAAGTTTTTTAAGAATTTAATTCAAATTAGAATGTTTTATAGATATTAAACATGCAAATTAATTGTATACGTTGACCATTGTATTTAATTTGAATATTTTCTTCTACATTATTTTGTCTATAAAAATATCCGTTACGATTTTTTATAAATATATATTTTTTTTTTGCCATTAATTGCATTCATTGACCATTGTATTTATTATAAATAAATAAACAAATAAATAATATATATATATATATAATTAATATATATATATATATATATATATATATATATATATATATATATATATATATATTATGGCATTAATTGCATAGATTGACCATTTTATTTAATTTGAATGTAGTCCGTAGCGAAGCACGGGCATTCAGCTAGTTCATTCATAAATTAGTTCCTCCTACCGCTCCTGAGTATGACATATGACACTTGTGTTCACAGGTTAAAATTCTTCTCTGACCTTTTAATACGTATCATCTCCATCCTCCAGAGGAGAACCCACGGGCCTTGGGTTGCGGAACTGTCTGTTTGTACATTTATTATAAATTTTTGCGTATATTTAATAAATCTGTAATATTTGTTTGATATTCTTTGACACAGGAGTTATTTTCCTTTTAATTAGAAATAATTCGCATCCAGTTCTTTATCACGTCTGGCTGAAATGAAAATTCCCTTATTTTACTTTCCCTATACGGAGGCATCACTATCTGCATCATAGAAATGACCAAAGTATTTCTTCATTCTGTCGCCATCTAGTGAAGGGATTTACAACCATTTAGTGGAATGAAATTGTATGTTTTCTCTGTTTAATTTAGTTCCAGATTTGTTGAAATTAGTTGTTTATATTTTTAAGAATAATATCGCACCATTTAATAATATATATTTAACTAAAAGAATTTTTAAAAATTATATTGAATTATAATATATCTTTTTCTGATACACATCACAATATGAGTTTATATAAAATAAATAACGCTCGAATTTTTTGTGTTTTATATTAAAACACACACAGAAGAATTTTAATTACCCTGGGAAACTTAATTTTTAAGCTGAAAAACCTTATTTTTTAAAGCTGAAAATTTATTTATAGAATATTTTCAATGAATATAAATAATACTTGTATTAAAACTGCCATTCAGTTCTTGCAAGGATTCAGTTTTATATCGTTTTATCTCTATTTTTTCTTTTTTACTCTGTTGTTACGTGTGCGGTGTAGAGAAAAAGCCAGTTATGATTACGGAATTCCGATGGTTTGATCTATAACAGGGGTGGCCAACTCAAAACAATCCGGCGGCCACTTGAAAAAAAATATAATTGACGACAGATCAACTATAATATCGGAGAGAATTTTCAAGTTTGCAGTACGAAAGGCGAAATTACAATCATCAAATATCATATCTGCATACTGCAGTAAATATTTTAGCTTTAAAATAATTTTAGATATTTAAATTTAAAAAAATTAAAATGCATACAAATACAGGGTTCTCAAAAAAGATCGTATTATAATACTGGAAAAAAAATGAATTATTACTATTTCAGGAAATTACATTTTTGATAAGAATGTTTGCTTAGTGAAAAATTGCTTTTGGAGATATCAAAATCAGTGGCGTAGCGAGAGGGGGGTAAGGGGGTCTATCATGCCCCGGGCGCCACTCGCAGAGGGGCGCCAAATGGTCCCCAAGACCATTTGACTATTTGGTCTCCAAGACCATATGGGGCGCCAAAAAAGTGTTATGCCCCGGGCGCCAATTATGCTCCCTACGCCTCTGATCAAAATGTATATGTTTTGAAAAAAGTGCGAAAATTACAAAATGCAACTTTGTAAAATAAAATATTTTTTAAATTAACAACTTTAAAGTAACAATCGGGAAAAGCACTTTTTTAAAATACACTCCATTTTTGGTAAATCAAGTCTGATACTCAAAAATAGGTTTATTTTACAAAATGAAATGGAAAATTGGTTGTCTTAATAATCAAAAAGTGGAAAGAAATAATGAGAGATGCTTGCGGATGGGAACTTGATGCAGCAATGACAGTAAAATCAACATCGATTTCCTTGGATTTAATGTGTTTCATGTTGGAAAAGTTGCTTTCGTGCATTTTTCCAACAGGAAATACATGGCACTTTTAAGTGCTGCAGAACATGAGACAAGTGAGTGAAGTATTTCATTTTATAACAATACATTATTTTTCAATTGCTTTATTGCCGTCGGCCGGTTAAAAAGTCCTGCCGGGCCAGATGCGACCCTGCGGGCCACCAGTTGACCATCCCTGATCTATAATATACTTCTATTATCCCGCACATTTTCTAAAGAACAGAACCTATGAAAAAAAATATTCTGATAACATCTTGTCGACGTTCTGAAATTCCTGTGCTTTAGTATAAACTCCAGTTCTCGAAGACTTTTAAGAAAGGATCTTACGACATTAAGCTCACTCCCTATTTTTCTTCCATTTATACGAATATTTTTTAAGACTTAAATGATTTTGTATTTTTAGTTTGTGTAATTTTAATTATAATGATGTCATCATTGGTACGAAATTTGTTACTCATTTTAAATAAGTTAAAAGTGGGAGGCCTTTTGAAAATATGAGGTATCTATCCACGGGTTTGTCTAATCGTCTCTCCTTCCACATTTTAAATTCTATCCACTTTTCGGCCTCTCATATTCGATTTCTTATTTACATTAGTATATACAACTGATAATATGTCATTTTCTCTACTAGCGAACAGAAGATGAGAGATAGTTGGATTTTACTCCTTAGAAGAACAGTGAAACTTTCAATGCTTCCAATCTTCAGCAGTGCTCGACATGACGGATTACTCGTGGAGTTCGAGGTTGCCTCAATCCAGCCGATTCCGAAGAACAGAATCCGTTTCCTACAATAGTGCTACTTCTGTGTTAGAGCCTAATTCCCTGAAGGCCCGACCGACGACCTGCAGCGACAGTGCATCCAGCCAGCAGAGAGGACTATCCTCAACGTGTGTTCGCAGACTTCAACGGCAATCACTAGTGTGTAATAGATGTTCAAGAACACGACCTAATCGTGAGATAATTAATCCAGAATACTCCAAATAAATTGTTATTAAGTTTAACGAAGTTCTAATTAGCTAGCTGTCGGATCAATTTACATAACCTGTGTGTCGCTACCTAGAGTGTCGGCTTTGACACTAAGTACGGGAATATGTTACACGGATAAACCATACCAGGTTGTCAGCTCGGCATACCTGCATAAAAATATATCTAAATATATACCAATTTATTATATATTGGTATGAAATAGTTCAAAATTTAAAGTATTTAACCATATTTAAAAAATTAAATATTTTATATTCTTGATTTTATTTTTAACTGTCAAAATGGTGGCATTCAGTCTTTTTATCAAGAAAAAAAATTCCCGTCTTTCTAGTGCTAACATTCCCATACACGACATAGACACCAGAGCGGCACTTGTCGAGACTCGGATCGAGCACCCTCAGTACCGAGTCCAGACGTGGTAACCACTAGCCTGCTCCGGACCCCATGAATAGTAAAGCTCAGATAGATAAAAGAATGTATCGCAAATTTAAATTGTAATTGACTAACGGAAGTAAAGCGAGCCACATACGCTGAGCTACAAATGGTAGAAGTTATTTGCGTTACGCTGTCCTCTACTGTAGTTGTTTATAGCTATTTTTAAATCATTTTTATCCACAGAATTACTATTATTATTCAGTCATGCAGTATGAATGAAATAATAATTAGTTTGTATACATCATGTTGCATACTGCCCTTGACCAGCTATTCCTATGGATTTCTCATGGGGTATTGTGTCATACCAATGTCAAAAAAAAAAAAGGCAGACAGTGCCAAACATTTTATACTTACATAGGCAATAGATATATATATATATATATATATATATATATATATATATATATGTATATATAAAACAGTTCCGTAACTGACTGACTGACTGACATATAACGCACAGACCAAACCGCTGGACCTAAAGGGCTAAAATTTTGTATGGTGATTCTTCTTATAGTGTAGGGGTGCACTAAGAGAGATTTTTGAAAAATTCCTCTTAGATTTATTAAAATAAAAATTTTAAGCTGTTTTTGTATCATTCTTTAAAGCTTGCATTTAAAATAATAATCCGAGGTTATAAAATTTATATCATGAGAAAGATCATAAAAGTTCCTTTAAAATGAAATATTTTTCGAATCTTTATCTCCATTTTCTGTTTTTTGGTGACTTTTTAAAGATTAATTTTCAGAATTTAATTTTCTAAATGCTGATCACGTGGTTTCTTTTATTTTTGTGATACTTTAAACTAATTTTGCGTCACGTGCATAACAACGAAATAGACAAAAAAAATATTTGTTTTTCTTGCTAATGTGGCAGACGATTGGACATTATCCAAAAAAATATTAAAATGCAGTAAAAGAAATGTTCCGCAAAATGTACTATATTCTTTAGTATGTTTTATTAGATTTAATTTTATTTATTTATTAGAATATTTTCTTCATTTATTTTGTCTATAAAAATATCAGTTACAATTTTTTTATAAATATATGCTTTCGTTTTTTACATCAGTTGCATACATTGATCGTTGAATTTATTATAAATATATATATATATATATATATATATATATATATATATATATATATATATATATATATATATATATATATATATATATATGCATATTTTTTTGGCCTTAATTGCATAAATTGACCGTTGAATTTAATTTGAATGTACTCCGTAGCGAAGTACGGGTTTTCAGCTAGTTTACATATATTCTGAATAAGGTATAACTACTATCATTTCATATCCCATACGAGCTCGATTGATGATACGTTTGGAGATCCTGAAGTTGTCCCTACAGTATGATAGCATTATGATACAGATAATTATCTCTGGGATATTTGCCCAGGTTCAGTTGGGAATTTATCTGATAACAAACTTTTTTAGACCGCGACCCACTTTCTTAAAAAAAAAAAAAAAAAAAAAAACTCCCCCCCCCCCCCCCCCCCTCATGAAAATTTTTTGGCACTAGCAAATTTAAAAAAAGTTAGAAAAATTTTAACAAAACATAGAAAAAAAGAAATCAGCAAATTTTGACAAACTATTTAAAAAATCCATAACTATAGATTTTGGGTACATATCTACTTTGCAGAATAACAATAAAAAATATGTCTTGTTTACCTTTAGTACATGTTTTTGGCAAATCTCATGTAACTAAAACTTAAAATAATCTCATGTAACTAAAACTATAAATATTAATGAGTACTTCAATTAGGTAAAAATTAACAAAAATTAAAATTATAAAAGAACATCATTTCAAAACTATAAATGACGCATTAAAACATTAAAACTCATAAACTTCATCTATTTATATAATACTAAAATTTAAAAAAAATAATGAGAAGGGCGAGCTTAGACCTCAGATAATATTTGCTCAGTATTTCGTGAAATATGTGAGACTGCTACTCTCTTATGATCTACCGAGTTAGTCTTTATCGTTGTTCGGTTTTTACAGTTAATAATTTTGAAAAACCAGTCTCACGCAGATAAGTAGAAGCAAATGGAAGCAATGGAAGTATAGCCTTTTTCTGATGGAGATTTTATTATAAAATTGTTTAGACAACTTATTTAACAATACCATATCATATTTTTTAACATATAAAAATACACTCTGTCACAAAAATATATGCACCCAGAAGAAATCGAGCTACTATCACGAAACTTGGCAGGAATGTAGTCTGGTAAGAGATATGCAAATGATTAAAATTTCGACGCCAATGAGACAAGGGTAAGCGCGCTATGCACATATGAGATGCGCAGCTGGGAGAGTTTAAAAGGATGAATGCTCGTGCCATAGGGGTATTCAAACAAATCTGTCGACTTGGATGGACCGTATTGTGACTAGAGATGCCTCGGAGACGTAACCGGCGACAATACGAACAATTGCCGGACTTTGAGAGGGGGCGTACAGTAGGCCTCAGAGAAGCAGGATGGTCGAACAGGCGTATCGGCCGCCACCTCGGTCGGAGCGATATGGTAGTTGCTCGGTGTTGGCAACAATAGATCACGGAAGGGATAGTCTACCGTTGAAAGGGGCTCAGGGCGTCCCAGGAACACAAATGCGCGCGAGGATCGCGCAATCATAAGAGCGACCACGTCCGCACCAACAACGTCGCTAGAATCGGTTCGATGCCATTTACCACCTTCCAGACATCCGGTGGTATCAATCGAAACCATTCGCAGACGACTGACCGACGCAGGTATAAGGACCGACGTCCATTAAGACGCCTACCACTGACCCCACATCATAGGCGATTGGATTTTTGCCGACCTCGAGCAAGCTGGAGTGTGACCGACTGGAGGCGTGTGATCTTCAGCGATGAATCGCGATTCAGTCTCAATGCTGATGTCCAGCGCATACGTATGTGGAGGCGGCCAGGCCACCGGATTAATTTGGCATTTGTTGCCGAGAGACATACGACGATTACACAAGGTATGACAGTGTGGGGAGCGATCAAGTCGCCCTGGTGCCATTTATCAGGAAGACAACGCTTGTCCACATACAGCGCGACTCTCCCAACAATGTTTTCAAGGGTATGACGTACTCCCATGGCCTGCCAGGTCACCAGACCTCTCGCCAATAAAGCACGTCTGGGACGTTTTTGGAAGGCAACTGCAGCCGTCCCGGAATACTGGTGAATTAACTGCCCAGTTGCAAAGATTATGGCATGATCTTCCGCAGGAGGTCATAGGTGACCTCACTGATCCGATGCCACGCCGTGTTTCGGCTTGCATAGCTGCCAGAGGTGGATTTACTACTTACTGATTTGTAACGTTTTTCATGCTATATCTTCTTAATAAAATGGTCTGTTCTTCTGAATTTGTTATCATTTGCTTACATGTATGTAGTGCCTCATACACTACATACATGTTAAGTTTCGTGACAGTAGCTCGTTTCCTTCTGGGTGCATATATTTTTTTGTGGCAGAGTGCATAAATAAAAATATTAAAAATGTGTACAGTAAAACCTCGTTTTTCCAGACTAACTGGGATCATAGGCAATCTGGACAATTGAAAATCTAGATAATATGGGTAATAAGCAAAAAAAAATCCTTAACTAATCAGACTTACCGTTTATTACGATAAAAAAAACTATGTTTTGTAACAAAATTACGTAGTATTGTTTACAAGACATTAAAAAATATTAAAATAACTTTTCACATCATTTCTTAGCAAAGAATTGGCAGTTCTAGTAAAGCTTTCTTAAACTCAACAAAAAGCATTTTATTACCATAATTTATTGTAAATCTATGCATGAACTGTACATTGAATCAAACTAAAAAGCGAATATTTGGCGTACTTGTAGTTACGTTCTTGCTATCGTAGTTAAAAATTATTATCTAATGTGAATATAAATAAAAATAATGTCTACAAATCTGATCCGGATTATCCGGAGATCCGGATAAACGAGGACCGGATAAACGAGGTTTTTCTGTAATTATAGACAATTTAAAGCATGTTTTTAATTAAATAATTCAATACGATGTAAAATTAATTCAGACTGTCCGTGACCCCTCCGATTTTTTTTTCGCGACCTATAGTTTGCGCACCGTTGATTTAGAGTATACGTAACAAAGACAGATTGAAGTATGCCGATAGTGAATTACTATTTTGTGAGGGTGCCTCTATAGCTGAGCGTTCTGATCCAGTAGGTAAACCAGCTCAACAGATAAAGGTAATGAATCGTTCTATCAGGGCCGGATCCTCGCATAGACAAATGAGACAGATTTCTAGGGCCCGATCAAACTGTCTATTTCTGAAAGATTTGTAAATAAGATAGTTTACTTTTCTGTTGAACAACTGTATATAATAAATCTATAAATAGGCCTTTAGTTGCAATACCGCATTGCTAAAAAATGGTACAGTGGCGACATTGACACTGAAGAATTGAACAAGGGATTTTTGCGATTTAAATTAATTTGCAAAAGTTAAAACTTAACGTTGCCATCTGATATGCTGCAATTTATAAAGAGCACAAAATAGTATCAATTTTTGAATACCAAATATAGAAATATTTCCAAATATAGAAATATTTTTGGGAATATATTTAACTTTGCCTATAGCAAATGCATCTGGTGAAAGGTCATTCTCAGTATTAAAACGTGTAAAAAGTTATTTACAAAACTCCCTGAGTCAATCAAAATTAAATTCTTTAGCTGTTTTATACATCGAATAAAATGCTTTGGATAATATTAATTATGATGCAATAATTGATAATTTTGCTGAATTAAAGACTAGAAAACAGAATTTTTAAATAAAGTTTATTCACATTTATAAACTTACTTTTGTTAGACATTTAATAAAATAAATTTCAATTCTTTAAAATTTATAAACAAACTTTTCAAACTTTTCTAGAAAAACTAAAATTTATTGTTGTATATTAAATACTTTTTATGAATAAAATTTTAAGATTTGTTTTAGTTTTTCACATTATTTAGTTTTGTTTTATTTATTGCTTTATACTTTTTGTGTGCTCTATTTCTTGTGGGAGAGGGAGGGGGCCCCTAAGTAGAAAATGTCTAGGGCCCCAAAGTGGTTTATCTGGCCCTGTGTTCTATAACCTGAGGTCAGGATCAAAGCCTTATAAGGATTGTTACCAAGAAAACAATACAGGACATACTTTTCCTACACCACTCTAATAGAATACATTCAGGTGCTTACCATGCGTGTTTAATACTGCAACCGAATCGAAGACTTTTTTGACTACAACCTTTCGTTTCCTAAGTGAGGGGGCACATTTCAATGAAAAATCCTTAAAAATATTTATGAGGGACTCTAATAAGAGAGAGTATCTAGAATTAAGAATATAAATTGAATACATGTAATATAAATAAGCAATTTTGCAAGCCCCAGGGGAAAATGTTTTAAGTAGATAAGAGGCTTAGAGAAACTTCTATTTTTATACAAGATTTTTTATAGAAGAAACTAGAAAGACACCATATTTCAGAGTTGATATGAAATACTAGTTAATACAAATACTGAGAGAATTAAAGTTTCAGAAATGTAATGGTATGTGTGGGGATTTTGATTTGAGAAATAAGAATCTCTGTCGTAAGATGAATAAATATTGAATAAATATCACCGATTTTGAAGATAAGAACACCATTTCAATTTATTCAACTCTTGAGATATTTAGCTAAAACTGTGATTTTCAAAAAAGTAATACCATCATGTATATGTTTGTACAAAATACTAGGAAAGTTTGTACAAAGGATATATATATATATATATATATATATAATTATCTAGCACTGAAATGTAATACAGAGAGCAAGATACATTAAATGTAAAATGCATGCTGGTTTATGAAAAAAAGCTTCATCTTTTAAAACAACAGGAAAAGCATTCCAAAATACCTTCCCATAAAATTCGTTTACATTTGATTCTCTTTTGAAAATTATATTCAAATAACTTCAGGAACATCTGAACCTGTTGTCGTTTGTCAAAATGTGATGCCCCACGTTTGTCGTCCGTCTTTTGATTTTATTAACAGGGATTGTGTTACATTTTAATAGCTAATGGCGTGTTTTAAAGGTGACTTAAGTCACATTTTTGTTTTGCCTTTGTCATTTTACTCTCCGCTTTGAACTTAAAGAATGCGTTCTTGAAAAATTGAAGGTTAAATTCTTCATGCTATGTATCTGTTAAATATTTTGAAAATTAAAAAGGAAGAGAGCAAGAGTCATTCCCAAAGTCTTCAATGATAAAGAATTATTATGAATTTTTTTTTTGGCTAAAGCAAATTTATTTACGGAAGCAATTAAATGCATGCAAGAAATGCAATTTTACAGGATACAGATATAGAATTACCTGTGTTTGTTTTTTAATTAAGTTATGGAATGTAATTTATGAAGCATAAAAATTAAAAAAATCTATAAAATTTTAAAAACAAATAACCTCATATAGTTAACTGCGATTCAAATTATGTCAAAATTAAGGGATTTCTGTTGAACCTTAAAAGCATTTTTAGTAACACGTAAAGAAAATTTTGTGAAAAAAATTAAGTTTTCCAAGATTGAATCTAACCAATATAGTTTTTAGTAAAATATTTTTTTAGCATTTCTCTAATTACTTTAACTATAGGAGAGAAATGCGTTGTTAAATCACAAAGCTATTTAAGACAACAAATTGTAATTTCGTTAAACAAATCCAGGAAACAGATAAATACTCTTTTTTAAATTATCTCATGGATCTCAACTCAATGGATGCACAAAATACATACATGTACAATTATAGTTTTGAATGTATGCTGAACTTCATGCAGAATTTTAGATTGTAGGATTAAATACTTGTATACCGGATCACCGTGACCCGACGCATAAATAATTCATAATATTAATGTAGACACAGATAAAATTTCTATTTACATCTCGTTTAATATAATATTAATATATATATATATATATATATATATATATATATATATATATATATATATATAATGCCTTAATTATGGGGGGGGGGCAACCGTGGGAACCTTAAATGGGGGTTTTGCTTAGATAAAATAGGAATTAACAATTTAAATACTATTAATTTATGCGTTATCGGGATAAAAGCATCGCGGAGAAAATAGATTACAGGGTTGGATTAGATTGACAGTGTTACTCCGCCTGGGCCTCATCTTCGGTGTATACGTAATCTGACTGTGAGAGATGCGGAGTAAGTTAGAAACTGAACGCAAAGGGTTGAAATCTTCAGAGACAATCGGATGATTGACTGGGAAAGACGTCCCGCTTGGCGGGCACGCATTTTGGAAAGGGATGGAAATAATTATTAGGATATGGAGCTGAGTAATTAATTATGAGTTAATAAAGATATTTAGGAAAATCAACTACACTGGTTTCTGGCTAATCGTGTCAACACCCTGATTGCTGGTAGAAGAAGATAGAATACATGGTTTAAAAAGGGCGTGAAGAATGAGTCTTGACACACACACACACACACACACACACACACACACATATATATATATACACACTGGTGTAAGAAATTAAGAGAATTTGCCGACTTGATCGATTATCTCTAGAACTACTGTATCGATTTTAATGAAATTTGATATGTACATACATTGATACAATACAAAACAAATAAAAATTCAATAATTATAATATACGTAACACTCGTTGGGGGTCGGAAGATATGAAACAGCGGTTGCAGAATAAACAAAAAATGGGTTAATAGATGGGTTAATACGGTATATGGTCCCCTCTTACAGATATACAGGTCTCGCAGCGGGATTTCATACTTGAAATAAGGCAGTTTATCATTTATTGTGGCAATTGGTCCCACACGTTCAGCAATGCTGTTTTCATTCCCTGGATGGTTCTAGGAGGGGGGTTGAGAGTTGCAATTGCCCTCCCCAGAGCGTCCAGACATGCTCTACAGTGTTAAGGTCTGGAGATCTGGCTGGCCAATTCATCCGGCGAATATCCTCACTCTCTAGAAATTCGTCGACCAGAAGAGCTCTATGTGGCCTTGCGTTATGGTCCATTAAAATGAACTCAGGGCCAACTGCACCCCTGAAAAGGCGAACATGGGGCTCTAAGACCTCATCTCTATACCTCACACCAGTCACAGTGCCTCTTTCAAAGACATGGAGAGGTGTGCGGCCATCCAACATGATGCCTGCCCAGACCATTAAACTCCTCCGCCATAATAGTCGATTTCGCGGACCTTCGAGGGTAGGTAGCGGGTCCCTAGTTCCCTCCATATGAACGTACGGCGAGAATCGGTGTTTAGGCTGAACCGGGACTCATCAGTGAAGAGAAGTGTCGCCCATTGATTCATACTCCAATCTCTCTGCTCTCTGCACCATGATAAACTGATTCTCCTGTTCGTAGAAGTGAGCGGGACGCAAACAGCAGGTCTTCCTGCAAACAACCCTTTCTCATGAAGTCTTTTGGAAACAGTCACCCTTAATACACGGTTTCCTGTGGCTGCATACAAGTCACGAGAGAGCTGAGAAGCTGTAGCACTCCTGTTACGCCTCGCTATAATCGACAAATGGCGATCTTCTCTGGCCGTCGTGGCTCTTGGACGACCTTGCCCAGGCTTTATCTCGATGGATCCGGTATCCTGGAACTGCTTCCATAAGTTACACACGACGCTGGGCGTTAAATTGAACTCTCTACAAATTTGGACTTGAGATTGGCTTGCTTCTAGCCTCCTCACAATTCGCCAGCTCATTTCATCATCTAAACGTTGGTGGTTACTCATTTTTATTGTTACAATTTGAAATTTACCGATTGCTGCAAAATAACACCATCTATTAACCCATTTTTTTTTGTTTATTCTGCAACCGCTGTTTCATACCTTCCGACTCCAACGAGTGTTAAGCACGATCATGCGTGTATATTATAATTATTGAATGGTTATTTGTTTTGTATTGTATCAATGTATGTACATATCAAATTTCATTAAAATCGGTACAGTAATTCTAGAGATAATTGACCAAGTCTGCAAATTCTCTTAATTTCTTACACCAGTGTATAATGTACGTGAGTTTGTTCCGAAGGATTTTTGTAACATGAATTCTTGAGAGAGGGGCTCATGACTACAGTTCAATCGAGACTTCACGTATGCTCCATTTCCCGCGCTTCCTCAATACCTCATCAAGGTCCAGTCCGAAAAAAGCCCTGTCTCAAACTCGTATCACACTAAAGAATTAGGTGAAACTTTATGGTGCATACACATTGGACAGAGTTCTCTCCCCGACTCTCCTGTCATCACTTAGTCACGGTAACATTAGACACGGTATTTAAAACCACCCCCCTTCCCGCTTTTGATCTGGTGTCTCCCCCGACCCCGCTCGACACCATTTGACCCGCTGACCCCACTCTCTTTCTTTGATGGACCGCCAGAGGAGGCGATCCGGCGCATGGAACAGAGTACAGACAGACATAAATCACTGGCAGATGCAGAGAGCGCTGTGCCAGTCTGTATGCGCTATTAAGCTTTTCGTCAAGCCTTTCTCCACGCGGAGTGTCTGTGAAGGGTTGCTAGTGTTTGACAAACGGATTCGCAAATCGAAGCGGAGGGGTTACCTTACCAACCCTGTTATCGACTATTAGGCACAGCATAAAAATTTTTTAGCGAATGTACTACGAATCGATTGCTCAATCGGACAAACGTATTTTCAAAAGCAATTCAAAACATAGAAGTTTTGATTCAAATCATGGCTCCATCCAAATTTATGAGCATATCGTCTAAAAAAGAGCTATGCACTACAGTTATTTTCCTTACAGCAGCATTAATCGCAAAAAGGAAAAAATCTGAAAGAAAAATTTGGACAAGGGAATGGTTAACAAAAAGAAATAAACTAGGATGTTATGAGAATTTGATGAGGGAACTGGCACTTCAGGTAAGATTTTTTCTTTCAAATTTTGCTAGAATTGATAAATTATTATAGAAATAAGATTTATAGAATTATTATGCAGAATATCTGACCCTTCTTTAAGTCCCCTAAAAGAGGATTATTTCTTTTTCCCCCCCCAAATGTTTGGTTTTATTGAAATGTTTGAAAAGGTTGCTGTAAAAATTTGCTCATAGAAATTTTCTATACATGAAATACAATTATGAAAAATTAAACATATCTTATTTTTTTAATACTAGGATACTGAAGGCTATAGAAGGTGGATTAGGATGAATACAGCATCTTTTGAGTATTTGCTCGAAAAAGTATCACCTTTGATACAAAAAAGAAATACACGAATGAGAGACAGTATTCCTCCTGGTGAACGTTTGGCACTCACTCTCAGATATTTAGCTACAGGTAAAGATATAGAATTTTTATAAGCATTCCTTTTTTTTTAAAATCTTAATATTGATATTAAAGACTAGTACAAGATTATCATTATCATGATTTAATGAATATGATGGGCAGGACTGTAGAATATAAACACAGTTGCATACAATTAAGTATAAGTAGGATTAATTATTTTAGGTAGTATAAATATGGTCTGTGTAATATACACATGTACTTTTACATATTCTAGTGTATTTCGGTTTTAATACTTTGCCATAATATATATTATATAAATCAATCAATTTTAATCAAATTTGTTGCTGTTCTATAACTAACCCAGAAGTGACCAAGTTGGTCACACAAAATCTATAATCATGAAATGAGAAATGCATTTGCATTAAAATAAACATTTTATTATGTGGGTGCTTACTTTAGTGCAAAAATTTAAAATATTATATTTGATAGTTAATTAATATAATATAGTAGACTCTCTTTAATTCGCAAACACCTATAATCCACACATCCTAAAAGATGTAAACATTGAAATTTGCTGTTAAGTTCCAATGCCAATCATTGACAATTCAATAGATAGCGTGTAAAAATATATAATGCGACATTTTTTTAAAATCATTAATTGTATATTTAAATAAATACAAAATAAAATCATTGTACAATATTTATTATAATATTTCTGTTATTTTAATTTGTCATTAATTGTAAAAAAACTGTTAAGATTGGTTTTACTTACAATTTCCAAAACATAAACAATAGAATGACCTATAATCCACACTAGCATTGGTTCCAAGCTGTGTCGATTACAGAGAGCCTACTGTAATTAGATGTTAGATTTGGCATGTTAGGCACATTAGAAACTGATGTTTTAATGTTTATGTTTTCTGTACTATTCTGTTTTGAACAAAATTACTAAGACAGATACTTAGATGAAAAAAATACACCTATGGATCATTAAAAAAGAATTGCTAAAATGTTTTTCTTTTGAGCATTATCTGTGTCTGATTCTTCACTGATGGTATTTATCTTTATTTTACAGGTAAAACGCAGCAATCGCTAAGTTTTCAGTTTCGCATTGCTCAAAACACCATTTCTGGAATCTTGCCACTAGTCTTTCATTCATTTATACCTTTTTCTTCGGAAAGCTCTGGAAACATCTCGAAAGTTTCATCGCCTCGTGTGTAATACAAGAACCCTTACAGCTTTTCGTTACACCTGGCCACTTCCGAAGTCTGCGGTTCCTTTTGTCAACTCGGCTCCCCGAGGACTTGCATCACCTCTTTTTGAGCTGATGGTATTTTTCTAAAGAGTTCTACACCATTATAGATTTAACGGTTTGTCAAATTTATTTAAAAAATAGTCACATCTGTACCGCCATTTTTAAATTAAGGATGAGCCTAGCTCCACCATATTGTGTGAGCCTGACAATACTGTTAGGATTTTATTTCAAGTATGTACTCTTCGTTTAATCCTTTTCAATCTTAAGTCTTCTCTCAGCCGACAAGCTACTTTTATCGTTCCATAGTGTATGTTTGCTTTCTTCTTATCGTCTTTTATACTAAATCAGTTCATATCAAAAACACATACAGAATTCTCAATTGGTTCTGTTTTTAGTGAAGTTAGGTGCTTTTATTTCTTAAAATGTTTAATATTTAATTTATACTCTAAAAATAAATAATCAGAAAATAATTGGAAAACGTATTTAGACCCTCTTGGATACATTCTTTGATGAAGGTAGTTACGATAACGTTTATGAAACTGTATTTGACAATCATATAGATATAGTGAGAAACACATTATTAGAATTTTTGAATGGCAAGTATAAAATATAAATTTTAAGGTAAAATGAGCCACAACAGTATAAGATAAAGTTTTAAAAATAATTTTAAAATATTTGTTGGGTTCAAAACTAGTCACCATCTAATGTAGATTAATTGCGACCAGAGCGACAAACTATATCTGAAGGAAATATGGCAGCAAAAGTTAAAAATTTGAAAGTGAAAGAGAGTGCAGGCGTATATTCGTCCATTCTTTTGTGAATCGTTAAACTGAAGATTTTTGCCAGTAAGTTGGACACTTTTTTAGGGGAGAACGAAGAACTTTATATAGTAGCTGCTGAAAACTTAAAACTTTTAAACAGAAAGGAATTAAAAAAACACAAATATTCTATAGATGTAAACTATCACGTTATCAAAATTTTCACCCAAATTCGAATTATTCAATAAAAATAATTACAAAGTGTTGCTAAGTTTGCATTTCAGGCTATTTACTGGGACAAATTCTCCAATTGACAGCTTACCAAATAAAACAAAGGAATTCGAAATAAATTGTGTTATTATCGGCTTGTTAGATGCAACAAGGTAAATTCATAAAAACCACCGACTCTACTCATTTCAGTTTGTGTTCTGAAATCTCATAATATTAAAAATATTTTTAAAAAATTACATGCACGTAGTAGCATATAATTCCTCTATTTTAACAAGTGCACCAGCAAGAAAAAAAGGAGAAAATGTGCAAAAATTAAAATGCTGTTGTTTCGTATAGTATTGTAGTTATAGAGGAAAAAATCATTTTGTATTTCTTAAAATTAAGAACTCTATAAATCGGGCAAACACAAATGATATTCATATTTCAGTAGGCTTTTTATTGATGACGAAATTGAAGAGCTTAAAGTTGTCATGTTTTAATGAAGTTTTTTTAGAAATACAATGCACTTAATTGGGCTAAATGAGCCCTAATTGCAAGAAGTTTCGTATTTATTCTTGCGGGTTCAAAAAAGGTAAAACAAAGAAAAGATAATGCATTCAAGAAGAAAAAAAACTAATCATGAATTCTTAATTTGAGCTTCTTTAGATTTCGCCGTATCTCTCGGCCATCTTAGGCTACAAACTTGTTTGAGATTAGGATTCATACCATTAATTCTGCATTATAAGTTTGATAAAAGCCATAAATTGGAACGGGGTTACTTACATCTTCAGATATATTACCGGATGTGAGCCAAATCGTCTTGGACTCGTATCATTCAAACCGGTTATGCGAGACTATGTTCAATTTACACAAATGTGAATTTCCAAAATTATCGAGTTTTTTTAACAAAAGAGAAAAAGAGAGCAGAAAGGGTGTTCATAGCTAATTAGATTCTTTGACTGGGGCTGAATTTACTTCTAGGAAAAGACGCAACAAAGAAGAATTTGAAGCAGGTTTTAAAATTACTATACGTGAATAAACTGATTATCTGTTTGAATTTCGTAATGTTATTCACTAACAAAACTAACTATAAGAGGATTTAATAGGAGTGAATAGAGAGCGTAAAATTGGTTGAAAAAGTGGATAAAATGCATATTTCAACAACAGATCAAGAAGATTAAATTCTGTTTTTTGGATACTTGACATCATGACGTATTTGCGGTTTAAATACCTAAAGTTTTCTAATATTTGTATCACATCTTTCTGTTGCTCTCTGAGTGTACATTGTGTGTGCATTTGCAACTTATTTATTACATACCAATATTTATTAGACAAAGTGTTTTCATCGCTCTCTCTCTCCTTCCCCATATACATTTATATATTTATATATGGGAGGAGGGGAGAGAGAGGAGTGTTTAAACACTGTCTCTAACAAAAAAAAAATACAACTATTCATTTCTTTAACACTAGAAAGACGGAAATTTTTTCTCACTAAAAAGTCTGAATGCCGTCATTTTGACGGTTAAAAATAAAATCAAGAATTTAGAATTTTTAATGTTTTTTTAAATAGTTAAATACTTTGAGTTTTGAACTATTTCATATCAATAGACAATAAATTAGTATATATTTAGATATATTTTTATGCAGATATGCCGAGCTGACAACCTGGTATGGTTTATCCGTAAAAACATATGAATAGTTTGTGCAGTTCTTATTTTTCACCACCAATATTTCCCAAGAGCCAATATTTCTGTTATTTGCAAAAGGGGGAAGAGATGAAAAGTAACTAACATATTCCGGTATTATTTTAAAGATTTCTGCCTGTTTTGTGTATTGCCGTCAAATTGACGTCTTTCAGTCCTAGTAGGTATACAACACATTTTCTCCCCTTCTTTACAATCAAATATAATTTTGTAAATGTGTGTGCATATTTCGCGTAAAATTAGAAAAAGTCATAAAATTTCAGAAGCCTGAGGACATACATACAGACATAGCGCTCAATAGTACGTCCGAAATCGTCAAAATGACGGCATCCGTCATTCTAGTGTTAAGAGATATATAATACACTTCATTCCATTCACGATTCTGCATCAAGAAAGTCTCTAAAAATCGAATACTATCTTACTGAATATCACTAGTTAAGTAAATACGCTTTCATTTCTGTAATTTTAGCAATAAATTTCTTTAATTTAGGGCGATGTGTTACACTGCTGTTACAGAAAAAAGCTGCTTTAGCCTTCAGAATGTGCTCATAGCGTTGTAACTGTTACAATGAACTTCGAAGGGTTTTTATTTCATACCGCAACAATATTCACAAATTTTAGTAATTTTATTTGCCACATGACTTGCAACTTAGAAACCCCGGAAACTCACAACACATTGTAGTTCTTTATTATCGGATAAAAACCACAACCAGAGCACTTAAGATATTCCTTACATTACCTTACTTCAGCTTTCACCACCTAAAATATTAATCTATGAGAAGCTAACTGAGACGCAGACGCATAAATAAAAATAAGCCAATAAATCATAGTGAGAAAAAAGTTTTAAGAAGTTTATCATCTTTCTCTCGGCTGCCTTTCCGATTAATTTTTTGACGAAGCGTATAAAACACTTAAAACATTCAGTTAAGTGTTCACAGAGTATCCTGTCTAACGAAGATAAGTTGAAAGAAGGGCAGTAAAGGTCTTTGTAATGGACCATAAATATAAAAAAAGATTGAAATTATGCATATTCTTGCAAGGAAATGAAGCATTACTCTTTTTAAACGGCTACAGCTTTAATTTTATTTTGTAACTTAATAATCATGACCTTGCATCAATGTGCTATGAAAAATTTACTCGTCTGAGCTGTCATGACGCTTTAGAAGGGTGGTATTACTAGTAATTAATTGAATAAAGGAAACTTGACTATATGTTAACTCAAAAATATTTTCCAGACATTTGGGAATGGTCCAGGTTCGCATGAACTTGAAGATAAAGCTAACTAGAAGCACTTAAACGCAAAGGATACCCACCGCGTAGACATGTGGCAGCCAATGTCAGCAGTCTTTTGACCCATTTTAAGTGCCATACGAAGTGTAGCCATAGCACTTCATTTAAACCACCCAGCGGACCATCTCATCTTATAGTGTGATGTACACGAGCAACAAAAAGCAATTCGAGTCTCGTGTCATATGCTGACCTTCCGCTTGACCTACTAACCAACCAAGGATTTTTAATTCCCTTTGTTTACAAGGGAAGTTAATAAGTTTTCATTTTGCACAAACTTTGAGAAACATTGATAAGATGGATGACGCTTTAGAAAATGTCTTTAAGTGGCGAAGTTTACACTTAAGATGGAAATATAACACTAGTGCGAAAAAGCCTGCCTTTTGCTAATCTCCCATCTGCGTAGCTGAATCTGTTTAGATGAGGCGAAGTGTTGTTGGCGTATAAAAATAATATGTGAAAATACATATTTAAAATATTCAAATAATTGCTTATTAATTTACGATGGTGTAAAAGTGCCGTCACGCTGCCACTGATGTAGTCTTAAATTAATAGATCATTTATATTATATAGTGTATTTTCTGAAAAAATTAACTTAAATACGTTTAATTTGATTTTGCGCATGTGACTAAAAAATCATCAGGCAGGTCTAATGAATGTATATGTAGTTCTACTTCTTTATCCTATCATTACTCAAATAGTTTAATAATAATCTATAAATTATAAAAAATTAGCTACTTGACTTAAATCATATTTCAAATGTATACTACATCTAAAGGTATAACAAAAGCACTCGTGATCCTGGCAAAAGATTTCCGTTTGAAGAGACATTCGACAGATACCTTTTTTCAGGAATAAATAAGTCCGACACACTTTCCAAAATAAATATATTTCCCTTTTACACCCTTTGAAGTAAGGTATAACTTGTTTTATTAAAAAAATAATAGGTTTTTCATTGACCCTTATTAAAAGTCTAAAAGTGAAGAAGTGTGTGAATGTGGGGAGGGAAACATCAATTGGAGAAAGGATGAGCATTAAGCGCTTTCTCCAATTGATTAAAGGCAGTCCAGACACTTGAAAAGTACTAGACTGTCATGCGTATTTTTGGTGATAAGACTAATGGATTTACATTGCTAGTCCAAAGGACTGCTTCAGACATAGAAGAGAAAGCTAGAAAGTCTGCTAGAAAGTCACCGATATACGCCTCTACGAAGTTCCTTTGTGATGTTTACGCGTAAATTGAGCATTTGAAGAGAAGTATTAGAAATTCTACATGTCTTAAAGATCTCTTTGATAGTCTCCTACATTTTCGAACCACCTTTGCTGAAACACAAACTAAAGTACAAGATGGACAGCAGCATAAATTTATGATCATTACATCGGTTTGATTTTGAATTGTATTCAGAAGTAAAGCTCGTATTTTCTAGAAGGAGAAAGCATATTCTTTAATGAATGAGCTAATTTGCGAACACACACACGCACACACATTGATAATTCATTGAATAATTACGTACAAAAAAATTGAGGGAAGGGAATCTAGTAATTTAAAGGTTTATTCGACTCACTAGAAGTTTCCTTTTTGATACAAAGAAATTAGCAAACAAAGTAAAAAATTGCTTCAGTTGACTAAATTCTGTATTATTATCTAATTTCAAAATGTATCCAGGACTATTCTTTTGTTTTTCCTCTCAAAGAATTTGGGAAGCATACTTGGTAGGAAGAACAAATCTAATAAAGTCATATTCCCCTGGTATACAGATTGTTTTGTTTATATAACTGGTGTACAGACTATTCTATTTTCAGTTTCTAAATAAAATCTAGTTATGGGACCTATCCCTCTAAAATATATCTTAAAGCTTTAAACATTGGCGGTTGAAGCTTTTGAAGGACCCCAAGCGCAATCTAGTTTTGAGGCCTCCTTGTTCTAAATAATATTAATAAATACTATTTATTACTCAAGATATTTCATCATGGTCGAAAAGGAAATTTTATTGATTAGTTATTTGATAGTAAAAACTTGTAAAACGCCGTATGTCATTCAACGTATGAAAAATTGCCTAAATGAAAACAGCGTCTTTGCCTGAGGTTCGCAGAATGTATCTCATTTTGAAGCTGTTAACTTTCGGAGGCCCCAAAAGCGTGCTTCTTAAGCCGGTGTGATGATCTGCCACTGCCTTCAGACGTTATCCTCATACATTGAAACAATTTTGACATCTGTGTAATAAATAACACAGGATTTTCTGTGTTTGATCTTTGAACTGAAGAACTAAAATAAAAAAACATAGTTCTCTTTTCCGTTAAAAAGAGAGTAATTAACTTCATTATTAATCATTTTGTGAGAAAACTTTGTGCCCTTACTTTGACGGCGTTTACCCGTATTTCATATCCTTGTCGCAACACTTCTAAGAAGGTAACGAGAACGTCACCGTGGATTCGGGTGGATACTCAAAGCCAAGAACAAACATGCATTGAGGTGACTCTTTCATTCTAGCACGTGCTGCTTCCGAGTGCGGATAAGTATCAGATGTCTAGAAACGCTTGCTTTAGTAGAACAACATGACCTCAACTGATTGTTGTGGCTGGGAAAAGAGTTTTTTTCGCTTCCTGTAACTGTTTATTTACTCAGAACAATGAGTATTTACAATGAGAGGAAATTTAGATATAAGATTTTTTTCCAGTAAATAAACGAGCATGTGAGAAGTATTCGTGATTGAAAATAAAATTCACGCAGCCGAATTATTTTAACTCTATATAAATTTTCCAAATATTTTCATCTTAACGTCTGAAAATTCCACGTCTTATTTAAAAGTCTTAATTAGAAAATCTACAACATTTTCACCTCTTTAAAATGATTTAGAATCAATTATCTTTTACAATAAAGTGTTTAAATTTTTTTTTAAATCCTACAAGAAATCTCCTTGCAGTAAAGAACAAAGCTGTAAGTACGTAAAGAAAGTTCAGTTTAGCAATAAGCATTTTACTTTTCATAATATTTATATTTTAATTTTAAAAAAATAGAAAATATGAAATGTGGAAGAAAGACAATGGAACAATAGGCGAGCCTTTCGAAAAAGATTCTGCTAAAAATCCGTAACGGTTTGGCATATTTTCACCAAAATCTATTTTAATTAACTGACGTGTTACTTTAAATCGCATTTCTACACCAGTTAGCTTTCAAAATATTGAAATCATAGCAAGCCTCTTGCTTCTCATTCAAATTTTCCTCTACTCTGCCACTCGCTAATTTTCAAGCCTTATGTTCACTCCGAATACTACTCCAGTTGATTCCACGCTATTAATACTTCTGTGTTGTGATGCATCAATTTTATTAGTACCAACATCTAGAAATCTTATTTATCTACAGGTGGCAGTGCTATGATTAGGTTGTACATCACAACCCTATCTCGAATTTCGACTGTTGATTTTCAGCACTTTCCTCGAGCCTTCAGCTTCCATTTTTTTTTCACAACCAAGATTTTATTGCTTATTCTCAATTATTAAACAAGGGAAAACTGATTTATTTAATTACTTTTCGTATAGAGAATCTTTTATTCCCTTAATTTATGCATTAAGTAAAATTGACATATTTTGTTCCATAATACTTGTAAGTTGCAGCCCATTAGACAAAATTTTTAGTATATGAAGCGACTTAAGTTTTCACTCTAACTTATCATCATCTAGTTAAATACTATAGTAAGCATTTTCCAAGCAACTTCCTTTAGGTATTTAAAAATGATACATTGTATTTAAATTCTATACTTCGTTATCCTTCTCTCTTCCTTAAGAAATTTAATCCGACGTAATGACTTTTTTGCACCAAAAACATTCGTTGCAATGTTTGCATCTTAGTGCTTAACTTTGTTCATTTCTTCTCTAATCTTGAACGTTGTGTAAATAACATTATAGTCAAACATACTTTTTCTAAAGGTACAAGTTAACTCTTAAATATTTGGGTAGCATAAAATTTGAGAATGTTACAATAGCGTGAAGATGAAAAGACTTTTAAGGATATGTGAAATGGAAAACCCCATTCACGTGTGAAATGAAGCATCATATTTTTATTTTGTAATCCTTTTTGTAAAACTATGTTTCAAAGACGATATAACGCATTTTTAAGAACCTGAAATTTCAGATATTGTTTAATTAACATTTGTTCTCAGCGGTAGGAAGCTCAAATTAAATATTTTAGATATCAATATGAAGACCTAAAACGGTACAGTATAATTTCTTTGAGCCGTAATTGACTGTATATTCTTTGTAAATTTATCAATTCAATAAACAGGTACTAAAGGTAAAGAATGAATAAGAAAACAGTAAGTAATATCGCCGCCGTCTTCACCCGAAGGTTATACGGCCCTTCAATAATAAAACTAATCATCCCGCAAGAAAACAGTAAAGAAAACAGTAAATCTAGTAGAATGCAATTCAATTTTCTAACAAAAAAATTAATCAATTAAAAAACACATACTCTAATTCTTTCTTTTATATATCTCGCTCGCAATTTATCCTCAACCATTTCCTGGGTTTTTAAGATTTTGCACTCCACCTTTTTTTTCTAGCAAGTGTAATTCTAAATCTACCCGCTTAAAAGCTCTTTTTGACACCCTTTTTTGTACTTAATCGTAACAAAACATCTCTACTAGACTCTTTTATCTATACACATATCATACCTTCAATCTTTTCTCTTTTTTTTCATCTCAGGTTTCGTAATTATGTACAGTAAAAAAAAAAAGCTTATTTTATTCTCATTTTAATTTTTACTCTTCCTTGATACAATTGAATAATTTATTGAAATTCCCTTTTCAAACCTGAAAACATTCATTTTCAGAATGAATTTCAAAAAATGTTAAGACATTCATGCATTGATGGCTGGAAAGTCAATATTTCCTGAAGGCTTTCGCTTTGCTGTTCTTTTCAGGCTTCGGTAGTTGAAATTATTGCTTTATTTTCCCTATCAGTGTTACATAATTTTATTAGTATTTAGTCTCTAAAAGGACTTATTAATAATTTGTACAGAGTTTCGGAAATTGTTTTCTGTGAAGGGGCAATCCTTAATCACTTCTGCGAGACATAATTTGTGGACTAATATTAAAATCCCTTGTTGAGCATACCAATACATAAATGTAAAATTTTTAAGTCTATGTATTTATGCTCTTCTGTTAATGGCATCAGTTTCCTCCTTGGAACTGCTTTTCGCTCAAATCCCTCTCTCTTATTTAATAAACTGAAGCCCGAAGACTTCGCGACAGATTGAAATAGTAAGTGACGGAGAAAATTTGCGTCCGGCGGGTTTTCAAATAAGGGAGTTTGGATTATGGAACAGGGCCAGTAGAATTGGAACGCTGAAAAAAATCACAAACTATCTAAAAGCTCTCTTGTAGTCAATAGTTAGTTGATTAGGAGCTTTACAGCCATCTTTTTATGCATAAGAGCTGAATAGACTAGGACCTATATAGATCAAAGCTGATTCTGAAGAGTTACAAACATCCATACCGACCGCGAGATTGGAACCTAAAGACTCTGATACCACTTGCTGACAACAAGTTGTATTTTTTAACACATAAACTGTACTTAAATATATACTAATACTTAAATATATATAATAAATGAAATTTACTTAAATAGAGAATGAACAGATTTGCAACAGCCAGAGACCTTGCACAGTTCTACTTTTTTTTTTGTCCGGAAAAAAAATCGCTCCTGTTAATTTTACATATACATAGTTAAAAAAATATTGCTACTAGATCGTCTTTTTGAGCACAATCGACGTTATGATTAATTACACTGATCGACAACTGACGTTTTAATTGCAGCTTCACAGTTACAAACAGCAATGTTCTCCAAAAAATTGTACATTTACGGTATGTTTCATTCAAAGGTAAAAAACAATAGTTCTAGCCCCAAAAAATCTAACTTAGATGCCCTTAATTTCACACGAAAAAGGGAAAAGAGCTTTGAGGAAAGTAATAAAGACCCGTATGCGTCTCTCGAACTGCAGTTTGGCCACCCCTGATGTATGCAGTAAACCTCAAGTTCGGTTGATTGTCTTTAAATCTAAAGTAGTTTTCCTTGTTTTCATGCATCATTAAGCTCCCTAATATTTTAATGTTTTTCGTGACATATGTGCTTCTATTAAGGATTTTATTTTAATTATTCCATGTATATTAAATTATATTCTCCTCCATTAAGTCATTCTGCAGTCGTTGAGAGATATTTTACCAAATTTTCAATCTTTTGCTACTGCTATTTAAACACACGCAGTTTGAATTTTTTCCAAAAAGACAGTTTTGTCGGACACCTTGCCTTGCATCCTTTCCCATTTATTTTAATGACCTTTAAAAACAACTCAAGATTTGCTTTCCGTGCAGGAAATCTCTGTACATTTACTATAGCAGTTCATGCTATGATATCGAAGTCCGAAGGTCACCTGTTCAGTGTCGTTACACTACTTAACTGAAACATTTTCAGATTTCCTAAATGAGATGTGAAATAAATAGATTCAAATTAAATATATGTCTTGACAGGATGGGTAGAATTATGCGTCAGGAATGCCAGGCCTCTCCTGTAGATTAACATCAGAATGACATCTGGGAAATTAAGAAGTTAATATAAATTCGTTGAGTATAAAAATAAATGACCCTTCTTTTATTTTTGGCATAGATAGCTATACCCTGCAGTCTGTTATCAGAATAAAAATATGATAACTTTTCTCGAATTTCTAGGAAGTTTGGATTAAGATGGCTGCATCGTATTCCTTTAAAGTGACAGATCAAGTTTCCTGACTTTTCTTTGCCTTTATTTTAAGCCTTTAAAATAACGACCTCTGAACAAAATGAAAAGGTATATTGAGTACATATCATAAAATGCTGTTAATAATCAAAATGATATGATGCGATTAGCAATAAATTTTCTAATGCTTGTACTTTCAGAGAAATCTCTACACCACGATATATATTTGAAAAAAATGCTGAAGTATAGGAATTTATAATTTTCAGAGAGTTTTAATCGAACAAGTTTCGTTAGAGTGGAAAATTAGAAGTGTAAGGCTAGCAAAATCGTGAAAAGAGAGTATTTATGCTATTCACTATATACAAAAATAAATTACGATAACCATAATTACCGAAGAACTTATCGAATTATTTCCCTAAAGTTTCTTAAGTTGGTCAAAACTTAAGAAACTTTAGGGAAAGAAAAATAATAAAAACATAACTTGAATAAGGTGAGAACAATTAATCTATTATTTAGTATGTAGTAAAATAGTAATTTTAAAAAATAATAACGACATATTTAGTGGAATAATATGGAATTCAAACAGAAAAAACCATACTTCCTTCTAATCTATAGAAAACTGATATTCCCCAAAAGGATCATGAAAAAAAATACATAAATATCGATTGAAAATATTGAAAATATTGATTACTATGGTGGCAGGTGTCCGTTTACTATAGTAATAAATATTTTCGTTTATTGTTGTCAATAAAAATATTTCGCACATGATAAAGTTCTCCTGTAAGAAACTTTACAAGATTCCTTTCAAAAGGTATTCAGTGAGAAAGGTGACGACTATTTATCAAATCACTTTTACTAATAATTATTATTATTTCATTTCGTTGTCAATTAATTTACCATTTTTGTCAAACTATAGTAGCTAATTTTTCATGTTGCAATAAAGCAAGTAGCATTCCATCTAATGTTATATGATTATTGCACCAACTATAAAAAAATTCTTTGACGATGGGATACTATTCCTGTGTTATTTTAAATGTTATAAAAAAACATAAAAACACATAAAATCAAGATTTTCTTAATTTCCTACATATTATCAACTAGGAAGGTTGTCTACAATCGAAAGGTTTTGATATTAAGAATAGCTCAGCAGGTTTTTGATTCGTTGTTGGTTCGGGATTTCAAGAATATTTTCAGTGTCTTATACGTGTGTCGATGCAAACCATTCTTTATTAAATTATTCATTAAAGCTACCAAATGTTTGACTGGACTTAAATAGTCAGTGGTACCTCGACTTACAAGTTTTTTTTAGATACGGGCAGTCTCGTGGCCATTTTTATGCCCCAAGTTGCGAGCTAAAACTCGGGTTACAAGCCAGATTCAGGTACCCCATCGATAGTTAGCTGATCGAACGCCATATAACTTTCTCGTCAAATGAGCACACGAGAAACATAAAACATTTCCAACCTTTATGTACAATTATTATACAGTTATATACATATTATTCTAAGACTACTTCCCAGTCTTAAACCGAGAGATTAACTCTCAACAATCATCAGCTTGCTTTGCCCACAAGTCACCTTCCGAAACCGAGCAGCATCCAACCTCTCATTTCAAAAACATTCTGAAAGGGGGGATGAAACAGACCTCATAGGACAAATTTTTATCGAAAACCTATGCAAACGAAAGTGAGGAAAGCGGGACGAAACGCGCAAAAATCAGCGAATAAGATTCAATTATTCAGTTTAACCTTTCTCCTCTGCCTCCGGCAGCATCTTCAAGTCGTCTGATCTCCACAATAAATGTTGTACATTATACTTATTAAAACTATTTTATTGCAGTACAATCTATTGTATTCTGTTTTTATACAATATATGTTATTTAAAAATACTTTTTTTTATTTAAACACATGTAACAAAGAATTGCGGATTTTTTTGCGTTTTTTTTTTTTGGGAGGTGGGGGGGCGGAATGGATTAAGGGCATTTTATTTCATTTCAATGTGGAAAATTGATTTGACATACTTGTAATTCGAGTTATAAGCTCCATCACGTAACGAATTAAACTCGAAAGTCAAGGCAACACTGTACATGAAATGTATATCTATCTGCTTTTATGCAATGTTATCAAAGACTGAGTCCTTTTCAGCAGCCTTTTTTCACTAATAACAAATATTTTCAATACCAATAAACATAAATATGAGTTACTTAATAAGAGCTAAAAGTACCTAGTATACAGCGGTATCATATTTTCTATTTAAATTCTAAAAAAAAAAAAACATGATGAAAAGGTATAAATAAATCTATTAATAGTTATAATCTAAGTTTGCGGTATAGTTATTTAGGATAACATTGTCAAAAAAGTTTCTAATTTTCCAAACTTTTTAAAGAACCAAATTCTTTTTGACTGGTGTCCATTCACTATAGTAAACAATATTTTTCTTTATTATTGTCGATAAAAATATTTCACACATGATAAAGTTCTCCCGTAAGAAACTTTACAAGATTCCTTTCAAAAGGTATTCAGTGAGAAAAGTGACGACTATTTATCATTTCACTTTGACTAATAATTATTATTATTTCCTTCCGTTGCCGATTAATTTACCATTTTTTTTTGTCAAAATATAGTAGCTAGTTTTTCCTGTTGTAATAAAGCAAGTATATTCCATCCAATGTTTTATGATTATTGCACCAAATATAAAAAAAAAATTCTTTGACGATGGGATACTGTTCCTGTGTTATTTTTAAGCTTTTGTGGCTAACATTCTAACATATTTTACACACTAAGAACTGTTAATGCCTTATTCCTAATGATAAATATTTTTTTTTAAATATGAGGTATTTAATCTGACTCGGGGCTTCTTAAAATGATATGTACTAAAATTCAGTTAAATAAGTGATAAATGGGCTATGGACAAAAATCTTAAAATATCTACTACCTATAATGTCTTTGGCTTTTAGACGAAACTCGTGAATGTGAAATTTAATTTGTTGATTGCATTTTAATATGCTCTTTTAATTTTTTTTTAAAGATCAAGAGACTCGACAAACATGTTCTATTTTCAATCACAAGTAGTTACTATAATAATTTATTAAGAAATATGAAAATTTTTCTATGCGTTAAACACTATTTCTTCTTTATAAATATTGCACTCAAGTTTTTTTTAGCTTGAAGAGAAAAATTTTTATTTTTTTAAATTTTAACCATTGTTTTTTTCATTGTTATGTGATTGCGCGCATATCACCAGAGCAGTTGGCTAGAATACCGTGAAATTTTATACACGTTCAATATAAACATGTATCATTCAAATGGTGTACAATTATGTCATTTCTACTGTAAAAATTTGAATTACAATAAAATTTATAAAAAAAAATTCTGAAATAAAATAAAATTAAAAATAATTTTTTTTCTATGAAAAACTAAGAATTTTGATTTCAACGTTCGTCATTTTAAAGATATATTATGCAACTTAATTTTAAATTAAAAAAAAAATATGTATATTCATTAATATATGGACGCAAGTCTGCGCGTAATGTCATAGCATTGAAAAAAACAATGGTTGAAATTTTAAAAAAATTAAAAATTTATCTTCAAGCTAGAAAAAATTAAGAGCCATATTTATAAAGAAGAAAGTGTGTTTAACTCACAATAAAATTTTCATATTCCTGAATAAAACATTTTCATAACTACTGATGATTTAACATAGGGATATCTCTGTCGAGTCTCTTAGCTTCTGAAAGGTACCTGACCCCTTAAAATCATATTCGCTAAAATTTAAAAGGAAGCACCAACTCCCTACCCTCTTAAAAATTGATGTATTTTACATATTTAATTAGATGAGATTTTTATTAAAATTGAATTACAATTGAATTTTTAACAGAAAACTCTTGCTCATTGTCGAAGTTAACTTCAAAAGAAATAAATGTCTTAATATGGTTGGAAAAATGTATAGGACTGATTATTTTTATTCAAACAAATCAGCCCCTGATGATAAATCATATATTCCAGTTTTCTTTGACAGCTATATTTCGCTATAGTTTTGTGCAACCAATGTTTCTAAATTGCGATTTGGTTCTCGTATGATTCATGAACATTACAAAAAATGTTTAGTGGCAAAGATATAATGTTACAGGCTTTCTATTAACAAAGGGAAATCTGCAAATAGCGGAGAAATGAGAGACAGCTAGTTTGACTTTAGAAAAATTCTGATGCCTATCTTTCATTTTATTTGACAGTTAGACTTTTATCGTTACATTTAACAGATACAGCTTTCTTCTCGTCTGAAGCTAACTTGACATCTTTTAGAATTTTAGACTTTTTTCAAAGGCATTAAAATTAAATTAAAGTAAATAAAATTTATTTTGTTGTGAAAGAGAAGATGGAATTTAAAAAGAGGAAACTGAGAATGATCTAAATGGACAGAAAAAAAAAACATTTCACTAATATAAGTCATTATTTTTAACTTTTGACTCGTGTTTCCAGTAAATTTCATGATCTGGGATTTCTCAGTTCATTACAGTGTTATTTGTACCAAAAATTACATTTCCTAGAACGAAGTAAAGGATTTTTTATGCATGAGAGGTGTAAAATAAAGCAGAAGGGCTTTATTGGGACCTTAATAAAATAAATCCTTAACCCTACTGATATTAAATCAAGCACCTTATACTGCTTTTCTCTCAGCAGCCAATCCTAATTTCTGTGGATTATTCATTCATGTTTCTTGCAAGTTGGGTAAATAATAATCTCTTTATTTGCAAACATTAATCTGCTGCGTCCTACCTTCTTGCATTCTTCAAAAGGTTTTAGCAGCTTCTTCAAATTATCTCCTCTTTTCTATGTTTTTGTCTATTTTACGTTATGTCTTTGTGTAACTCAAGTTTCTTGTACTGTCACATGAATTTAATGTATATCAATTTTGTCCCGATTTTATTATACCTATTCAATAATCTTCAAAACATAGCAAATGCGAATAACGATTAGAATCTTTAACCCCTCGCCCCTCCCCGAAAAATAATAATAATAACTTTCATAAACTTCCAGTTATTCATTTCCCTATTAGATTGATTTAAAAATTGAAGTAACACTCAAAAACATATTATTGTCATTGTTTTGTTCTTTGTATTCACCTTAAATAAACAGATTTTTGTTTTAAGTTTTTACCTTTCATACGTAAAGATTTTTTCCCCAGAAACAAATTAAAACTAAGAAGCAAAAACTTTAAGGCGAAAGATATGGTTCCAATTTAAATACTTTATGAATAAATTACAATATTATACTTGCATTAAACTTTAAATTTAATGTTAATGCTAAATTTAAATTAAACTTTGAATTTAGCATTAAAGTAATTAAATTTTGTCGTTTAGGAGCATATGTTCTATTTCCTTTTCTCGCTGTAATTTTTCTGTAACTATTGGTTTATGTTAATATGGCTAAACTTTAATTTTCATGTGATTTAATTTTAGTACTTTAATGTGATTTAACTTTAATGTGATTTAATTTTCTCTGCGTTTCCAAGTGCGTGACGTCACATGCACATGGGCGAATAAATTGTTGGCCGCACGAAAGGATGGAAGCCAGAGTTTTGGAATCGAACCGGTCACTCTAAACTGGAGGCTGATAGGTGAATTCGAGACGGAGAGGATACATGTCATAAACTCTGTGTGTGGCATGCAGTGACATACGCAGCAGTTTGATAAAGTTGACACGGATACAAAAAGAGCATTTTTGTTATTTTAAGCCTGTGATTTAAACATTCTGCAATTGAACTTTGCAACTGGGATGATTATAACTTAGTTAAATTTTAAATAAAGAAGGCTAAGAATTTTTAATTAAAGACTATAAGTACGGGTTAACAAAGTATTATTATCTCTTACTAGATGGATGAGACCATGATACAATCATTTTCAGAAGTCACTAAATTCATATCCATTTGATATGTTATTATAAAAGAGAATTGTCTAACAGAATAAGCAGAATCTTATGTAATGTAAAGCGAGATCTCTTTCTAAATTCCGGTGATATAGGGTTGAATTATGGACGTTCTGTGTTTGATAATTTTCTTGACTTAGCTTTGCAAATAATATGTCTTGTCTTGTGATGAGCTTTGTGCAAATGTAAAAGCATAAAGATACGATAGTTTTTTTAAAATTTTTATTCATTGCCATCGAAAGTAACTCACTGTTTCGTTTTTACATTTTTCATTACTCCGACACCACTTCGATTCTTCTAACGGCGGACATGGTCTGCCTCCTCTCGTTGGAAAATGTGTTACCTTCCTTTTCCTCAACTGTTCACCAAAACCACAAGTATTGCTGCACTGTCCCCATTCAGACCATTCAGTGACTCGGCAAGGCCTTTGTCCTAGAATTGAAAAAGAATGAAGTTTGTTAAAAATGAAACAGGACAAAGTACACATTAACAAATTACCGACAAAAAGGGGAAAAGGAAGTAAATGCGAATTTTTCTTACCGGCCTAAACTAAAATTTCTTTAAATTTCAGACTTGAAAAAGATATTAAAACTACATATGATAGAAAATTTTAAATTCAAATTTTTTAACTCTTTTTCTACCCGCAATACCTTTTACATTGACCATTAAAGATGTCTTTTAGTCACATAGAATCTTCAACGCAGGTTCAATTCAAGTAAGTTTGTTAGCTGTTCCCATTTCCAATCTCAATCTTGCTTGTAAACATCCTCATTAACGCCTCAAAATTGTAAACAAGACTCACATTCTCACTCAAAGTGTTTCAGTCGTGGTGAATCTGCTAATACTAAATTTTGCTCACAGAAGTTAAAATTACAGCAACAATGAATTAAATGCATCCTTCGTAGTCAGCCATATCAGACATGTGGTTAGCGGGCTCTTAAGTTTCTTTCGGAAAAGTTTGCTGCACTTTTCTTCAAATGTTAAAGCTAATCTTATGTAATAAATTGAATTCCAGTCTCACTATTGAAAATATTAGTTATATTGTTAAGGTACGTTAAAAAATTATTATTGTACATAAACACGGCTTCATGCATTCATGAACAAACACAAGCGCACACACTGATTTTTCCGGATTCATTTAAACACTGTCATGATAAGTAATGTAAAATTCATCTTGCTCTTTCCTCGAGCCCCCGTTTTCCTCTAAACTACACGGATATTAAACCTGCAAATAAATATCCTTAATCTTTACATTAAACTTTAGTCTTTTGGGAACTTGAATTTGTAACAGAAATGTATATGACCCCCCCCCCCCATAGACTAAATTTTGCTCATTGTCTCTTTATATATATTTGGTATGATATCTAACAAGTGAAGAAAACAAGAGATATGGAGTCTATATAACGATTATGTTTTTACTATTGTATATATACATACATACATACATACATATAGTATATATATATATATATATATATATACACTAGTTATCAAAAATTAAGGGAAAATCACAATAAGAGGGTTAATACGTTCAAAACTAGGCCAATCTGTTTAAAATTTGAATATGTTGTTAAGTAAAAGGTTCTGAACAATACTAAATTACGCAAAATAGTGGCGCTACAGTCGGAATACGTCGTTTGCGAGGAGTATAAAAGTGCATGTCTCAGAGCAAGGCGACAATTGTAGCTGCGAGGCTGAGATTAGACATCTGGCATAGCCAAATTGTAACAATGACCTACAGGCATCATTTGACCGAATAACTGCGATGGTGAGCTATTCGGAAACTGGAGGCAGGACAAAGTCAGACAGAAGTGACCAGATGGCTGTCCATCTGTGGTCCATAGACTTTGACCCAGATGTGAGTCCATCTGTGGTTCATAGACTTTGGCAACAATTTCTAACCACGGATTCGGCATCCAGGAGGTTCAGCCAAGGACGGCCATACGCTACGACGAGTGCGGATGACCGATATTTGTCATTATGCGCACGAAGGAATAGAACCGCAACTCCGTCTGCAAGCTCTGGAAGGTTTGTATCAACGTCAACAGTGCGTAGAAGCTTCATAAAGGTGGTCTTTTTGCGAGGCGACCAGCCATTTGCGTCCCGCTCACTTCACGCCATACGCGGGAAGGTTTGCAGTGGGCACGTAAACATGTCCACTGGACGGATTTTAGGACGATAACACGAAACCGCACAGGGATCGCATCGTGGATGCTTATCTTGAGCAGGAAACAATTCAGCACATGGAGTGGCCAGCTCGATCACCGGACCTGAATCCTATCGAGCATGTGTGGGATGCTTTAGGGCGACGTATAGCTGCTCTCAATCCTCCTCCTAGGAACCTAACCATGCTTTCAACTGCTTTGCAAGAGCAATGGCTCTCACTTCCTACCGAACTCATAGACCGCATAATTGACAGCATCACACATCGCTGTATGTGTTGTATTGCTTCTCGGGGGATCATAAGCCATATTAAAGGTACTTTTCCTATACCAAACTGACACATCCGATTTGTTCATTGCATACATATGCTAGTTTCTATAACACCATAATTGTCTGGCTATTTCTTTTCATGATATTTTATACCTACCTATGTGTTGTACAATGTGCATAAGTTTCCTTAAATTCTACGCGTAACTTTTTGAGTAATCGCTATTTTTGTGACTTTTCCTTAATTTTTGATAACTAGTGTATATGCAGACCCTAATTTTCCATTAGGCCCGGTAGTCCCGGGCCTAGCCCCCCCCCCCAAAAAAAAAATAATAATAATTAATTTTAAAAGGAAAAAAAGAAAAAAATCCCAATTCAATTTTTTTTATTTTACCTTTTTTAATAGCAATTTTTTTATATATCCTTGAAAATTTGATTGATTGAATGGTTCATCATAGGTATGGTATAGTGTATATAAGGGATAAATAAGTTTTTCTGGTTGCATTGTATTGGTGTTTTAATGATGAAGTTAATAGGTTGTATTGCTTTTTATCATTTGATAAAATGGTACTTTCACAATGATTCATGATTATTTTTTTGTGTGTCAATTTTGGAAATTTTCCTAAGTGATCGTTCGTGTTTCCACACACCTGTGCATAATGCGAGATTGTAGCTTGAAGAGAATGAGGATATATACTCAATTCTAAATTTTTTCGAGTAATTAAAATTGTTGGAGAGTTACAGCTTTAATATAGAAAACGACGGACAGGTATTGTGTTGGGGGGGGGGCAAAATGTTTTAGTTATTTTTTATTCTAAAAATGCCCGTTTCGATAAAATAAAAGGAATTTTGACTCGAACAGATCCACCCCTGTTTTAAAATCTTAGAAATGTTGGAGTCGTTTACTGAAAAAGGATATATTTTTGGAAATTTTCTAATAAAGATTGAGAATGCAATGTGTCACAGATGGATAATATAAGGAAAACGGTGTCTATTTCATTTCTGAAAATAAAATCTCCATATCATGAAGAAAAGGTTTTACTCTTAATTTATTTACCATTACAAAACACCAATACGGAGAATAAATAAATATGAATACCTAATACGAATACCTAAGAGTTTTCCCACTTGAATTTTCCTTCGAATTCCCATTTTTGAGCCGAATACAACCCTTCATTTCTTTCAAATTTGTAAAAACTAGGAAAAACTTTATTGATGAGAAAATGTTGGCGATTAAAAAAATAATTAAATAACTGTTTTTACAGAAGGAGGACAGACTAAGGCCAGAAACAAAAGGATTTTCATCCTCCTCCCAGGATCCAAAAAGGAGCCCTCCTCCCCCTCACATACACCTGCATACACATACACTCAACAAAAGGATATTGGTTGAGCTACTGATGCATAAGTACAGTTTTAATAAATTTATAACATTCCTATATTAACTAACGAGAAAAGGAAGGGTGTATAACAAACGTAGATAAATATGTGACATGACTCCCATAGCGGAAATGCAAATGGAACAAATGCTACAAACCACAACTTAGTCACACTGCAGGTATGGAACATTTCCTAACTCAAAAGCTCGTTAACGAGGACATATATGGGAGAATATGAGTTTTTTCAGAGTTGTATTGCTACCGCATTTAATTACTCCACCTAACTGATGGTCTTGCTATGTCGTTGTTGGTTTGCGCCCTTATATTGCGTCCTTCTCTGTAAGACGTGGTAATTAACAAAATGCTCTAGACATTATTATATTTTGGTAGGATCTAGTCTCAGCATCATTGTTAGGGTTTTCGTTTTTATTCACATGTCTTTATTCACTTAGTTTGTTTTAAATGTATATCTCAATTCAATGGAGCTTTAGTTCCTGACCACCGTGTGAGGCGAAAATTATTCTTAATATGGAATTGTTTCCTCTTCCTCACCTTTACGGATTTCTTTGTGTTGAAGGACCATTAACGGGGTAAAAGTCCTCAAATAAACCTCTTCAAACATATTTTTCGGAAATATTTTATTTTAAAAAAAGAAAAAGAACTCTGCAGGTGTTTCCCTAAAAGCCATTTGCACGAATATACCTTAATTCACGTAGATAATCCAGATTTTTATGGTTAACTTTAAACTTTTTTACCGTATGCACAGTTTCTGAAACCAACCCATTTCGAAAGGCCTAAGCGGAAAAAATTGACTAAGAAGTTCTTTAGAAAGGTCAGTCATAAAGTGCTAGAGTTTACTGAACTAACAAAGGTTTAAAAGAGCTAGACACTAAACGTGGCAGGTCAAGGACTTTTCTTTTCGCGAGTTTAAACACAAGAAAGATAAATATCTAAACTAGCAATTTAAGTTTAATTTTTCCCTGTAGAAACTTAACGATTGAATACTACAATATATTTATGGTGGCTAGTTGCTGCAATTAACTAAAAATATTTAGGTTTATATTCACCCAATAACAATCTAAATGGGAAATTTATACCTTAAATATGAAAATCAGTCACTAAAACCAACTCATTTTTCTGAAAAATGTTACTTTATGAACATTTTAGTTCCTAAGCTTGATAGTTTAAGATCATAATTACGATTTTGCTGTATACTCGGGGATGGCCAAATGGCTAAGCCGCCCCCATTTGCTATGTGGGTATGTGAGTATGTGGCTTTGAGTCCAACATTGATGTTTGTAGCCGTTTGTAATCGCCGTTAAGCTCTAGGGTATCGGTCTAATTAGTCCGTATAGCCAAAGACCGTAGTGCCTCAAAACTAACTAACCAGTTTATGAATAAAATATTTCGATAACAATCTTGTTTTTAATCAAAATTAGTTCAGAGGAAAATTGTAGGTATTAAATAACTATATAAGCTCCTTCAAAATACTAAATCAAACAGCTTTGCCTGCATACTTTGAGTTTTCTATTTTAATGGTTTTATATTTAAAATCTTGTTTTGTATTCCGTTTGGTGATCACATTTTACTTTTATTTAGTCTTCGATTTTTCTGTTTCAATTTTTATATTAATTTCGCCTTGTACTCTCAATAGTCTTTCTTTTTGTTGTATTATGAAGCCCCAGTCGGCATGTTAGAAGAAGGGATAGGTGAAAGGCAGATGGCTGGGATTATTTCAGTGGGGCGTAGAAGGAATCACGTCAAAGAGTTGTTTTAGTATTGTAATAGCTAAGCTGGCCCGACATAGCTATCGTAATTAGTTGTGACCCAGCTGAGAAAACTTACGAAGGGTCTTCTAACAGTAAAACTAAGGGTCAAACTTGTCTCCGAGAAAACGATTTGAACGTTTCAAGGAAAATGATTAGCTAATCAGGAATAATGATTTCCAAGACACTAAATTTCCATATATTGGAAAATGAATAGAAGACATTTTGACATCATATTACACTCGATAGCATGATCAGTAAGCATTTCAAACTCAGTGGCCGCCAAGAATTCTTTACTTGAATTTTTGCGATTTTTGACAATAAATATTCTTTGGTAAGATTATTTTATACTGGGAGCATTTTATACTTAGCGGATATGAAAGGCTCTACAGAAGGTCGTTCGCCCTTTATGGAAACGATTTTGTAATTTATTTTTGTCGATTGCATTTTAAGCTAAAAATTTGGCAACTTCAGAATAATCGTATGCTACTGTTTTGTTTTGATTGGAATCTAAAATAAAAGATTATTTAGAAAATGGTTCCTAAAATTGACAGATAGCTTGAAAATTACGTAACTGCGCTTTCGGAGAAGAAATATTTGTCTCAACAAATTATGAAGCGGTGTAAAAATCGTGGTTATGGCATTTCAAAAAAAGTTATTTATAATATATTAAATCTGAATGGAAAAAAAAGTCTAACTAAAAGTAAAATTGAAAACATGATCGTGAAACCTCATCCTAACATTGTTCGAAAGCAGGTAAATATTAAGAAAGTAAAGTATTTGATCCTAAAAGAAAATCCGCCGACTCAAAGATCATTTGCATCGAAACTAGGAATGTCTTCCGGCACTGTAAGTAAAATCATTTTTAAAGATTTGAAGTTAAAAAAGATGTTTAAATCTAACGTTCATCAGCTTTTTGCCAAAGCATATTGCTGAAAGAAAAGCAAATCGTAGGAAATTATATGAAAAAAACCTAGCTGCTGAAAAATTCAAATTTGTGGTAACACTCGATAACGCATGGGTGTATTTAAGTGACTATAAAAAAAAAGATCAATTTTCTATTGCTCAACTGACGGGGATGACCGTACGAAATGGCCTCGTAAGTGTACAGAAAAGTTCCCAAAGGGATTCGTGATAGTTGCAGGATTTTGTTACTACGGCAAATTAAAAATCAAACCAGTCTCAAATAAATCCAAAGTTAATTCACTCTATTATCAGCAGAATATTTTAGAACCAATTTTTGAAGAAAAAATTCCAGTATTATATGGAAAGGACATTGATAAAGTTCAGCTTCATATGCGCAAAGCCTCTAGTCACACCCTTAAATCAACTGCCACGTATTTAGCAAAGAAAGAATCAGAAACAGGAATAAAGTGTATCCCATTAATGAAATACCTGTAAAATCACCTGACGCTTCTCCAAGGGACTTTTGTGCTTTCAGTTTATTAAAGCGACCCTTACGAACACGGCATCCAAGAACACTGAACGGACTTTGGAAAACGGTCCAAGAGGAATGGTGTAAAATTGACATGACAGTGCTAAGAAAAAGTTTACTTTCATGGGAAAATTCAAGCTAGAGCAACCAAGAACCATGAGTCAAGAACCATGGCTATCAGATAGAAGCAAATCGCAGCAAAAAATATGGCATTTATACATAAAACATAACTATCAAAATCGTTTCCATAAAGTGCGAACGACCTTCTGTATTTAAGACGTCTTTATCAAACATCTTAAAACTTTACAAACTCCATACATTCTTTAGAATGCAATTTTCGATGACAATGGTAGATGCTGCGTGGAGTATCCAGGGTTAAAATAAAAGATTTAATAAAGTCTTGAGTTCTAACACTTTATGCTGAATTTACGCTCCTATACTCTCACCTGATTTTCATTTTCGAATTATGGCTTTCCCTTTTCTCTTTCCCAGCGGTCTGCTTTGATTAACCCCGAAATTTGTTGTCGATCTGACGTATAGTTTTATTTTCGTCTCAAGGTTCTAAACAGGTGAACTTAATTACGAACACACTGTGTAAATGGCAGAGAAGATGAAATATTTATTGTCATCTGTGTGACCTGAATAGTAAGAGGTGTGCTTGGAAACAACAAACTTCGATCTGAAGTAATTTAAAAGGTCACTGAGGTATTAAAAATAGTATGAGTGTACCAAAGCAATCACTCATGTAAAAGCGCAATGAGAGCTTCTGAACGTACCCTAGAGAATAACGAATCTAGGAAACTCACTAACTTTTTGAAATTTGCAAATTAATAACCAATTTATAAACTACCATTAACAATTCACTGATGGCAAAATTAAACAATATTACCACATGATAAATTAAACTCTCTGGCGTGAAAGAGAAATCATGATTTTACAAAGGGTTCTACTCACAAGAAATAAAAACTAAAAACTTAAATTTCATTCTTGCGTATTTCTGTGGTAAAAATCCATACCATTAAATGTTGATTGACATTTCAGCAACATCTCAATGATTAAGTGTTTGTCCGAATCTCTAAAGTCTTGACGAACATGATTAATTTCGAGTTAAAAGCCTTGTTTTTAAATATGATACTTTCAAAACTTTTTATGAATGACCATCCATGAACCACACAAGAGGCAAAAGAGATTAATCTTTCGAACCTTTTTTTTATGAATCAGTGTCCATGAACCACATAAGAGGCGTACAAGATCAATCTTTTTTCCGGCATATGTCTCAAAGGCGTATCGAAACGCGCCATTTTTTCTTGTGTGCGTTTAACTTTCTTTTAACCATCTGGTGGCATAAGTTGGTTCTTGTTTCTGCTGGATTAAAAGGGTAGATGGAACACACTTGACACTGTTCTCGAGAGCACAGCAGAACGTCTAAGCCGGAAGAAGACTGTCCTTTAAAAAGACATGTAACTATATATGATAGTCTAAACACTACTTGCCAATCAAAGTGGTTAGAAGGATTTTTGTCGGCAGGAAGTAAAGATGCACGTTTCTAACATGCAAGGTTGACGACCTCGTTGATTGGTCTACAGAAATGGCCTTTATTTGTTTATATTTTTTCTTAGCTTGCTCGTCATACTTTTTTAGTTGTTGAAAACCAGATGCGAAAGACACTCGCAAAAAAAAGTAGATTGCCCGCAGTAATTTTCTTTGCACATAAGAACTCTCAATTATATAATTTAAACTCGAGGGAATTATAAACTTAACATTTTAACTATAATAAGAATACCCATTCCCCCTAAAAACATGAATTTTTATACAAAAACTTTACGTCTGAGGAATAATTCATATCAAAATGATCTAAACTAAGCGCTGCTTAACTGCAAACAATGAAAGGAAGATAATCAACAATCGTGATTACATATACAAGTCATGACCTCAGATTATAGATACAAAATTTGAAACATACTTTAGGTGCGACAACTTAATGGAAAATTCATGGAGATAGTTTGTCTTCCATTTCTATTGCTTAGTTTAGATTATTTTGTTCAAGGAACGCCAATCAAGGGATGACAGAAATAGTGCAAAATATTTTTCAACCGAATTTCTAATAAATTATATTTAGTGTGTCTTTTTTACTCTGTTGAAATACCTGTAAGAGAAATTTTTGATAGCAGTAAAGAAAACTTATATACAATACTTACTTTTTTGTTTATGATTATTGCGAACTTTGCTCTTCATTGTAGTTGCAGTTTTCGAACTAAAAGCTCCTACTTCTGGTTCAAAAATTTTCTTTTTTCTGTCCTTTTTAATCGTTTTGCTTTGAATAGGATATTTTTTCAGTTCATTCATATCATTCATAGGGCTAGTTTAGTAAAGAAATAGACAAAATATAAATAAAAATTGAACAATAAAAAATAATTCTTTGCCATTGTTTTGTAACATTCTGTTAACTATATTAAAGCTCATTAGCTGTAAATTGAAGAAAACAGTATTGCAGTCATTAATCAACAAGCGTCTACTATTTTAGTGATATTTCAATACTAAATGAGTTGTGTGCGTTCTAGTAAAGAATAGAACTGAAATCTTTATTGTGTCGTTTCAGAACGTTGATAAATAATAGCCTTAGAATGCAAGCATTATTAAAAATATCCACTAAAGCACATATTACATTAAATTGTGCATTTAGAAAATGCATCAAATTACAAAGAGAGCCAAGTCACCCCAGGGAGTAATCCTTTTTTACCCATTGATTAATTAAATAATAGCATTTTTAAAAAAATAGTGCATATTGGGATAGATATACTGGATATAATATACTGATGCCATGTGATAAAAAAAAGGCTTTATCGAATCTCGTAAAATTTAATCTAATTACAGAGCTATGGGTAATCACTTCGAAGAAGGGAGTTTAAGTCGCAATTTCTGCTCAATTCTTCCCTCTATTTTTAAATTCTTATTGTTTTGTTATTAAAAAATTTCTTATATCCCAGTGATAAAAATTAACGATGGCATAATATTGCAAGGAAATATTTCAGAGAAAAAATGAAAAAAAAAACATCAACCAAAATCGTCGAAATTTACCTTGACCAAACAGCGAGAGTGTCATACTTATTGTGATCATAATTTATGAGCGATCCAATTTTATTAATTTATATCTGGCTAGTTTCAATATGTTTGGAATACTTTGGTTCTAGTCAGGATAGTTTGATATTTTTTCTTCAATTTAGCAGTGACAGTAAATTTATCTCCTGGTCTTCTATTTCATACTTTTGGAATAAGTATATCAAAAAGTTGATACTCTCCATCCTCATTCTATTCTGATCAACGAAAGGAAGAAATTATGCAAAATGGTAGACATCAAGACATCGCATAGCCAAGGATAAGAATACTTGTAGTTCAGAATAGACGTTAAGGAACTACAGAAATCTTTTACTATCATTTGGGTTTGTAGGAGATTCCAATTTTGTTCAAGATTTTCTTCTTGAGCAACGAATTTTAGCACAAATAGTCTGAATAAAGGCAGTATTTATATTTTAGAATCTGTAAGCTAATCAAGAATGGTATGACTTAGATTCCATTAACCCTTCACCATCAACAGCAGACGCTGTGGCTACATATGAAGAGTAATTCAATCTCACTTCCAAGGAGCTCGGAAAATTCGCAGGCTACCTCATGTATAGTTATTTCATGGTACATATAGATAAATCATGTCATAGTAAGTTTTGAGAAAGACAGGAATTACCTCATGACCCCAGCTCGAGTACTCGTAGAAACTGCCGATTCAACTGTCAAGCTCTCTCCCTTGAGATTGCTGAAGATCTGTTTCGTCAAGAAGAATTCTTTCATTTTCAAAAATCTGACATATGCTATTCGAGGCAGCTTTTCTAGTTCCGGGTAAAAGAAAGAACTGGCCGGATGGTCCGGGTACCTAGACCGGATGGGCGTGATACTCGACCTTGGGTCAGTGGCCCACTTGGGAGACGTGAAAGTGTAGCCGTTGTCAGTTCCTGCGTCGATGGGTTCGAGGTCAAGGGTAATAGAGTCTACCCACTTGTTGCCGCGGCAGAGGTCAAAGCTATCAACGCCTATGAACCAGTCAGGGCTAGGAGTGATGCGACAGATTAATGATACCTAAAAGAGAGTCCGAAAATCAAATAATGTTGAAAATTTATAAATTCAATAAAATTAGCAACACACAATATTTTTTTTATTACAGATTGATATCACACGCATAGACAGACACGCAAGTGCGTCAAGGCTGTAAAAAATAAATGATATTGATGGGAATCATGCTAAATTATTTTATTAGAGATAAAAGGTAAAAAATTTCATATATTCCCTAAACCTGCTATCAAAACTTTATAAGAATCTTCAATTTTATTTTCCAATTATTACGTTACGAAAAGTAAAGTAGAAAAACAAATTTATACGTCACTATGTGATTTCCTATGTTATATTCAGGTATTTTTTAACAATAATAAACTGATACACAATATACATACATTCTTCCTGAATGTAGAGATTCAATGACTTATATATTTCCTTTTGGCCCCAGAACAAACTGCTGAAATTTCTAGCACTGCATTTGTAGTAGCGCGACTCCTTCCCCAATTTACACCATTCATCTTTACTCCGTATCTTGAAATTATATTTTTTTCCTCCTCAGATTCAGTCATGACTTGAACAGAAGTAACTTCCTTAGTGCTTCTATTTGACTTAAATAACAATTCCAATATCTTTATCTGACTAAAAAAAAACTTACAATGTTCTTCAAAGGTATTACAGATATCTATGATGTGACACGGATATTTTTTATCGTTTTCATGAGTTACTTACACGTCAATGAATTTTATTCAGATCAGAGGCAATTTTTCACTGCCAAAATGCGCAGCAGAATATAAATTATCTCATATCATGCCCACGTGTTAAAGCGAACACGTTTGCCCTCGCTGAAACTTTCTCACTGTTTTTTTCTTCCCCGCTTGAACTCTTTCCGTTTGTTTTGTGGCTGATTTACATGTAAGATGCTGTGTAGAGAGATAATAACTTCCGCCCCCCCCATCACAAATAGTTATGCAATTTAAAACAGACAAAGAAAATAGTTATGCAATTTAAAACAGACAAAGAAAATTCTGGAATATTATTTTTTTCCAATGCACCAAGTAATTACCTTGAGAACGTTTGTCCATGATGGCCACAATTTTATTGGCAACTTTATTATAGGAACACCCAATGATAAACCAACATTACTCCCTATGAAGAGACAACACAGTAAAATCTATTCCTTAGCTAACCCAAACGGTAGAAAGTGTTTGCACTATCACCATGCAATAAAGGAGGCTTGTTCTGGAATATATATTTTAACATTTATTCCCCAACCTCTTGATGGAAAAATATTTTGATTGTAAGTATGAAATATTTCAAATAATTTTAAGCACATTAACAATCTAATTGGACTGAATTAAAGGTTTTGAACTAAAATTATATGGCTGTCTAATGTATGCATAAATATCCTTCAATTAAGAAAAGGTACTGATTTGTCTGTGGTAAAAACTGAATAATGCGTCGTGTGTATGTGTTATATTGCAATGGATCCCTTTTTGAATTTCTTACGACTATAGCTGTCTTTACCTTCATGATTAAGAGTTTATAAGGTTGTTTAGTGACAATCCACGGCATTTCTTTATCTAGGTTATCGGTCTGGGGTACCTAATATGACGGTTTCGATTCCAATTCCCCCTGCAGTTCATCTTTAACCAAAAAATATGAATGAGAGATGTAATCATTACCGTGGCGTAAAAGAGAATTTGAACAATTTTCGACCGACGTATGGGAGCAACTTGGTTTCTCTTTCAACATGGAGAATGAAAGTTTGTTTAAAGGCAATTAGCATATCGGTTGACAATGAGAAAGATGGTGGAATCGATTCCCGACCCCGCCAAAGATAGTTCTGAATGCGAGAAAAGTACTTGAATGAGTACAGTGACATGGTGTTTATACGTCTTCAGAATAACTCACTGTCTGTTTATGGACCAAATGAATGGACATAGAATCTTAATGTGCTTCTTTTACGACTGCAATTTTTTCATGATGATTGTCACTTCTTTACACGGACATATGTCAGATCAATATCTCTATGCATAAAAGGATATTAGTTTCTTGAAATTTTATTAAAAAAGTTTGATACTTTATTTTGGTCTTTTTATTTCAAAATTATTAAGGACTTAAAATGCTGTTTACTATGGCCATAGCTCAAAATTTTCAAAAACTTTGTAGAGTATAGCTCACTTCTACCCACACTTGGGTGTATATAATTGGAAGTGGCACTCTAAATGAATTTGATACAAACACAGTTTATACATGAAACAATGTTTATTGAATTCGTTGCACATATAGAATTTGCTTTTACAGCAAATAAGCATACGTACTACTTGTACGGAATATATATTAGCATTCAATAAAAATACACTTTGCAATACTCACAAACTAGCAGAGAGTCAAACCAGCAGTTCTGCCACGTAAAATTTGGGCTCCCTAAGCACAACCGCCGGTTAACACCTGGAGCTGCTTACCTCGTAGCTCCCTCTCGCTTATCTATCAACTTTAACAACCTTTTTTAACTTAATCAAGCTGCTTGGTATTTATACCAAGCGCGTATGCCGAAATTAGCATACCTCAAGCAGCTTCTTTAATTCATTCACTCAAAAGTTCGATTCTTGTGAATCGAATCTTATGTATACCTTACAACTTCCATACTTCAAACTTTCTTCTTCATACGTACTTTAAACTTATTTTTCAAAGTATGATTCGTATCTACTCTGTCTCACTAATATGACTTAAATGAGTAAACAAGAGTATGACACCTGAATTTGTTGTGCTGATATTATTGCAAGAAAAAATAATTATTAATTTTAGTAACGTTTACAAGCGCGATTTTTAATATAGTAACTCTGAATAAAAGATAGATTTAATTAAAGAATGTTTTAAGGCTCTACTGAATTTAAGGTGATTTAATGTTTTAAATATTATTGTAAAGTGGCTGGGGTGAAGTTATTCTTTGTTGGCTGGTGAATTTTACTTAAAAGTCTTTTCTCTTTAAAAGCGTCTATCCTATTCTTATCTCTTACGGGTTTCGGCTTGGTAATACGAAACCACGGATTTTGCCATTTTTTCTTTAGAAATCTACCGGAAATCCAGGCTTGGGAGCGATCTTGCAGGACTATGGAATGCAGAGGGGGTTAACAGACATCGACCCGGCCGGCTCACGAGAAAAGTTTGTGGAGGGCGACGCGGAGGATTACAGTTTCATGTAGAGGGTGGCGTCAGTGATTAATTTTAATGGAAAAAGAGATCGAGTGGAAAATCGGAAATAAATTGGAAATTAATAAATAATAAATTAATTTGGCAACTAATATAAATAAATAAATAAATAAATTAATAAATTTATTTATTTATTTATTAATAAATATTAATACTAATTATTAATATTATTTATTAATAAATATTTATTTATAAATTAATAAATTAATTTATATTAATAAATACTAATAATTAATTAATAAATTAATTAATAATTAATATCTTTTTTTTCCTATCATAACCCAGAAGTTATGATAGGTAACTTACAGCCTTCTTCCTCAAAGTTTTATATCCCAAAATGATAGTGCTCTATCGGACTATTTTTTATGTTACGGTGTCGGCGCAAGAGTACAAGGAGTACAGCGGCGGACCTGGAAGAGCGGCAATTTTGAAGCAAGGATTCGGTTCGAGAACGATGAGGGCAAAAGACTTTGGTCTTGATGCTCCCAGGAAAGAGGTGCCTGATCCAGGAGAACCACGTATTCGCCATGGGTGAAACCCTTCTTTTCTTTTCCTTTCTGTGCTATTATTTCTATCTTTAATTTCTCTCTTTTTAGAACGCTGCAGCAATTAGAGTAGTAAAGTTTTGGTTCACCAGCCACTTCATTATTTTCATTTCATTGAAATTTTATATGATTATTTGTGTTATATGGAGAATAGATTTGTGTTAACCCGAATTGTACTATAATTAATTAAATTTTTGATTGTCGGAATAATTTAGAAGAAAAAAAATTGATTATATGGAGAAGATTGCTGTAATTTTTATAATCATTGAAGAGTGAATCATCTAATGTCTAAATAAACTGCTAATTTAAACTTTATTTGTTGTCATGTTCATTTATTGCCAGTCTAGAGTTTTACATTTTTATTTCAGCAGAATTGATTTCTTTAAGTTTTCTTTTAGGAGAAGTAATTTTTGTTTTAGGTGTGCTTCAATAATAGGGAAGTAATTATCTTTAATTTTTCTATAATTTTGATTTAATTTAATTTTTATCTTTGCTCATATCCACCACTGTGGAGTAAACAGTAAAAGAACCTGGTGTAAAGTTAATTATATGTGTTATTGTGGATTAAAAAAAATTAATATTCCTACTAATTGAGGTTTTCACAGCGCGCCTCAATCCTAATTCCTCAAATGTACTAACCACTAATTATGAGTAATATTGCTAATATTGTATTTAAATTTAATTGAAGTAAGTGAATATATCTGAACTTTAATTATTAAATTTAATTAATTCTGGCTGCTATACGTTAATTTTAAGTTTTTATTTCCAACAAATTGTTGCACTTTGGGGAGATTTTACTACGATAATTCAATGGGAAGCTCATGTTTATATTATTTCATATTTTTGATGATTTTATTTTGATGTTAATGTATTTTTCTCGGAATATGGGCTTAATTTTCTTTAATAATTACTTATAAGATTGACGTTAGAGTTATTAGCAATAATGTTGTTATGACCCCAGATATCGCTAAGTACTAAATATATTGCTAATTCTGGGACTGTGAATTTTTATCACTTCTAGTTTCTAAATGTGTCATCGATGAAGTTATATTCTGACTCACAGTATGACACTGGAAATGAATATCTTTCAAATATTTTTTATGTTCGCGTATCATATGTGTATACGAAGATCTGCACTTGTCATTTTTTGGCTGGCAAAAACTTGGAGGATACTTCATTCATGCAAAAGTCATTAAAAATTACAAAATTTAATGAACACAGGTGTCCTGAACTTAAAAATATTCCTTTGCGCAAACAAACAAATTAACAAAGGAATAAAACAAAATGTACAAACTATGAATCATAAATATTTTGCCAATGGATCTTACATTAAATTTAAATAGAAGATTAGAAGACAATATTTTAGGCTCTCAGGTATGTTAGAAAAAATCCTGTCATGACTCTGTGGTGTATGGAAAACAGAAAATTTGGGTTCGATACTCAAACAGGCCGAGTTGTTCTTTTAATATGTGTGATAAATTGCATCAGAGAATAAGACTCAGAGGGCGTGAGAATTTTAACTTCGTACTATCATTTAATTTCCTATAACTAATTTTTTCCTCCTTTACACTTATCTGCACTTATGATAGAAATAAAATTTCCTCACAAATATCTCCTGAACTATGGATATGGTCTAGAACTGTGCACAGATTCCAACCATTAATCTAAACAGGTTAAAGTAATGTATTTCACAGCCTTTCACTCCATCACCCCAAAAGTTATTCTTAAGAGTAATTATAGTCATTTCGCTCACTGGTGTCAAATCTGCTGGCCATACGTAGTTAAGAAAAGGCATGTCAAAAATAAATTGCTAATTCCTCACATCACTGTGATTGCTTAATTGGGAGTGCCTCAGCATCGAGGCTAAAAGACCTGGGTCCGACATCAAGCTTGGTACTCGATCATGACATCCTATTTTGTTTTTCTGACTTGCTAGGAATTTTGGGTTGTATTAATAAAGGTGATGGTGATTAGATGCGGAGTTAAAATGAAAAAAATTATGTAACTTATTAATTTTCTTACCTTGTCCACCTTCATTCTCACATACAAGCCTTTTCTGGGTCAGTACGTAAAGAAAAGCAAATGAACTACAATGCTAGGATATAATAGTAGGAGACTTATTATCAAGCATTCCTACTGATAAAACTTTATTTTACTTTCCAAGATCAGGTTTATGTTGCAAGAGAATAAAAGGCCCTTATAAGGTCTAGACAAGCTATCTCTAGCCACCAATCACATGCACGCCACAAAACGTTTATAAAGAGCAATTTTCTTATTGAGTTAAACACTTAGACACATTCATTCCGAGACGTAATCACGATTACAGTAATAGCATACTAGCTGTTCACGCCTTACATTCTTAATTTTCACGAGTCAATTTATCACTGTTATATTTTTGAAGAAAATTAGCTGCAATTTTTGTCTGCAGCTTTTTCTCATTTCTTTAAAAGATGTAGATAATTTCCAGACAAGTTGAATGAACTTAGAAAAGGGTAAGTAATTTAATTAATATGCGCCAGAGCAAGAAAATGAAAGATGCTGATTTTTTAAAGTAAAGAAATAAAGCCCAAAATATAGAGCTCAGGGGCAAAACTTTCAAACATAGAAAAAATAGCTAGAAGTGTTAAATGGGTTTGATTTTTTGATTTATAGTTTAAAACTACCAGCAATGAATAATCCTCTCATTAGGTCAGTATAATCAATTAACGAGTACTAAAATTTTGACAAGGATTTAATTATTTCTAGATAATGAAGATCAAAATTGATCAGAGGATGCTTATAAATGGCTCTTAGCTAGGCAAATGTTAACTTGTCTCAAATTGTTATTATTTTTTATACTTTATGCAACGATACCTTGTAGGTAACCGTAGAATTTCTTTAATTAATTAATGTCTATCATTTAACGATATCAAGATGTATTCTTAAAATTTGAGAAACTGCATAGGCTTGACCCAAAATAAATTAACAGAAGCTTAAACTTTTAGTAAGATCATTCTTGAGATTATGTTTACTATAAATTTTGTTTTTAATTGAAAAAGAAAATTCTCATTTCAAAGCGAAACATTAAGAAATTGGAAAGTTAACCAAAAGTTTAGAAATTTGAACTTATTTGTTATGTCTGATGATTAAAATTTCAGAATAAGAGAAACATATAATATATAATATAGTTATAAGTATTCATGCTGAAGGTGATGCATTTTCTTTGTAACCATATTTTTATTACTTCAGGAGGTTTTATAATTCTGTTATAAACTAATGCATTCTAAAAATCAAAGAAAATTGCTTTTTAAGTCTTATCAACCCAAATGTATAAGCTGTAGAAATTACCAAAATAGAAAAATGCAAAAAGAGAAAACCAGTTTAAAAAATTATAGCAAGTTCATTAAAAGTAAACTCCAAATTACCATATTTATATTATGCATTAAATGTTTTCCATTCTTTTTATCCCATGAAAATTTCAGTAATTTATTAATTTCCATACGGCTATTGTCCTCCACCCCTAAATATTTCATATGCATGAGATCCCATATTCTTGCTTAATTTTCGGAGTAATTAATTTGTAATTTTTCAAAACTATCATTAACTGAATATATTTTTTGATATAACTTCAATTACTGAATATCTGCAATAGTTCAATAAAAACATTATCAACGTCCTTTTTCAAAGAAACAATTCTCATATATGGTTGACATTTGAGCCACTCATTAACCAAATCGGTTAAGTCCACATTTTCAAATTTTTGAAATTTTAGTGTCAAAGCACTTGACTTCTAACATTTTACGTTCATAATAAATTTCCTAAATAATAAGGATTAACACCACTAAATGACAAGATTCTTTATGGCCATGGAATAATAAGTAACTTTTTTAAGAAGCCAATTTAAATGTCTATACTCTAATGCAGTGGTTTCCAACCGGTGGTCCGTGAATTACAGGTGGTCCGCGAGAGCCTCGTGAGTGGTCCGGCACCACATATAAAAAAATTGCCAAATAAATGGGGATTTTGAAAGCAATGTTCATTGAACTAGCGGAATATATCCGATAACTATCAGGTGTTCAATTAAAATTTCTTAAAAGTTTAACATAGTTATTTTATTATTAGAATATGACACAAACTAATTTTCGTAACCTATGTATGTTTAAATGTGGCAAATTAAGTTTCACCAATAATTAAATAAAATCAAAGAAATTCGTTCACAAATGTCACACTGAGAAAAACATTGAGCTAAAATTTTTTTCAACCTCCTTTTCAAACAAAATTGTTATTTCAACATAAATTTGTAATTGAGACTTTTATATTATTATGAAGTAGGCTAGAGCATATATACAATAATCATTATAAAAAAAGTAATTTTTATGTATTAAAATTAAAGAATTTGTAGTAAAGTCGTACTGTACACTGTACAATATCAATAATAAATAATGTGTTCTAAAAACTTTTACTTTATGAACCATGAATCAATATGTTTCAATTTCAGGCTGAGATTTTGGATATCTAATTCGAAAGATTGAAAACAAGATTGAAAAAAAATAGTGAGTACTATACGTTTATCCTGTATCACTTTGGTCTGAGGGATATTCAATACCCTCATACCCTCCCCCCCCCTCCCCGGAAGGTTCCCCCCTCAAGTCGAGGGGGGTGGGGTCCGCAGACTTCTACAGGTTGGGAACCACGACTCTAATGTAAATCGTTTTAGTAATGCAATTCAAACACAGAAGCAAGTACTTGATGATAATGGTAAATCATTTAGTGTTGTTTCATCACAAAATAAGTAAAATAAATTAATCAGTTACAGTCTAACTACTACAGAAGTAAGAACTTGTGAATTATCAAACAAATATTTAATTTTTTTTCTGCAGTAAAAAAATGATTTAAAGACTGAATTAGATGTCATTTCTTTTTCTCACTTGCCAAATCGAGGAAGTCCCTTAGTCACTCAAAAATTGTATTAATAATAATGATTACTACAAGGATATTATATCTTATATATTTTATATGTCGTCAGATAAAAGTTACATCTGCAATTATACACTATACAATGTTTATTTTAATTTATCTTTTCAGGGGAATTTTAAAAAACAACGTATACTATTTTATCACTTTTCTCCACTTTTGTTTTATGGACTTGGCAAGTGTACCGATTTGGCAAGTGAGCGGCTCATTTATTAGTAAAACTATACTATCATCAGCCCGAATAAGCTTAAATAAGATCTCCCTGAATTAAGAACTTCCGTATTTACGAGTTCGACGAGAAAATAAAAAGAAAGTTTCGGCAAGCCTTCCATTGCAGTTTCTTGCCCGCAGAAAGTCGTAGAATCCAAGGAGTTTTCAAGAGCAGAGACAAAAAGAAAAAGATCTTGTCGCAGAATTTACGCTGACACGCTGTCTGGGTCTAGCAATTCATTCATGATCTTTTTTCTGGATCATGAGCATAAATATCTGATTACGTAGAAAGAGTTGCACAATAATTTCGAGCTTTGAAATTTAGCTCATTTCGTATGGCTTTTCAGCATTTCTTCAGAGTTCAGCTGAGAAATTTAAATTCTTACAACAGATTTAAAACAGTGCTTTTAAACGTATTTAGAATAGGGTTTAAAGGATTTCCATGATCTTTAATAATTTGTCAAGCAGGTTCTTTTAAAAAGAAAGAAAGAAAAACTTACTTAATAAAAAGAATTTTTCATCAGACACAAAAAAGTAACTGATATACTGCTCACAAAATAATTTTGTACAGAATGATTCAGTATTCAGGTGAATAAAATCATTTATCGAATTCCTGAATTAAGGTAAAAAAAAACTGTAATTATCTAGGATAAGTATGTAGTTGAGAGTATGTTTCACACTGGTAATCATTTACATTCTGCTTTTGTAACACCTACACCGAATTTTCTCCAGCCTCTGATTTCCAACTTGGACCTCCTCTCCTTGAAATGGAAATACTACCGATCACACAACTCCTAAAATATGAGGAAATATTATTTTCAATTATTTTTCGTTAAATGAAGCCCCTCTTTCTCTTTTGGTTGGCATAGGGTGTTGATCTTACTTTTTTTCCCTCTTCTACATCAATTTATCACATATATACAAAAAAGTCCATCATGGCTCATTTCCAGTGGGCGGATACCCTTATAAGAAATTTCTGATTTGACTGGGACTTAAGGCTGCTATGTACTAAGAAAAAAATCGTATTTCCCTTTTCCTCTTCTTGCAGACTCTTGTGGTGGGAGAAGTCCAGTTGACAGTTCGAGAATTCCACCCCCCTTAAGATTGACATTTTGAGGGATTGTAATGGCTCTCTCTATATAGTGGGGTTAAGCGCTGTCCCCAAATTTTATATTTAAAATATATTTTTGTCACCTATTTACAGGTACATAAATACTGATAATCCAATAAAATTGTTATTGTCAGATAGCCTGAACTTTTCTGCAAAGTGCTGCAGAATTCATTTTATAAATTTCGTCCACCGAAAGGAATTTATGAGCGTTTAAAACACACTATACCAGATTTTTCCTCGAATAATTTAAATTTTAAAATATTAATTGCATTTTTTTTAAAAAACGAAAAATGTACACAAATGTAAAATTTCTTTCTCTATGACGGAGTACAATTTTTTTTTTAAATCTTTGAATCCAAGTCGGCAATCCGTGGACAAATTTTCTCCATAGGTTAACATTAAGGTGAGCGAATCCAATGGGGCTAGTACATAGCAGCCTTAAATCTCAGACTTTCACATCTCTAATGGATTCTCTATTAATTAAGCTACTCCCGATACGAGAGAAAGACTTGTTTCCTAATCACTTACCATCCAGGTTACTGCAAGCTTTCTAAACGTCGCAAGCAGGCTTCATGCAACCAAGATCTCTCGAAAAACCAGAACCAAACTCTGTGGCGAGAAGAAAATTTACCTTGGAGCATTTTTTTCTGTCCATTTTTAGGTTATTTGGTATGGAATTCAAACTCTGGTCTTCATATAATGAAATCTCTAGCCGGACGCTCTATTAATAAAGTTTTCCTGGCTATGAGGGTATTCCTTATTTCCAATCGCTTTCCTACCAAGTAATTGCAAGCTTTTCAAATGGGAAAGTTAGATTTCTAGTGTTGAATCGCATTCTTTAAGCATGCTCTGCATAGTCAAAATATCCTTATATAATCTACCAACTAGATCTAGAGTAAAAATATCTCATTACACATTAACAATTGTAGACTACTCTATTTGCCTTGTAGTCTTAAAATGTCTGAAACTTTTTTAAAAGTGTTTTATTTTCTAATTCCCTGGAAAAGCTTAAAAGAACCATTTACAACAAATGTTAACGTATTTTGACTCCCAAAAGGTTTTTTTTTCTGTGTATGAAAGTTTTAACCTCTACTCTACAAACAATATTTGTGTCCAGATTCTGAAATTTCCCTTTTATTGTGTGTTTTTGCCTAAAGATGACCGTTTATTTTACATGCTGTCATGTAAATTATTAATGATTCATAAAAATAGTCACATACTACCTCCCTCATTCCTTTTTTTGCCTTCCACAAGAATACAAAGATTTAGAGGTAAAATTTTGTCTAAAATCCCCTTCAAACTTTCATAATTAATATTATTTCTTCCAATTTCAGTAGATTACAAACTTCACGTAGGATGCAAGTAGATATACAAGTATTAAAAGAAATTTTGCACCAAATTTAGTGTAATTAATCAGGTAATAAAAAATCCTTGATATTTGACTTAAGATGAACTTTTTTTTAATGTTAATAAGGGTAAAATTTAAAGGGTTTTCTATTCCCTATAGACAGATATTGCTTTAAGAATACATATTTTATCGCTTATCACTTTTGCTGACGTAAGAGAAATAAATATAATAACGTTATGAACCTAAAAAAACAGGATTATCAAAGGATATTTGCAATTTCACAATTCATTTCTTTACGAATTACTTAGCATCAAACTAAGTAAAAAAATCTTTCGCCAAAAATATCTAGATCGCCTAAATTTTGACACCTAAATTTTTTCCTTGAACTTCAACTGAAATTCATAGTCGAATGAGGCTGACAATAACATTAACAAATTATTTTCAAAAGAGGCTTTATGAAGCCTTTTGCAGTAAAATGTTTAACGAATGTTGTCTAGTTGAAATTGGATACTTACTTTAGAATGAGATGCGTCGACGAAGAACTTTGTTTCTGTAGTTCCAACTCCTTGGGCAACAGGTGGAGCAAAGAATTCTGACAAAACTCCTTTTTTCTGTTCAGCACCTTCTCTGATAAGAAGATCAGCTCTTCCTGTTTCCACAAAAATTTTTACTGAGTCCGTTGCAGTTTTTCCTAGGCGCCACAGAATGCCGCTGGAATTGTGACTTCGACCTACAGTTAATTAATCAAAAAGCAACAGCAGAAATGATTATTAGTATGATAAAACAAGATAAAGAAAACATTCACAGCACTATAAGTATAAAATATTTACAACTGAAGTATTTATTCTCTACTACTGGATTACTAATAGATGTGTGGGAGTCTTTTCAAGCAATACTATTAAGCCTAAAGTATATTTCCTTGAAACTTTAAACACTTCGGTTTAAAGAATAGTAAGAAATTATTTTTATTGTTCTGACTGTTAAGACTATATATACAGACAAGATGACACGTATAGTTTTCCCGATTCGATATTTTAGCTATACCGTACAATATACATCCGATTTTAAATCCAAACATTATCTATATAGTTAAGTTGCTAAGCCGACTTTTTGGGCAATCCGTGAGGGAAAACTACTGTATCAATTTGCTTCATTTTGGTCTTAAACGAAAGATTGTGATCTTTAAATTTGTCAAATTTGGCTTTTGTAACCGCAATTTCTATTAATTAGTGATAATTTGCAATTAAAAATTGATTTCTGCGCATGCTCAGTGGCATGTTTAAATCTGTCTTTGGAAACTCACTGTTTCTGCGCATGCTCAGTGACATATTTTAATGGTAAACACGTTTATTCGAGGAGTCTCTCTAGATCTCTCTCTGCCATTTTTATTTTTATGATAATTATGTTTGGGAAATATAAGATTAGACCTCGTGTAATTTTTTTTATTTCGCGCTGTTTAATTAGCGATAATGTACAATTTAAAAAAATTGCTTTCTGCGCATGCTCTGTAACATTTTTAAATCTGGCTTTAGATACTCACTAAGCATGAGGCCACTTAAACACATTAATTTGTTTCTGCGCATTATTATGATTTTCAACATTTGGCAATGATTTGTTGAGTATAATTTGTGTATTAGTACATTTATTTACTATCTAGCCGTCATGTTTTGACGGGTACCAACTAGTACCTTTTAATTTTTATTAACAAATATTGAGATACAGTTTTGTAAACAGATTAGTTTTTTATAATATAATGATAAATTTCCCCCATAAACTGCTTGAAACAAAAAGTTCAGTTCTCTTTAGATAAAAATCTTTTAACTTAAATCTCTTAGACACTTAAGTAATCTTAATATTATCTAAAATTGACTAAAATGTGAGCAAAAAGGGCTTTTGTATACACTTTTTAAATAAATCCACTTTAAATATAATACGAATTTTCTAATAAATGTTTAAACGATCGATTAAAAATCTTTCCTGTCTGTGAAGCCTCTTAACTTCCGTAGTTTTCAAGGACCTTATGTATATCACAGAGTGTTTCGGAAAATCATTTGTCTCATGTAACCTTGGATTCTGAAAGTATTGGAATGAATGTTATGCGCGATCACAAACGTATCCTTTTACTACGTAGTAAATTAGGAAAGCGACATCATACATTGTCTAAGAAAACATATCGAGAAAAAGGTAAACTATATCAATATATCGCTTATTTATGAACTCAATTTACAAATTTGTTTGAGTGTCATACCTGAACCTATGAAAAGTAAAAATTTTTAAGCAACTGTAATTAGGTTTTTAATATTAATGTAGAAAGCAAAATTTGAAAAATAAAAAAGTCTTTGGGCTTCGTTCTCAAATGCTCCTTTGTTTTATTTAAGTATAGCTGAAGCCATACCGGAAAAAAAGCATGAAGGGAGGTATTACATGTTTACTTGAGGAATTTTAGGAAGACCGATTTGAATCAAAACAAGCCCTTACAATACAATAAATTAACAATTTCAGATAATTTTAAAATTAATTGAAAGCCAGAAAAGTTGTAAAAGCTAAATTTTGAGAAGCTGGAATATTTATGTCAAAGGAGTTTATGCATTTCACAGTTTAATTTTACACCAAAAATCCATTCAGAATCATTCTTAAGTACAACTAGTTCAAACTTAACAACTCCTCCTCAACCACAATAAATTAATAATTTTGCATTTTCATAATTATCTCTTTATTAACTTCCCAGATCATTTTATGTTTTACGGGAAATTTTGAATTGAAAGTGTCGAATGAACGAGTAGCATATAATTCATTTAGCAAGCACAAAATCCTTATAAAAAGCAAATTTGAAAATACCCGTATATGTCATAATGTAGTTTTCATATACGAAAATTGTTGGCATGTATATAATATTCCTTTAAAATTAAAAACAACATATGAAATATTTTCAAATTCGCCATTTTTATTGAAATTAAATAGCACATGTAGACAGAAAAATGCTGTATCTTTATCTAAATAAAAAAAATATCCCAAAACTCATTTTTAATCTTTAAAGAATTTTAAAGCAAAAAATATAATTAACGAACATTAGAGTTCAACCAAGGAGGATGATCATTAAAACAGACATTTCATGATAATTATTTACAATATTCAGTCTACATCCAATGCCTCATACCGTAAATTTAGTAACTGATCGTTAAAACGACAAATCATAAGAATCTTTCAAATCATAAGAATCAGAAAGCGAAACTTTACCTAATACAAAACACATTCCTTAACAGAAATATTTCAATCTAAAATATAAATTATTTTGAATGAAGTGTTTTAAAATTTCCCACTCATTAAAAGGAATAAATTTGATTATAGATCGTATTCTTTTGTAGTACTAATACTCTGAATGCTTAATTCAGTATCTTCGATAAACATCTATGGCTCAAATTCAAGGATTTACCTCCATAAGTTGTATCCTTTCTGTCAACTATTGTAAGAGTATGTATGTCAACTATTATTACGTACTCTTTTAAATGGCCAACCTTCTACTTTAATTACTCTTTATTCTAAGAGCATGTGCAAAGGGCCCGATTTAGAAAATTCTGGACTATAGGCACAACTTGGGATGGGGCCCCCTAACACTGATGTGGGCTTAAAATTTCCAAAATTGACACACAAAAAAATAATCATGAATCATTGTGAAAGTACCATTTTATAAAGAATTGGCTATCTGAAGCGTAAAAGCCTAGAACATTATCAAATAACAAAAAACAATACAACATATTAACTTCATCATTAAAAAACTAGTACAATGCAACCAGAAAAACTTATTAATCCCTGATATACACAACATACATATGATGAACCAATCAATCAAATTTGAAAGGCTATATAAAAAAATTGCTATTAAAAAAGGTAAAATTAAAAAAAAATTGAATTGGGAATTTTTCTTTCTTTTCTTTTAAAATAAAAATTTTGGGGGCCCCCCAACATACGGGGGCCCCTAGGCCCAGGCCTACCAGGCCTAATGGAAAATCAGGGCCTGCATGTGCAGTATATATTGCTCTTTCCATGTCCTGAGTCATGCCGGAATATCCCTTTCTCATATCTTTCTTTATTTGCATCGGAAATCTGAGGTGTTTCCTCCAACAATTACGCTTATCGTAGGTGAAATGTGTTTTTTTTCTGATAACTTTCTATACATCCTGCGTAATTGCAGTGGTTTTATTTAAACAGAATTTTGATAAAATTTCTCCTGAGCTGAAAATTTTCGGTCGATAATTAATCAGAACTCTGAAAGATTATTAGCAAAAAATATTCAAATTTAATCCTTTTTACGAAAAAAAAATCTTTCAAATCAACAGATTATTTTAAAAAGAAGGAAACTGTTCTGATACAGTTGTAAATAAATGTAGATTCCGTATTAACACAAACAACATAAAAACAGTATATAGGTCTCTACTCCACTACAGAGTACAGAACAGAGTTTCATTTATCTTTTTCATGATTACCAAGATTCCTTTTAATGTAAAATTTTACATAAAACATGTAAAAATGGTGGTTTATTTTTTGTAATGTTGGATTATTTTACATTATATTCTTTAAATTGGCAACTACTTGAGCTTTTCATGCTTAGTTTTATTTAATGCTTATGGTTATAAGTAGTGTATTCAGAGTAAATTCTGTAAAAAAAACTACGTAGAGATCTTTTACTGAATAATTAATACGATGTGAAAGACTCGCTTGTACTTTTTTCATATGTTAACTGCAGTTTGTGCCTACCAGAAATTACAACAGTAATTATCATTTGAAAAATCATCTAATCTTTTTCACGCAATTAGAATTTCCTTTTATAGAGACTCCCTTCCTTTTCTTCATTAGCCTAATGGATAATTATATTTTTCTTCTAAACGTGAAGATGTATTTTTGAGTTAATTGGAATTATAATTAGAAACATAAAGATAAAATATGTTATTTCAGTTGATGAATTATGGTCCTTTCCCGTCTGTTTTATCTCACGTTAGCGTTTACATTCTGAAGTTGATATCGCAATTAAATAAAGCTAATTACTCAATAATATCCCTTTATTATAAATGATATGAATGATGTGTTAGCAAGATATAAGGGCATGATTTAGTTCATGTTTCCGACACCATTACGAAATTTCTGGGAAATCCCTTTGGTATTTCATAAAAGGACATAAAGTAACCTTGGGGAAGGTGGGAGGGCTGAAAATCGTAAGAAGAAAAGAAAATTCGAACGTAAATTTCATGAGCCAACCCATAAGAAAAAAATCCGTTTTCTATTAAGTCCGAAAAACCCTCCCTAGCAAAGGATTTTTGATGTGCCTGTGTAAAACGAGCACTACTAATGATCAGAAAAGTGATTGACAGCTACATTCTTACTATGGATACAATGCTGTTGATCTGTTTAGAAAGTCTATTGTAAATATATTTTCTACGGTAGCCTTTTCTTGATCTATTGATATTTAACAATCTCTAAAATAAAGAGTAAAATGCTCACACTTTATATATCTTATAGATTTCCCAAGACTTTTCAAAAGCATTGCTGAGGATTCAGCTTATCTAGTTTATTAAATACAAGAATCCCTACTAAAACTAAAATACAGACAAGTTTGTGGTAAAAATTCAGTGATTCGATATTAAAGGAAGCGTGAGAAATTATAACATTGATAAACAGGTATAAATGAACAAATATAAATAAAACTATACAAATTTATTCAAAGTGAAAAGAAATATGCAACTAGGCATTAGCAAATAGTATTCGAGAATTTATTTCTCTGCAAACTATCAAATTCATCCCCATGGTAGATGCCACTGGTTCATCAAGAGCTTTTATGGAACAAAGGAGGGTAAAAAGGAGCAAATAATTTTACTTCCTATTGGATGCAGTGATTATACTTTTAAAGCTTCTCAGCCGAAAGCAGCTATAGGTGGACGAATGTTTAATTACTTTCCTACTTTATCAATTGAATGAATGATATGCACTCTGATTTTTGAAAACGATTTGAAAGAAATATAATTCAATAGACCAGGGGTTCTTAAACTTATGTAGTCCGAGGACCCCCTCTTGAACAACATTTCTTTTTGCGGACCCCATCCCAACTCTAGGCATTTTAAGTCGTTTTTGAGACTTAATTTCTGGCTCAATAATCTCATAGGCACTACGTTATAATAAATATTGGTAAAAATGTATCGCTGGTTATTTTAATAAATGGTCCTGCGCATATAGAGACGAACATTTTTATTAGGACATAGAATAAAAAACATAAAATGAATAACAACAATAGTAAAAAGAATTTTAAAAGTTACAAATCATAATACATTAAACTCATACAAGCATTTCTTGGTCAAATATTGGTCAAAATAGATCTATCTTATTATAATATGCTTTCTGAAAATGATTTTTACTTAATGAGATGGGTGCAGTGGTTCTCTTGAAACCAGAACCGCAATGTCAGGCTCTATGTTGGAAAGTTTTATTTTGAGGTCCGCTTCTACATTGAATTTGTTTCTATACTTTCATTTCATATATATAACAGTATCGAAAAAGCCTGTATACATAAATATGTTGTGCAGAACGGAATCAAATGTTGAAGGGTTTCATTTGCAAGTGCAGGGTAATCAGATATGAGAAATAACCAAAAGTTTGTGAGTTCATTTTTGTTGAATTGTAGTTTCAAAGACGTATAGCATGATAATTCCACGAGAATATCTTGTTCAAGTATAGATTGTTAATGTCAAAATTGTTTTGAGGACTCCCAGGGGTCCACGGACCACAGTTTAAGAATCTATGCAATAGTCAAACGAGAATACCTTTGTTTTTGTTTTACATATGTATATTCTTGAAAATTGGCATGATGATCCTTCAGTTTACAGCATCATTAAAATGCATCAAATAACAAGTCCATTATAGGACTCAAGAAATTTTTGCTACTGAAAAAATATATTTTGAAAACAAAATTGAGTACAATTTGTTGTTGTTTCATTTAGTAACTTTTAAACTAGCAGTCATACCCTTTATAGGGAGATATTTATGTTATTCCAGAACTCATAATCTTCAATCATGTGTTTTGCCTGCATCCTAATGATGAAATTCGAATAGAATCTTCCGGTATCTATTGTTAATTTTTACATAAGTTTCATTGAATAAAATTGTGAAACAAAGAAACTTGTCACTGCTCATTAAAATTCAAAAAATATGTAGGTCAAGTGATTTATGTACGTTTTAGCTTCATTAAACCAACCGTTTTTCTGGAATGAATTCAACCTTTACTTGACCTTTAGATCACATAGATGTAAAAATCTGTCTTAACAATTACAAACGGAGGTGACAACTCTTTTATTCTTGTAACAGCAGAAATGAAGCAGACGTTTGTCAGAATGTCTGACCTCAACTGCCACTCGAACACCCTAAAAATAATTCACTATCACGCATCCTACGCTTTATGATAATCTCTTCACTTTGTTCGTCTTCATTTACTGAAGATAATTTGAGCAATTAATTACATCTCATTGCATACATCCAGAAATGCGTGACATTATATTTTTAGTTTTCTTTGAAACAATCTGCAAAGGACTATCTGGAAATTTGCTGTCACACGGCAGATCTTGAGAGAACGTCACGCAGCTTAGGAATATGTCAGTTCAATCAACACCTTCGCCTAAATTTCTGAAGAGTATGACAGATGTTGTATATTTTGTCACCCTACTGACAAGAAAAAGTAATGCAAGAAAAAGTAAATAATTAACATTTACTGTACTCTTATTAAACACATAATGTCTAATATATCGTAAAAAAACTCGTATTGTCATTTTGCTTTTGATATGAAGAATTCTTTAACTTTACATTCAAACACCATCCCCAAACTCCGTTTAAGTATAACTTTTTGAACCTGTGAGTTACTTTGGTCCCCATGTGTCAAGCAAGGCCTAACAATGAAGGATCTATAGGTGGAGGAATGTTTTAATTTTATACTAAGTGAAAATTGATTTTGCACCGGTTTTGTTAGATGTCATTGAAAATTAACATCATCAAATCGCTGAGATAGTTCAAAGGGTAGAATACCGACCTCAAGGTTAAAAGACGAGATCGAGGGTAACTTTTGTATACACATCGAGAAGTATATTACGTAATTACATCTATCTTCTTCCCGTCTCTTTCTCAGACGAGTATATCACTGTTTTCATCTACTTCCGTCTATCTTCCTTCGAGAGAACAGAGGGACTTGGAATTTCTCACTTCCTGTGCATTTAGGAAATGAAAGAAGTTGCACTGTCTTTTTCATTTCTATTTAGTTGAAAGGAAGTTGAAGAACTCAACACTGAAGCCCGTGTTCCACTTGTAAAAAGGAAAGTAAGGTCAGATAAAATCGTGTGAACTGAAAGCTCTGCTTCAGTTTCGTGAGACACGATGTCACCTATGTCGATATTTATCAGTCTCTCATTCATGATTTGAAGCTATTTGACGCGTATTGATTTTCAGATCATAAATCATACCACAAGACGTAGATATTTTTAATGTCAGTTATTCATATGCTTTCTATAAGAAAACAGCAATGAAGTAGGTATTTAAGCACTAAGTTCAAGAGTGTTGACATTTTAAAATTTGGATGAAAACGTATTCGTTAGAGGAGCAGAACTTCTTAGTCTATTTGTTACTTGGTGTCATGATTACAATAAATTCTGATTACATGGGTTTATTCTGATGATCTTCTCTTGTTGTTTAATGACACACTAAATCCTTTAAAACTTTCTATATTAAGGCCGTCCGCACACGGAGCAACTCAAAAGAAACTCATAACCGACTCCAATCACAAACCAGTCCGTGATGAGTCGTAACCTATGCAATTGAATGGAGCCACGCACACGGCGCAACTGGTTACAAACCCGTCAGCAACGCGTTTGTAATCAGTCGCAGGCAACTCAACGTGTCGAGTCGTTAGCAACTTCAGTCGCCAGTTTCTCTTGCGTTGTGCGTGTTATTACGCAATCTATGTTACAGCCGCTCTTTTGGCAAGCTACCAAATGACGTACACGAATCACTTGACTTCTGCCTAGCGATGAAATGAAATTCTAACGTTTTTTGTTGTATGGAATATGTGCGCCCATATATACAGTCCTTTTTTAAACGATTGATCAAAGACAATCTATTGTGACGATTTTTTAAAATAAATTAATTTTTGATAATAATTTAACTAAAAATAATGCTCGGAATAATGATGTTCTTCCTTCCATGACAGGTCGCAAACTATTGATTTGAATCACTTTTGAGTCGGCCCGTGTGCGGAGCCGCATCACTAACGAGTTTGCAACCGATAAGCAATTTCAGTCGCTAACCAGTTGAGTTTCCTTTGAGTCGCTCCGTGTGCGGACGGCCTTAGTCTTCATAGTTAAAATTTTCATATTTTTCCAACTCCATGTTTGACTCTATGAAAGTTGCATTCCTTTCTGCTTTTTCATTTGATTTCTTTAAATAAGCATTAATAAAAAATTATGTCACATAAGTCTATGTGTTTGACTGTCTACCCCGTTAACATAGGAATTCTTCCATTAGCATAACAATATTAAAAAATTATTTTTTAAATGGCCACAAAATTTAAGAAGTAAAACTATAAACAAATGTAGATTAATTTCTAAAGATATTTGTAATAGCTAATACCTAAGTTTCTAAAATACAGTTAGCCTTTCACAGATTCTTCACTGCGAACGTAAAAATTTCGAAACTATCACTGAGCCCAGAAATTTTGGTTATGTTGACCACATTTGTTACAGTCTATGAAGTAAAACATTATAAAATAATGCTTTCAATGGGTATGTATGAAGGTTAATTACATACTCACACATACAGATTGAGAAAGAGAGAGAGAGCAAGCCAATACAAAAAAGGATAGTGGGATTTGTAAAACATACTTAGGTCTTATTTAACAGTGAAATCATTAAACACTGTTATATACAGTAGAGAAGAAAGTAGGGGATCAAATGCATATAAAATAAATAAATAATCACGATAGAAACTCGACACAACCGGACGTAACTTAAAATTAAGGAGCTTAGATGTTAATCTAAAGAAGTATACAGGCAGGGCATTTTATCATATATGTGTTTCTTTTGTAAATAGTTTCAAGATGTCGTCATGAAACTATATGGTTCTGAATGAGCTTTGCGAGGATGCGATTTATCGCAGTCACAGATGAAGATTTAATGTTTATTTATTTTCCTCCTCCTCAGTCTGAACTTTCTGCGCTTCCTTTGGTGAAGCCACCTACTCCTAACGCTGGGTCAAAGGTGTCTAACATACTGCAATCGACTTAAATATATATATTGAAATCAAGACTCTCACATATTCTAATCACAGATTTTACGTTTGAAACGTTGAATTTCAATGAAAAAATGCATTTTATAATACCCACCAGAAAATTGTTGAATCATGCGATGCAAACATTCACAAATAAGGCTTGAATTACGCAAAATACAGTTTTTATTTAGCCTCGCTTTACATAATTATTTTCTAGCTGCTGAATTTTTAAAAAAAATTTCAGGTAGTCTCTTCTAACGAAACTACCTCGTGTTATTAATGTAGGATTACTTATCATTGCTTACCTCTTTTTTTTTAATGACGCTTCTTGGTACTTTTCTGTTTAACTGCTTACTGCTTGCCCAAGCGATACAGACTGGGTTTGGCGCACTGCCAAAATTATGACGACGGGCGTCTGGAATTTTGCTTTACCGCGGACCCTTATTGAGGAACGTAATCCTACGTTAAAACAGTCAAAAAGGTGTAATAACTCCAAAGAATAACACCTAATAATTTTACTTAATATGTCCCGATTAAGATGTCACGACGAGTCTTTTATATGATAATTTCAGACTGAATATCTTAATTTCGAACGAAGGAAGATATGCAAATTTAACTATTATATTGTCCATAATTCCCAGAGGATTTTGTGACATTCCATATGCTTTTACTAATAACTTACTCTACACAAAAATAGAAGCTGTTTAAAAAAACAGATAAAATTTGTAAATTTAATCATTTTGGTACCGAAAATTCCGACAACCTGACATCGTCAGGGTCATAAAAAGCCACAGGATTCGATGGCTAGGTCATTTATTTAGAACTGAGAACATAAATCTAATAAAAAAGCTGACATTTATTAAACAGTTGGGAGCTAGAAAGCGAGGAAGATCACCAATTTGGTGGCCCGATTCTGTTGAGAGAGATATAAAAATCATATATAAGGGAGACTGGAGGAGTATTGCTTCGGATACGACCAGATGGTGGAAACTGATTGGGACGGCCTCGGCCTGCAACAGGCTGTAGTGCCTCAAAAGAAGAAGAATCAAATTTAGTGAGTAAAATTTCCCTAATATTATCCCTAAATAACAAATACATGACATATTCAAATCAATACCTCTTTTTGATAGAAGAACAAAGATGTTTTACTTCACAGTCTTCATATAGAGATACTAGCTGAATACCCGTGCTTCGCTACGGAGTACATTTTAGAAAAATTTCAATGCAAAAATAATGAAACTGCTTTTTAGAGAATTAAATTCTTAATTAATTTGAATTAAATTCTTAAAAAACTTCCATATAAATTAGTCTAGGGGTTAAATTTTTTCTTTTTCCTGTATTTTAATATTATTTTTGTCAATTTATTTCGTTGTTATGGGCGTGATGCAAAATTAATTTGAAGTATCAGAAAAAGAAAAGAAATCTTGTGATCAACATTTAATAAATTAAATTCTAAAAATTAATTTTTATGAATTCACCAAAATTCAGAAAATGGAGGTAACGATTCAAAAAAGATTTCATTTCATTTTAAAGTAACTTTTATTATCTTTCTCGTGATATAAATTTTATAACCCTGAGATTATTATTTTAAATGCAGACTTCAAAAAATGTTTCAAAAACAGCTTAAAAATTCTATTTAAAAAATCGAAGAACTTTTCAAAAATCTTTCTTAGTGCACCCCTACAGCATAAGAAGAATCGCCATGCAAAATTGCAGCCCTTTAACTCCATGCGTTATCTGTCAGTCAGTCACGGAACTGTTTTATATATATAGATTACATCATCAACTACTGGTTGGCCTACTGAGGATTTGAGTCTCTTGAGAATCTATGGAAACACTGGCTGGGTTTAATTTTAGTCTTGAAACATGATGCAAATATAGAAAGGTAACAAGTAACATTCTTTCTCATGGTTCAGTATTTTTTCTTTACGTGTCGGATCCAGTGATAAGGGAGTGATCGAGGAACTTATCTAGTACTTAGAAATTCGGTTGATGTTGGTGGTTGACAGATCCTCTGAAAGTTTTTGAAATCTTAGCAGAGTATGAAATTTTTGAATTTGTATGTCTGAAAGTCCTTATCGTAATTTACGGATGTTCAAGAGGCAGGAATAATGCACTCTGTAGAGTGATTTTTTCGTTTATCAGAGAGATCTGTCCTGAGTTAAGCTGCCGCAAAAGTTGAAATGAACCAAAATAAACTTTAATCGTCTGATATTTAGAGGCCGACTAGAAGTACAGTGCTTAGCGCATCGAAAGTAACCGTTTGTGACTGCTCGAGATGTGAGCTGAGTTACACTCTTGTGAAAGAAACAACGGGGTTAATAAGATAAAGATTTATTCGAACCCCCGCAAGAAAAGTGACACAACTCAAAAATGCTGCATTTGAGAAAAATCAACTAAAAGAATACCATAAAACTTGAACTAGCCTACAATAAAACTGACACAACTGCCCTCAGGTGGATAAATTGCGAGATAGAGATGTGTCGCTTTTCAATGACATAACCTCAAAATTGCCATTTTTTTACTTGTGTCACTTTTCTTGCCCGGTTGCGAATGGTCTTACTAATCAGCCTCATTAATAAATGTCCTCTCTCATTGATCGGAGTACTCCCATCAGCCACCCAACTTTTTCCTTAGAAAGAATTTTTTCCTCAGTTAACCTCCTGTTCTTTAAGATCCTACGTAAGCTTGCTGTTGTTGGAAGCATATAATTTTGAGAACTAAGTTCGAATCTCTTTTTGACACGTTTGATAATAACATATCATTTTATACTTTTAAAAAATGTTTAAGTGTGTTGCCGTTGCTTTTATGATGGAATCCTTAAAAAGTAATTTCCTTGACTTCTGGTAGTGTCTTTCGAAAGCTTCCATTCTCCAGCATCCAATAGTGTTTCAGTTACTGCCAGTTAGACTGAATGACATTCTTCATTAATATATCAAAAATATATAGCAAAGATTAAAAATGTGATAGCTAATTTAACACCGAACCATCTGAATGACATTCAAAAGTAATCTACACTAAATTTAATGTCATCAATTTTTATAGCGACCTACAAATTTTTATTCCAGGTAAATGATACCATTTTATTTTAATCTCAATCGCTAAATTTGTTTTAAGACATACAGAGACAGAAAAAATTATTATTGGCTTCCATCTGCAACACATCTTTCCCCTTTTTTTATAATACACCGATCCTGTTAAAGAGACCCAAGCCATTTCTCCTTCCAGTTCTACAGGAAGAAAAACGCTTTGCTCTAATTATAGATCGTTATGATTCTAATATGATATGTAAACTAAGTTACTAAGTCATGTAATACGTCTGAGTTAAAAGTCTTTTTCGGCGACCGTTTATAATTGACATGTGCGCGCGTAGCTGTCGTCATGTTTTTTTTAACAACATTTGAGATGAATTACCACCACTTTTAATGAATTAGTTTACGCTAGTTTTATCTGAATATTAGTGCGTAAGAACTCAACTTGAGGAAATACTTTCTTCTAGAGCAATTTATTAATTATGGAAGTCCCAGACAGCTATTGCTTAATTCAAGAAAATTAAATTATTTTAGCTGTTGTAAATGGTTGCATCTTTGTAAATGGTTTATCCTTTATTCAGTTAATTGATTCACATTTATAAATAACCAGGAAATATACTTTCAACTAGCATAAAGTGTTGAATCTAACAGAGAGAGTCGTTCTCTTAAACGTAGAGGATATTTCATTTAACTGCTATTATAAATCACAGTTGTAATCTTATTGAAGCTGTACAGATCTGAAAAACATGCATAGTTTGAATGTTGGTCTGTGAGTCAAACAAATATACTCATATCAATGCAATAAGTGAAGTTTAGTTTCTTTGTCTGAATTTAATAATTTAATATTAATTTTTGACAACGCCGACTTTTTTAAGGATCAGGATTGATAACCTAAAAATTGCTTAAAAATCTTCTCCATTTCAAACTTATGAGCAAGTTATTCTCTCTTATAAATTTCATTCCCCTGCATTAATTTTCAAAAGCATCTTACTTTTTATATTGTACTATAACCAATTGCATTGGGGGTGCGGTGGCCCAGTTGGCAAGAGCAGCGGGCCAGTGATCTGAACGTCACTGGTTCGATGCCCTCCGCTGACAAATCTACCGCCGTGTACACTAATGGCGGCCGGTGCACGAAAATATGTCGTGGCTGCAATGTCCTCCAAGTTCTCAAAATTTACCTCTGGAAATGCGGGGTCAAGTGTACCGATCTCGTCACTTGACTCGGTTCGAAATTACGGGACCGGTCCTTTAGCCAAGTCGGACTCCGACCCTTGTGGTGCTATTAAAAACCGGAGTCACCCCACTCTCTGCCCAATAGCTTTAATGGACTTGATCTGATATACTATCGGTCAAGGGGTATAAGCCACACACTAATTGCATTGCATCTGGCTCTTAAGTTTCCCCATAAAAAAAAAGAATGCCTGTAATTTTTCCGTTCCGTTCCATATCAAAAATATATAGCTCTAGTTTAGTGCATAATTTTTTTATGGCCTGACCTATCAGATTTCTCTTCAGTAACCTCTCTAATCAATGAATGGTTATTTCTATTTCCCCCTTTTTTTTCATCATCCCAGGGCATTAAAAAAAATAACCCTAGACAGAAAGTAAAAAAAAAGATCAGCTAAAAAGTGTATATGTGGAAGAACATAATCTCTTACTGCTAATCAGATAGTTAAGCGCATTTTAAATGAACTCTGATGAAGCCTTTTTTTCTTTTATACTTCTCTACTATAAATAGTTTGTTGGCTGATCGCTTTTGGTTTAAATACGACTTTAAGCAAATGCTTTGGATATTCTGCTAGAGGGTTATTTATGTCTAAAGATGCTTTAAAATAGGGTTTCTTAATTTGTGACCCATCGACCCATTTCTGTCGATTAGTTATTTTTGGATTAAAGAAATGCTTTTCATTAATGGTGAACGTAGACGAAATGTTACTATTGTGATCTCTTTTGGGCGCAGAAATCTTTCTTATTATTACAAAAAGAGAGCTTAATTATTGCGCAGAAATCTTCCTTATTATTACAACAAAGAGAGCTTAATTATTATTTTTTTTATGGTTTCTTGAGGGGGCTTGGGGTGCCTTGAGTGGATGACAGATCTGTACTGTTTGTCTGGCATCCTCGAACACCACAGCAATGGAAAGCACCGAAAGCTTGGAAAATAAACCCTCGACTACGTATTCAGGTATTGCGACTGGTCTTCAGTGTTTCATGGCCGATGCTCGAAAGAGGGGGGGGGGGGGGGGCGAGGTGTCAAAATATATTATGGTTTCTTGAAATTTCTGTAATTAGTTTCATCATCCACAATAATTAAAATTTATACTATTGCCCTCGGTACAAGTCATCTTCTTTCCTAGGAAAAAAAAGCAATGCTTTTCACATAATTGTGAACTGCAATCCCTGGATAACAGGGTAACTCGGGGATTTATATAGACTGGTAGAGCGAGCCACCAACGTTAAATGATATACTGCCTGTTCACACTGAATCCGGAGTGTTTCATAGCGTAAGCATTAAAAATTTTAACCAGTCACAGACATCAATTATTCATTAACCACGTGATATGTCAAACCAATCACAAGTCTTTTCGATAACCTCAGAGTCAACGTTGTAGCATAACGCAACGCTCCCCATGCTGTGTGAACAGGCCTATAGTCAGATACTAAAGGTTTCAACATTTCGATGGATTTTTCGGTGTTTTGTACGGGGTCTTTAGTGAATTATTTTGGTCACTTTATAAGCCCTTTATACAAAACTAGCTGAAAACCCGCGCTTCGCTACGGAGTACATTGAAATTAAATACAACGGTCAATGTATGCAATTAATTCCAAAAAATATATATATATATATATATTTATAATAAATACGACGATCAATGTATACAATTGATGTAAAAAAAAACATATTTATAAAAAAATCGTAAGGGATATTTTTATAGACAAAATAAAGTCCAATCGTCTGCCGCATTAGCAAGAAAAAAATATTTTTTTGTCTATTTTTTTGCACGTGACGATAAATTTATTTAAAGTACCAGAAAAAGAAATCACGTGATCAGCATTTAATAAATTAAATTCTATAAATTAATCTTTAAAAATTCACTAAAAATCAGGAAATGGAGGTAAAATTCGAAAAGAAATTTCATTTTGAAGGAATTTTTATGATCTTTCTCGTGATATAAATTTTATAACCCTCACTGTATTATTTTAAATGCAAACGTAAAAAAAGTTTAAAAAACAGCTTAAAAATTTAATTTGAAAAAATCTAAGAAGAATTTTTGAAAAATCTTTCTTAGTGCACCCCTACACTATTAGGAGAATCGCCATGCAAAATTTCAGCCCTTTAGGTCCAGCGGTTTGGTCTGTGCGTTGTATGTCAGTCAGTCATTCAGTCAGTGAATGAATGAGTCAGTTACGGAACTGTTTTATATATATACTAGCTGAAAACCCGCACTTCGCTACGGAGTACATTCAAAGTATTGGGAACATTTATCAATGTGTGTCAGTTTGTGTTTATAATTTTCGAGAACAAGAATAGAGGCATATATTCGGAAGGTAAATAGGTTGCTATTTTGTTCCTGAGATAGCGGTATGTGACTTACATTCGGGATGGATTGATAGAATATAACTGTTAAGAATCACAGTTTGCTTTAGAATACATTGCACAAGTAGTACGTGAACTACTTTTGCATGTCGTAACTGTTGTTCATAAAGTGATAATCCTCTTATCCTGTCTTTTCATCAATAAAGGGGAAATTTAAGAGTTAGTTCAACTCTTAATTAAAGAATCTACAAATGCCATCTATTTTTTTCGTAGATTAGAAGCAAACAAATGAAATTTGCACATACCATAAAATCACATCTTAAGTAAGCACAATGAAACAACTAATTTAATGCACCTCAAATAAGGAACTCGATTTAAGTTCGGCAATTTTATTATTCGCGTTGGGAGTGTGGGTGACTGCACATCCGGAAGAGTGCAACAAATTTCGGCAAACAGACGTAACACCCACCCAAAGATCTTTCCATACCTGCTGAGAAGACTATCTCTATTAATAAATTTTAAAATCGAATGCTTGAATTTAATGACATCACCAACACCAGCATGAACAACCTCGAACAGCCATTTTAATATTCCAGTCTGGTATTTCCGGCACACTTATAAAGATTTAACATGAAGAAAAGTATATCTGATGCGCCTACATTGGCTTTTCTCATAAAATTCAAATGTGTTATAGCTGATACGGTACCTCATAGATAGAAAATTAAAAGCTTAAAATATTTAAAATAATTCTATGATTCACGATATAAAGGGCTTTAGCAATTTTTAGGTACTTGTTCAGATTGATTAAAAAATCATTTTACCTGAATTAAAATTTGATTATTAAAACAAGAAATATAATATCTCTCTATTCTAATAAAAGGAACTCGGCTGCCGCCTGTCAAAAGCTTGTCACGCTATCTCCTCCGAAACCGCTGGGGGTATGGAGTCGAGAGCTATACCAATGGATGCAGACAAAATGGGGGGGGGGGACCAAAGAAGACATTGTCTCATCTTCGTCAGAATTTAAGTTTTTTTTATGTTTTTCAAGAAATATTGACTTTTCATCTTCAGATTACGATAACTCGCCAAAAATTGATCGTAGAATTTGATCTTTGTTATAGTCTAATACTACAGACATTTCTCTTTCAAACTAGACCTCATTTGTTTAAAAATATTTAAAACAGACTAATATTTTCATCAAAAAATGAAAACAGTTTTTCAAGAAATATCGTCCCCTATGTGGATGTAATATCGATACTCCTCGAGTTTCTATCTACAAAGAAATATTTACATCATCTGGAAGCTGAAAGCTTTCTTATTCATATAAACCCCACTTCTAGTCTATATCTTAAATTTTGATTTTTTTTAATTGAATTTTCAAGCTGATAATTCAACAGTAATGAAACGCCTTCGCATAAGGCTGCTATGTACTAAGAAAAAAATCGTATTTCCTTTTCCTCTTCTTGCAGACTCTTGTGGTGGGTGGAGTCCAGTTCACAGTTCGAGAATTCCACCCCCTTAGGATTGACATTTGTGAGGAATTGTAAGGCTCTCTCTATATAGGGGGTTAAGCGCTGCCCCCAAATTTTTATTTAAAATATATTTTTGTCAACTATTTACAGGTAACATAAATGGATAATCAAATAAAATTGGTATTGCCAGATAGCCTGATACTTTTCTTTAAAGCGCTACAGGATTATTTATAAATTTCGTTCACCGAAGGAATTTATGAGCGTTTAAAACACACTACCCATGATTTTGAACCCGAATAATTTAAATTTTAAATATAATTGCATTTAAAAAAAAAAACGAAAATGTACACAAATGTAAAATTTCTTCTCTACGACGGAGTACATTAAAAACAAAAAAAAAAAAAAACCTTGACTCCAAGTCAGCAATCCGTGGACAATTTTCTCCATAGGTTAACATTGAGGTGAGTGAATCCAATGGGGTAGTACATAGCAGCCTTAAGGGAGACAACAGTAAATGGATTGAAGCTGTCACATTTGCCCGAGAATCACCCCTATGTATCTCGCTATTAGCCATAACAGAGGAGCGAGCGGTAGCGAGTCCAGGGCCGAAAGCCCCTAGTTGTATACAAAATTTATAGACCTAAGCCTTTTATACCAGTCAAAGTATTTTTTTTAACTCATTGCTAACAGTATCTAAAAATCACTGTTTTTGACTTAATCCTTATCCCGGGTCACCATAGAATTAAATTATAAAAATATTTAAATTAACTGCTCTGGGAACGCTAAGGGTTATTATAGTCCTTAGTATAATAAGAAATAAAACAAGTCTAGACTTTTAATGATTTCCTTTGTCGTGTATAAAATTTCAAGTTAATATTCCTTCAGTTTTAAAACAACCTGTCCTCGTTTCGTTGATTTTAAATAAATAGGTTTATATATCAAAAATGCTATCAATTTCATTAAAACAATTCTCAAAAGTTCATGATGAATAGTTTCTAATTAGAGTTTTCTAAAAAAAATAACTTTTAATTTGGGGAAAATTTAGTTCTTTAGCCTACCTACTTTCATGAACTTTCAATTGTTTTCAAGTTTCTATGTGTATATTTCCATAAAATAGTCATAGAAACTCAGTGAGAGAAACTATAAGATTATATGGCAGAACCTTTGGTGACTTAGTACTTGAACTGACTAGAAGCAAACAGAATAATTATGGGCTGAAAGTTTCGATAGTTTACAGCAGTTCAAAAAAAGTTGATTTGTGACCGAAAAAAACAGGATATATACAAAACACATGTTTGGGTAAAGTCATTAAAATTTGAGGATAACTTTGGCCTTAAATTAGTACTTTAAAAATTAAAAAAATTTATCAGTCCAATCTAATTTTTCACAAACCACGTCCAAAAAAAATTAGTACATAAAATATTTTCCAGTGTTCAAAACTATTTCAAGAAATGGACAAAAGTGATAAAAATTCATTTCCCTAAAATATAGTTGCGTCTAATTGTGTTGTCTTTACAATTTCCTGAAAACGAAGCGAATATAATCATAGATTTTATTTGAAGCAATTCTAGTATGTTGTTTTCCGTCCCATGAAGCCTAGTGCAATTACTTGAGGGCTATTAAATCCTTCCCAATATCAAACCAAAGCTCAAATACACTGCTGGCCACATGTAAATGCAACACCCTGAGAAACTTGAAAATAGCATGAAATTTACAACATGCGTTAGCGGAGGTGAGATATGCAAATGATTAGAATTTCAGCTCAGACGCACCTCACGGCGCCTTGTGCGCACTTCAAAGCGCTATTTAAGGCTTGGAGATTTCGACGATTTCAAGTCGGCAATTGTGTTTTTCTTGTGGTTTTAAAAAAAACGATCGAATTATGCCTCGTCGAAAAACAGCGATCATCTTTTGATCAAGTATCCGAGTTCGACAGAGGAAGGATAGTGTGCCTACCGAGATTGTGGATTATCTTTCAGGGAAATCGGTAGTCCGTGGTTGGACGAAACCAAACAACTGTAATGCGGATATGTGATCGTTGGATGCAGGAGGGTACAGACGGACCGGCGTGTTCGATTGCATCCACCTCAGCGCACCACTTCACGTGATGACAGGCAAATTGTGCGCATGGCAGTGACGGATCGCTCTGTCAATCACGAACCATAGCACAGCACATGCAGTCCTGTAACGCAATCATCCAGTGTCTGTGAGTACCATGTCGACGCCGTTTACAGCAGAGTGGTCTGTCCGCAAGACGTCCATTGCTTTGTCTACCCTTGACGCAGAACCACAGACGTCTCCGCCGCCAATGGTGCGATGACAGAAGGATGTGGACTGCAGAATGGGAATGAAATTGTCTTTACTGACGAGTCACGCTTCTGTCTGCAACCCACGATGGTCGCATTCGAGTCTGGAGACCACCGTGAAGAGAGGATGTGAACAGCTGCGTTAGGCACCGCCACACTGGTCCTGCACAGGGTATTATGGTACGGGGCGGTAGTGGATATCCTCTCTCGCCCCTCTAGTACGCATTGCCGGTACTTTAAACAGCAGCCAGCGCTACATCTCAGAGGTGTTGGAGCTAGTTGTCCTTCCTTATCTTCAGGGCTTGCCCCACAGCCATATTTCAACAGGATAATGCGCGACCACACGTGGCACGTATTGTCCAACGGTTTCTTCGTCAATCGCCAGAATGAATTGCTTCCCTGGCCGCTCGCTCTCCGGATCTTTCCGCCGATAGAAAACATGTGGTCCATGGTTGCTGTACGATTGACCAGATTCACATCCCCAAGCTGCCACAGCAATCAACTTTGGCAACGTGTGGAAGCTGCGTTGGTCTGCTGTACCCCAAGAACTCATCCAAAGTCTCTTTTAATCAATGCCGAGGCGTGTGGCAGCGTTGGATCTCCAACAATGGCGGCTACTCTGGCTACTGATTTTGGCAGGAACTACACTTCACAGAAGTCTATAAATTTAATCATTTGATACTTGGTCAACAGTTTATCTACAAAATAAATTTTGGTCTGATATCCTTGTTCTCTTGGTGTTGCAATTTGGGTGGCCAGGCAGTGTACTTAATTCATTCGTCTTTCTTTTCGAATAATGCTATAAAGTACGTTTGAAATATCACTCTTTGAAAAAAGATGTTTTAGCCATATCAGCAAATTTGGTTGGTTGATTTTCGAAGTGATCGGTCATCATTTGTAACTCGAGGGCTATCTAAACTAAAGATGTATTTTAATATGCCCCAATAGCCGTGTTAAGAATACAGAGGAGGCGTTATAACCACATAATTCAGTGTCTCATAAAGGATTTTCATGACAAATGACCTATAAATTGTTTCAAGATAAGGAAAAAGGCTTTTATAGGGCGAGATGTCTGATAAAATCTAGAGCAAGAAAGTTTTCTTGCGTCTCTTCCACAGGCGCTTCAATTTTTGCTTCATGATGAGAAAACGAGAAAAAACTCGCATCACATGTAGCCCGTAATAACAAAAAATGAATTTCGGATTCATGATTCGTGCATCTGCAAATGCCGGTGTTTAATAACAATGACGATAAAGAGATGGTTACCAAGGTAAATTTCGGTGTATTATAAAGGTTTTTTTTTGCCTAATGTTGCCATTTCTACTAAATACCGTATCAGTCAGAATAAATAGGACAAAATATTTTAAAGGTATTTGAGTCTGCCCGACAGATTTACACAAGAATCGGTAAATATATTACGCCCCTCGCCTTACAACTTAAGTTAGATGTATCAAAAAAGTCTCTTCTTTAAATTCATCCGTCCTGGTTTGGAGAGAGAACATCAGTGTGATTCATATCTGAATCAATCGAAGCTTAACTATCATTCTTGCCTGTATACAAAATTTTAATCAGTTGATTTTGATGTCACGAAAAGCTTGTGATACGTAGCGTGTTGTTACTTTAACGTTCAGTTTTCGCCCCTTTTGTGTTAAAGGTGTCTTCCTTAACAGTCTGAGGTAAATAGAGAAAATGCCATCGAACCTCAGATTATTCTGCTTATTAATGCAAGGAAGAACTGGATATCGAAAAACAGAATAATCTAAAAATGACCCATATTACAACGAAAAACTTCAAAGGATCCCATGGATAGTATAAAATGACATAAATAGGAATTGACTACATAATGGTGGAAACTTGCAAAGATTATCAGTTTTTCTTCAGGAAAATGTCGATATTTTCCATTGTTTAATCAGCCATATTTCTGCGTTATTTATCGGGACAAATAGTTTTATTTCTAACGCTTTTCTTAAGAGATACGCAAAATCCATCCAAGGGTAAGTTTAGTGTAGTTGTCTGAGATCATAACAGTCACTTATCAAAATCTGAACCAATAATAAGAAGAAAGTTTGACATCTAGATTTACGTTTGGATTTAATTTATAACATTATTGCTTTAACGCTGCAATATTACACATATGGAGTGGAAAAAATCAGTAAGGGATAAAAAAAATTTGAGGATCCAAGATCTTAAAAAATGACTTAACGCTTGATACCATGGCCCCCAATAGATCTTACATTGTTCTTTCGATAAAGTACTATCAGTATCATCCTTTACAACATTTTACATCTATCGTATATCCTGCTTGCATGCATAAAGATGTATATGATGTTTAGATAATATCATCATGTCACTATCAAAACAATCGAAAAGTTTTACCAGTTTTTACGCCCATTTAGGTTGAATAATTCCAAGAGTTGAATCAACTTATCTCAAGTAGTTGAAAAGTAGAGAGTGTAACTTTTAGATCATTCTGGGAAATTATCAAGGACAGCGCTGCGGGAAATCTCTCGTAAGATCCTACTTCAATGTCGCTCTTTTTTCAATATTTTCATTCTCAGCGGTTACTATCTGCATCAGGTGTTAAAATTGTTACTTGCTGTATCAGCTGGTAAGAAAAATGATCAACTGCAATTTTAAATGAATGCATTAGCCACCTAGAGTGTATAATTTGAATAAACACAGATCCCGTCTTTTAAAATTAAACAAACTTAAATGGATAAAATGCATGATGAGACTATACGCAGGTTTCTTTTCTTTTTTTTACGTTGTTCCAAAACTATCCATGTAAGCTTCTTATAAAAAATAAGGTCCTTTTTTAACGCTTCAGAATTATAAATTAAAGCAAAATAAAATTGACTGACAGCTAAATTCTGTGAAAACAAGACAAGTGCTTTTCTTCGAGATATTTTCCGATAAAAGAAAGGAAAATAATATTTTAGCATAATACTGTTACTGTGTTGGAATTTAATCGTGTCTGTAATATGCCCTTAAATTTTATTCTTTAAAATGATTTTCTACAATTTAACATAAATATTTACGAATTAGAAAAAGTCCTTATCTGTAGTATCAGTCCGTCAGTTGAAAAGACAGATTGCTTGTTATTTTACGGTTCTAAAAGTTTACTTAAAAATTTTCGCAGAGGAGTGACATGTTGCAGTGCTAACTCACTTGTTTATAAGAGAAAGAAAAGTAGAATTTATCATAAAATAATTATATAACTGGAATTTTATCAAGAATATAAAGTTCACCCCAAATCTCTGACCACTCTCAAATCCCTCAACAAGTTCTGGAGGAATTGAACATGTTGCCCTTTTCAATACTGAAACTCTTTTATAACTTATAACTTAAACGATCACTTTAATCTTCCCAATCGTACAATATAGGTTTAAATTTTGTTGTTAAAAAACATATTGAGTTGCAAATGAAAAGTCAATAATCTGCCAGAGAGAGGCCTTCCTCGAAAGACATTTTAAATAAATAGTGAGATGCAGTTACCTTTAATTTTGTTCTAAAAAACATGGTGAAAGTTCTGATTTGTGATCATCAGTCATAACTACTTAGGTATAAGTTGGCCATACATAGAGAGGATAAGTTCATCGACAAAAGACTTGTCTAGATGAAGAAGACGAATCAAAACGGGGAAGGGAAGTAGGTCGAAGGATGCTTTAAATCTGCCCTCTGAATTTTAGTCCATAACTGAAAACATTCCTTCCTAAATATCCACCTGTCACTCCTATTTTGCCAAAGGACGCATTCAGTTAGAGCATGTGTACTTCCGTCAATGGTCGTCACTAAAGCGGACGCACTATATTTCAGCATAAAAGGAGAAAAATTAGAGAGATACATAGAAAGAAATGTATGTTTGGTTGATATTCATAACGTCATGGTACGCACGATAATTATTTCCAAATACAGTTTTTTGATACTATATTTTTTATAAAGTACAGTTTGGTTTGTATTGGAGCGCTGCGGTCAACATTTTGCTACACAAGGGCTAATTAGACCGGGGCCTATAGTTTAAAGCCAACTCCGAGCGGTTACAAACATCCATGCTAGCAGTGGGACTCGAGCCGAGCCGACAGGATCTGAACCAAAAGCCAGAGCCCTAGCCATTCAGCCATCACCTGGTAATTATAAAGTACGGAAAGGTATAACCTTTTAATTATAAAGTACGGAAAGGTATAACCTTTAAGTTATAAAGTACGGAAATATATAACCTTTTATTTATAAATTATGGAATGGTATAAACTTTTATTAATTTATTTTATTTATTTGTAGGGACAGTATTTTAACCTAAGCCCCTCTGATCTATAGATAGATGTTCAAATTAATTTAGCTTTATTGGAGGAAGTTTTATTTTGAGTGACTCAATCGTTGCATATTCCCCTTTATTTTTGGGCCAACAACGCAGGATGTTGGCCTCTAATATACATATTTTTTATATTAAGATATTTTTTTCGGTTATGAATTTATCATATTATAATTGTATAACCGCACATTACTGCTAATGCATATGGCCGATTGCTTTTGTAACGTCTTTCTTTAAGGGCTGACTTCAGAAAATTTAATATGAGCAACAGTCATCACGAAGACTGATGACGTTATAATAAAAAATCTATTGATTTTTGTTTTTCCCTGAAAAGTTCTTTTGCATTATCTTTTAAAATAATATCTTTTATTCTGCATACGAACAATAGAAGTACATGGATGAATATATATATATATATATATATATATATATATATATATATATATATATATATAATATATATATATATGTATAAATATATATATATATAATATATAATATATATATTATATATATATATATATAATATATATATATATATATATATATATATATATATATATAATATTTAACTGTTTTAAATAGAATTTAATAAAATTAATAATAAAAGATCTACAAAATTTCAATTTTTATCTGCAGGAATCTGTTTATTTGACTTTATTTGCGGACCAAATTGACATTATCTTGCATAATTTGTTTCGTGAAAGTTTCTTTTTTGTCTATAGTATGGACAGACCTTGATATGGGTAGTAAAAGATTCATTTTATGTATAAACACCAAAAAGCCAAAAAAAATGGGACAGGCAAGCGTATGCAAATAAAGGAGATATGCAACCAATCAGCGTAACGCGATACGGTCGGCAGCACCTATATAAAACAATAGGTGTCTGGTGAAGCTGTTAGATTGGTTCCTGTGGCTACAATGGAAGGTTGTCACGATTTATGTGACTTTGAACGTGGTTTTATAGTCGGCGCACGAGAGATGGAACATAGCATCTCCGAGGTAGCGATACAATTTTGATTTTCCCACACAACCATTTCACGAGTGTACCGTGAACATCAAATGGTAAAACACCAAATCTCCTTCAGCGGTGCGGCCGGAAAAAGGCCTTGAAAGAACGGAACCATCGTCGACTGATGAGAATCCTTAAACGAGATAGACGTGCAACACTTCTTCAAATTGCTGCGGATTTCAATGCTGGGGCATCAGCAAGTGTTAGCGTGCGAACTGCGCAACGGGCCGTCATTGATATGGGCTTTCGGAGCCGCAGGCTCATTCGTGTACCGTTGGTGACTGCGCCGGCACAAAGCTTTACGCCTCGCCTGAGCCCGCCAACACATCCATTGGACTGTTGATGACTGGAAACACGTTGCCTGGTCTGACGAGTCTCGTTCTCAACTGTATCGAGCGGCTGGACGTGTACGGGTATGGAGAAAACCTCATGAATCCATGGACCGTACATATCAACAGAGAACTGTTTAAGCTGGTGGAGCCTCTGTGATGGTATGGGGAGTGTGCAGTTGGCGGAATATGGGACCCCTGATACGTCTAGAGACTACTCTGACAGGTGACGCGTACATTAGTATCCTGTCCGACCATCTACACCCATTCATGTCCATTGTGCATTCCGATGAACTTGGACAATTCCAGCAGGACAATGCGACACCCCACACGTCGAGAGTTGCTACCGAGTGACTCCAGGATCACTCTTCTGACTTTAGACACTTACACTGGCCACCTGAATCCCCAGACATTAACATTATTGAGCATGTCTGGGATGCCTTTCAACGTACTGTTCAGAAAAGATCTCCTCCCCCCTCGTACTCCTATGGATTTGTGGACTGACCTGCAGGATTCATGGTGGGAATTACCCCCAGGATATCTTCAGACATTATTCGAGTCCATGCCACGTCGTGTCACTTCTGCGTGCTTGTGGGGGCCCTATACGATATTAGGCAGGCGTACCAGTTTTTTGGCTCTTCAGTGTGTGTGTATATATATATATATATATATTTATAAAACTGAAAACTAACACAAGAAGTGAAGCATAATAATGATTGCTAGTGAAATGGTGTTTAATGATAACATCTTTTCAGCCAACATCATTAAAGGAAGGATTGTTAGAATCTTTCGTTTGATGATAATGTTTTTTGCGTCGTAAGTTTTCATTTTCTACTTCTAGATATTTATATTCTTTCATTAAAAATTTCTGTCTTTTTTTCGTCCTACTATAACTGTAATTATATTGGAAATCCACTTCTGTTAACATTATTTCGGAATAATAATATATTGTTGAAATTTGAATTTATTTATATACATAGAGAGATAGATTGATAGATAGCTGGATAAACAGAAAGAGGATTTTTTTAATGCAGTGCCTCTAATTCACCCTTAGATAATCTTTTCAGTATAATTTTGGAGATTTCCATAATAGCTATAACATAAATAACAGTTTTTGTAAATAAACTCCTTCTATGGAAAAGAAATTCATCGAAAAGGGTAAAAATAAGAGGAATTTTCATACTATCGCTTGGAAATTCCATTCACCCTTAAGAATACACATTTTATTTTTCTACTTTCATCTGAGAAATAAAATTCTGCTTGATAAATGATGGAGAAAATATAGATTTCCATACTAACGCTGAAATGGCAAGATTGATGTTTGATAATCACCATAATCATAGGTCAAAATCACAAAGGAAGTACATACAACAGGTTGTTACAATTTCTGTTTTTGCTGTTCCCAATTCAGAATGATTGTTATTAATGTCTCAGTTGTCCGATTTTCTACACAAAGAACAGAATCGGGGATTGCCTAAAGAGATCTGTATTTAACAATAAATTATTGTGATTGAAATTTATAGACTAAATTCAGCAAGTAAATACCGTATTTTGAAATTATTGTGTTCTACCGTTAATGTAGTCTGCATTTCGGCAAGGGCGGAACTATGGTTTATTTTCAAAGGTTAGTTTAAGGAAAAACAATCGAATTTGTAATAAAGTTTAAAGTTTCAACATTTAAATTACTTTTCCCGATAGACATATTTTTTCAGCTCTCAGGGAATTGAATTGCAACACTAACTACCCCCTCCCGTGACTGTGCAGCTTTATCCAGCCGAAATCCTCAATCCTTAGTACGACTTTGATACAGCAAGTGCCGAAGACATATTCAGTTAGGTATATACAATACTCTAACTACGAGATATAAATCTCCAGAGGGATCTAAAGATTACACACGATACAAGCATCGTTATGTTTTATAGTTTTACAGCAAATATTAACGGTAAAGCATTGAAACCCAAATTGTCCATACATGAACTGCTGATTTTACGGATTTTTTTACAGTACTGTTGACAATAAAAGGCGGAAATGGGGTTTGAGTAACCACAAGTTCTCTCATAGTTCAATTTGATTACTCATTCATGATAACAATAAAAGCAAAAAAAAACTTCGCACACAAATGGTTTGCAAATGTGTGTACTGGTGTTCCTACTTCTTGCAGGACCATTATTGAAAATTCAGTGCTGAAGATCAATAAATAATTTTAAGAACTAAAAGTAGACATGTAAACTATTCATAAGCTTATTAACCACATCATAACTTGATGTGGTGATACAAAGTGATGTTATCAATTTTAGTTTATTTTTTTTTCATTTCGTTAGGCACCTTTATTATTTCTTATGATTTTTTCATATTGCTATAAGACTTTATATAGTCTCTATTTCAGTGCAGTTTAATCTCATAAAGTTCTTTATCTTGGTTACTTACATAACTTAAACTAATGAGTTTGTGCTATTGGTGCCCACAAACACACACACACACACACACATAATATATATATATATATATACACTGAGATATATAAGTGATTGTATCACTGTTAAATTTTTTTTCCAATGCGGAGGCACTTGTCGTCAAACATTCGCCTATACTACGTCGTAATTTTCCTGCCCATTTTATTTCGGGGGCACCATATAGGCGGACAGCATAACCCTCTATGAAGGGACGACACGAACGGAGGCCTTTTTAGTGGCGCGACGCCAAGATTCGATCCGAGCACCCTCAGCACCGAAAACCAGCTCGCTGTACCACTGGGCCACCACAAGCCCAACTGTTAAAATAATTTAAATCAAAGTGTTTACTGCACATGGGTGGTAGAACCAACACATCAAAGCATATATGAAAACGTTTCACTGCCCGTCAAATTAGTGCACAGTATTTGAACTTAAGAATAAAAAAATTGTGGTATTCGAGAAAATAATCGAATTGTATAGCTTTAAAAAAAATCTAAGCTCAATTTTAAATACTAATTTTAAAAAATATTGCAACAATATATTATATATTGGGAAGTCCAAAAGTTCTTTTTATCTACTCCCTCATTTTTATATCTCAAAAACTATTGATTTTTGTTAATATTTGACTGAACTTCAATATCCTGCACACTATCGAGACATGTGACATCACATACAGTCAGAAGAATACATAGAGATGGAAATACAAGAGATTCCCAATTTTGACACCTTACCGGTCACTTTGATCAGTAGTCTAATCAGGTCCAGTCGTAGAGATTCATTTTAATCATTGTCGCAGCTGTTTCGCAGTACATTGATTATACGTAGAGGGGGAGGAAAGCTGCTCTTGATTTCAAAAGAAGTTTTTGTGTGTGTGTTATTTAAGCATATGATTAAAATAGGCTGTAACTGCATTTCGTTTTTAAGACGACTTTAATTTTTTACTTGGAAATTTACAAGCATATCTACATTCGGAGGTAGTATAAGAATTATTTCTGTATTATTTAATATGGACTTACAAACAAGCTTGGATGAGGAACAGATATCTCCGATTATCACACATTATGGTTAAAATCCATAAGTAATATAATTCAGTTTGGGCAACGGGACAAAACATAACACAATTTAAGTGCAATCGCACCAGTTTAAAGCCGAAATATGAATCTCGCAGTTACAATATGATACTGTGTTTTATGATTAGGTATCCAAAGTTAATATAAGTTGTATGTAATATCGGTTAGAATGAACTTTCTTGCGTGAAGTGTAATTTCGGTATTACTGTAAGGTAAATTTTGAGATGAATAAAATTGAAAAATATTCAACAATTGTTTCATTTTGTTTCATTTTTTTCAATACAACATCTTAAAACAACATCTCAAAATTTACCTTACAGTAATACCGAAATTACACTTCACGCAAGAAAGTTCATTCTAACCGATATTACATACAATTATAGAGTTCTTCAAGTAAAATGGCTAAGAGCGGGAAAAAAAAGAATAATCTTCCACAGAAAAAAAAGAGATGATCCTTCACAAATGTTTCAATTTCAGCAGACATACTTCCGCGCCTCTAATTCCTTGTTTTTCGCGATTGGAATCAGTTTCTCTTTCACAGTTCCAAGCATGGATAAACAATGTATATGATTTTGCTATTAAGATTGTGATTTGAGACACATAAGAGGAATTTTCTGTTTTCCCAATATTTTAAATCAAGAATGGCGAATTTGGCATCTGCGGTGATCAACTTTCATGACCTGAAATACCTGATTGATTAAAAAGTTTAAAAATGTATATTTACCTCATGATATACTTAACTTAAATATTAAATTTAAATCAATAGCGCTGATCTATACGAACTTATTTTTCTGGATTTTTTTTCGTATCTTCTTGTAAAACATTAGATTTTTTGCCATAGCTATAAAAAATTGCATGCTTTCTTATTTTGGATGACATTTATATTGAAATAAAATTGAAAAAAATTCAACAATTGTTTATTTTGTTTCATTTTTTTCAATACAACATCTTAAAAATGGTTGAATCGAAAGAAAATTTTTTTTTCTTTTGTTGAATTGAAACAAATATAATTATTCCCATCATAGGTATTTTTTAATGGAAGGAGACCAAGCTGAAATTAACTGATACGATGCAAGTGAACAATTAAACTTATTACTTACCATCATACCAAGTCTATAAGAAAAGTCGATCAGTTCCCATTATAAAATCATAAACTGCTTGAATGTTGGTTGCAGCGTTTTTATTCTTTAGGGAGAATTTATAGAATATTAAAACTGAACAACTGACAGAGTTTAGTATTGCGAACACAAATAAATGAGAGAGAGAAAAAAATAGGAAGAATAATCCTAAATACTTCCATAATTAGGCACTTCCATAATTAGGCTCGTTATCTGCTGCTCTACGCAGCATATAACGAGTCAAGAAAGCATAAAATAAAGGAAGATAAAATTATAATTCACTGAAAAATAAATGCGAGCAAATGAATTATTAGACCACCACCTATTTTCTCTGTGAAACACTTATTAGTTAAAATTTTGTTTGGATTAAAATTAACTCCGTTGGATTTCTTTCATGACTAGTCTACAGGATCTTACCGAGTTTGGGTTAGTTTTCTTCACGTTCTTGGTAGGGTTACTGTTCAGACACTTAAATCGATACTGCCTCATTTGAATTTCTTTACTGTTTAGTGATTTAATGCAACTGAATGATAAAGAAATTCTAATCACATAGTATGGAATTTAGTGTCTGAACAGTATATCTATAAATTTTACGCAGTTTACATACATAACATGTAAGCAACATAAATTCCATCAGTCAGGTTTTTGGGTAAAATATTAGTTCAAAGCTTAAAATAAATTTCATTGGGAAACTTAACCTCAATCGCAAGAAAGTTATTAAGCTTCATGCTCGATGAGACAAGGAAGAGAGGGATATTCCATGGCCCATGACCCCAAAGAGCCAGGCTGACACATAAGATCCCGCTATGAATATTTTCTCCGGGTCCTCACAATCTTGTGCTTTTTCGAGCTACAAAATGCTGTTTGTGTATCATACAATTAAAACAATTTTTTTCTTTATGCTGACTGCAATAATGCAAATTTAAGAAAGGCTACTTTATCTATATAATAAAACAGTTCCGTAACTAATTGCCTCACTGACTGACATACAACGCACAGACCAAACCGCTGGACCTAAAGGGCTTAAATTTTGCATGGCGATTCTTCTTATAGTGTAGGGGTGCACTAAGAAAGATATTTTAAAAATTCTTCTTAGATTTTTAAAATTAAATTTTTAATCTATTTTTGTAAATATATATATATATATATATATGAAATTTTGCATGGTGATACTTCTTATAGTGTAGGGATGCACTAAGAAAGATTATTGAAAAATTCTTCTTAGATTTTTTAAAATTAATTTTTAATCTGTTTTAGTAACTTTTTTGAAGTTTGCATTTAAAATAATAACTCGAGGGTTATGAAATTTATATCACGAGAAAGATCATAAAAATTCCTTTAAAATGAAATGTTTTTCGAATCTTTACCTCCATTTTCTGATTTTGAGTTAATTTTTAAAGATTAATTTTCAGAATTTAATTTATTAAATGCTGATCACGTGATTTCTTTTTCTGGTACTTTAAATAAATTTTTCATCACGTGCATAAAAACTGGACATTATCCAAAAAAATATTAAAATACAGTAAAAGAAATGTTCCTCATACTGTACTATTCTTTAGTATGTCCTTAGATTTAATTTGAATACTTTCTTCTACATTATTTTGTCTATAAAAATATCCCTTACGTTTTTTATAAATATACATTTTTTACATCAATGTATACATTGATCGTCGTATTTATCATATATATAGATATATATATATATATATAATATATATATATATATATAATTATATATATAATATATAATATATATATATATATATATATATATTATATTTATTTATTTTTTGGCATTAATTGCATACAATGACCGTTGTAGTTAATTTGAATGTACTCCGTAGCGAAGTGCGGGTTTTCAGCTAGTTAATTATAAACATGCAAGTAATATTTCAGTAAATCTCACTCTCAAATTGAATGCAAACATGGAAAATCTTACCATTTTAAATACAGACAAAAAAATTTATTAACTGAAAATTATTCTACTAAAATTAAAAGAGAGTCATTATAAACTGGCTAAATGATAGTTAAAAATTGATTAATGTTTAGTTGAAATTTCATCTAGCTACGTATAATACTTTTTTTTCCTCAATAGCCTTTTCTGAGGTTTAGAGGCACATGATGCTCCTTTCTGGTCCTTTTTTAATAATGAGTTTGAAATATACGAGTAGCTCATTTTATTTCAAATCCAAAAACAATAAAATATCATCCAAAAAACAAAATCTGTATAAAGTGTTTCGTAAAAGAAAAATAACATACAAACAGTTTAAAAACTTCAAACCTTTTTTCTAATTACTCAAAGATTTCAGGAATTCTTGGAAAATCATATTGAAAATATTGTTTATATTAACGCTCATTAACACTTATTTACATTAGAATTTGTATTTAAAAAAAATAGGTTTAAAGTATTTTTTGTTAACATACAATTTAGATTAAAATTTCTTTCTTTCCAATTTTTATTCTATAAATGAAGATAGCAATATTGAATTTTCGTCTTTTAAGTTTTGCGTTACATAAATTACATTTGACGAACCCGATTTTATATTTAAGACAAAGGATCTAAAGACGGTTATTAAACAAAACATATTACTTGTGGCTTCTCTTTTATTACAAGTTTATACTCATCCCCAATAATTTAATCAACCTTGTATGTCTATAACTGTAACATTAGCGTATCAGATTTAAAATATTTTATAGTAAATATATCTATCTCCTGCTATATAAAGTTCAGTACCTTAAATTTATTCCCTTAATTTTCTACATAAAAAAATCCTACTTTAATATAAATACTTGAATTATTTAACGTACCAAAATTTAAAATATATGAATATAATCGATATAAAGGGCACTAATAAAATCTTTATAAGTATTTCAATTAGTCACCTTTCAGTTATTGATCAAGATTATTAGTAAAGTTTAGTGTAAAGATTATGCATTAAAAACTATTAATTAAATATGGAATATAAAATATTTATATCTGAGATTGAGATATAAGAGCTTGCAAAGTAATATACCTGTATTTTATCATTTTAGTGTTCCGAATTTAAAGAAAAAGAGTAATTTTATTTTTTTACCAAATTAAATATAAATTGATTCTGAGCTGAACTAATAATTTTAAATACTAAATTTTCAATAACTCTACAAAATTTTGTAATAACTTTAGACTGAAACTCGATTAGAGACTTTTAATCTGCGGATTCCCAAGAAGAGCGAGAGAAATCTTAAATGGACTCACCTAAACAACTGACCACTGGGCAGGCGGTCGAAACTCCGGGTACTGTTTTGGAAAACTATCCTCCGACCATTCCGTATGCAAGATCATACGGTACATCACCAGAACATCGGCCGAGCATTTTGCGTCTGCGGCAGTGGCATGTGACCACAGGACAGCCAGAGAGAAAACCAGCCACTTCATATTCTCTATGCAAGGATGAGAAGAAATAAACTAGAGTTCTTCCCGCCATTAGATCTTTTATTTCTTCTTCGCAATAGGAAGCAAACCTACGCGCGCCACCTAGGAAGATAAAAAACTAGGAGGAGGAGTGACGTTTGCATGACCTTGCACACTATGTCACAATGCCAGTTGACAGCTATGTTGAGTGGTACATGCTGAGGGTGTATGATTCCAAGAGGTTGTTAAACACATTTTCAATCTCACAATTTGATTCTTTGTTTCAATTTCTTGATGAGTAATATATCTGACTTTTTAATTTTCTCTTTTGGGGATTTATTGCAGTGGGGTGTCTTTTTCTGACTACCATAGCAATCTTCGGTGTAATTAAACTCTAATTAAGCTTTTATGGGACATTCACTCAAGAGTAAGAAGTCAAATATTAATGAAAGATGAAATTTCAGAATTTTGAATTCGTATTCATATTAAATGTGAGAGACTAAAAATCCAAACGCTACAAAAATTTTTCCGGCATACATCACCACTTGCATTTCATTAGATGAGATAATGCAATATTACTAACAACTCGAGGGTAGAATAATGTTTTTCCTTCTGTTATCTGATAATCTAGATCAGCTCCACATTGCCGGATTTGCCTGAAGGGACCCATATTCTTTTAGAAAAGAGACTCTCCTATCTTTTTATCTTTGTATAATTTTCAACTTTCGCATTTGCATACAAGAGAATAGGCTGATCATGTATGTCTGATTTTTTTATTAATTTTACGTGGAAGAAAAGTTTTTTTCTGGGTTGGCGATGGAGAAACAATGTTTTTTCTCTTTGAAGTTAGAAACGTTGACCTCATAATATAAATACTATGTTAATAAAAGATTATATTTTTCTCACTTTAAAAGCGCTTATAAATCATATCTTATTTTAGAGAATTAGAGCTGTACAAAAAGTTAAATACTGATCTCCATTCATTCCAATCGATAATCAGCAATTTTCCAATTAATAAATTTCTATTAATTGGCCATTTATTGCTTAATTTAATCTCTTTTACACAGTGCAATCATTCCCTGATGATGAGTTGGAACAGGATACAGTTCAGCTGTGTTTTGTCGCTTTTGATGAAGGGGGTTTCGTGATCTTGTAGCACTGCGTCTTCTACAGTTGTGAGCGAACTTATGAACAGTTACTTCTTTCGGTATATTTAGCCGCAACCGCAAGGGGAAATGGGAATAACGTGTCAACTACTTGTCAACTATCACCCTTAAGTCAAAACGATATCAAGTTTCTATTTATCAAAGTCAAAAATTCTATTTTGAGGGAAAATTATATATATATATATATATATATATATATATTATATATATATATATATATATATATATATATATATATATATATATATATATCCTCGCTAGCTCAAAGGCCTAACCATGTAAGATTTATTGAAAAGAATTTTTTTTTTCTATTTCAGACAATTTAAAAACTCCAGTTTTAGGTTCTTGAAGAGCGGTTCCAAACCAGACATGTTATTTGCATAGTACCATCCAAAAACGACTAATTATTGCGGAAATAATTTTTTGTCTTCATTTTTCCGGTTTTCATGGGTTCTTTCCCTTTTAAAGGATTGGAAGGGTACCCAAAATACACTGAATTCCTTTTGTTGCTGTTATTTATTTTTATTTATTTATTTTGTCTAATATGGAGGGACTTGTCGTTAGACATTCACCTCTTTGCACCGCTATTTTACAGGATACTTTATTATGGGAGCACCATATAGGTGACCCATCATTGCTCCCTATGAGAGGGACGACACGGAAACGACCAGGCCTTATTCGGGACTTAAACCCAAGCCCACTGCGTGGCAGCTCAGAACGCTGACCACTACTGTGGGCGGCGTTTGTTTTTGTTTTGTTTTTGTTTTATTTTGTTATTGTTGTTCAGATACGATATGAAAACTTACATAAGCTGTGTCTTTTTGGTGAAGAAATAATTGAAGCTATCTGAATTAAAAAAGTAGATTTTTGTAACTGGAAAGAAGAAAAATCATAAACAAAGCTCCTTTACTTTTTAGAAAAAAATTAACAATGTTTTCAAAATAGTAAAAAAAATTTAACTCTGATAGTTTTATACGATTAATATTAAGAGAATATTCTAAAATACGATTAATAGTAAGAGAATATTCTAAAAATACGATTAATAGTAAGAGAATATTCTAATTACCCAATCGCCAGTAGATGGCCGAATGGCTATGACGCTGGCATTCGGTTCAGACCTGTGGGTTCGAGTCCCACTGTTAGCATGGATGTTTGTAGCCTTTCGGAATTGGCTTTAAATTGTAGGTCCCGGTCTAATTATCCCTTGCGTAACAAAAAGTTGAACGTAACGTTCCAAACCAAACCAATTACTCAAATGTAACACGATGGAGATCTCTCTCTTTGAAGATAACACAATTTTACCCTCGACTTAAAGATTCCTAACTCCTGCCTCCAATGACTGTTATCATCACTGTGCAGATATAGAATTTTCTGAAGATCTCACCATATCAGAAATCCCACGTTCAATCACTAGTCATATCACCATTCTAGTTGATTTGCGCAATTGAGTGTTAGGTGTTTCTCGCTCCCTACGAGAAAACTCTGATTCCTATGCAAATATTTCACAAGTTGTAGGTATTTACATAAAAAAGTTAATTTCGTAATACACGCTTTTTATGTCCTAGCTTTTGAAAATTTTAATCACGAGAAAAGTTGTTTTACCCCATACAGTATTTTTACAAGAAGATTATTATTTTTACATGCATTTATTATCTTTTATTAGTATGGCATGAATTCTGTTTGATCGACGATGAAAATTGTTTTTAAAAAGCACTGTATACAACCAAATAACTGATTATAATATCAAATTAGTATTATTTTAATCAATCAAGAAAGGGATAAAATGCATTTATCAGGACAATTTCTTAAGTTTGGTCTTAACTGTGATGATGAAATAATTAGTTTCCTGTAAACCCTTTCAGTTGTCTGAAATAGTATGTATCTGTCATGTAAAGCATGTGGGTATTACACATTATTTTTAGTTGCAAATTCGTTTATCTATGTTTTCTTCTTAATTACCATCTTTTGGCAGTTTTTTTCGCAAAGCCTCACATCCTTCAATAGAAAGTGTCTAAAAAAAGAATGGTAATGGCAATCTGGGAAGGTGAGGCTACAGCGGCTCAAGTCGCTTAAAAAAGGGATGACTGAGCGAAACAAGCCTTTTTTTTCCTTGTGCGAGTAGGTGCTGTGGAGACGTTCTACCATCGAAGAAGATCATCAAGAGCTAAAGAAGTGTCAACTTTTGTCGAAACTAGTTGAGCTCGGAGATGAAAAATATTTTATTTGATCAGGTTTAGCGATAGGTGTCACTGAGTTTTATCCCAGGGGTAAGATTTAGAAATACGAAGTTAGAAATCGTTTAGAGGTATAATTCCCTATTAGGTATTCTATGTAGATATGAGATATAATAAGTTAAGCATTTTAAATTGTTATTCGTGAAATCTCCTTTTCTTGCACGCTGAAGTAGAGAACTGATTAAACTTCTGCTTATTACTTCGAGGGTTTATTTATTATTTTTTCTTTTAATTTTAATCCTGCAACAGATACATTGGATGTAACCAACCAATTTTTTTATGTATAAGATAAATCTTTTACAAACGGACCATTGTTCTGAATTTTAAAACTTAATTTACTCACATTTGTAGCATTTATCTCGGAGAAAGATGAAGCGTCAGCTTATTTTCCTATTATGGTGTAACTATTTTCAAATAATTTATGTATTTTAGGCTATTTCAATGAGAATCAGGCTAATATAAAAAAAAGTTCGATTCGCTATGCGCAACGGAAGTCAACCTAGTTATTTGGGTCTAATAATTTTTAAACGAATCTAACAGATGTGTAATTCGACCAATTAGAGAATGGATTCAGGGACAACTGCTGCGCGGGTAAATGAATTTAGCTGAGAACGAAACACGAGCGAAAATGAATTAACCTTTCGGTGATTTCTACGGTTCTCGATTGCTTCCGTAGGACAACAAAAAAAAAAAAAAAAAAAGAAAGAAAGAAAAATAACTTCTTAATGAGGTTTTTGTATAATGGAGAAACGAGAGCATAAATAAGTGGTTTTTCCCGCAGAGTAACCCTGCTGACGAAGCTTCCTTTTCATAACATGATCACGTTCCATTTACTATTAAAAGAGAGTTACCAGATTAGGATAAACGATTCCTTCTTTTCTAATATTTACGAACGAAAGTATACAATACAAACAGATACCAAATTTTAAAGAAGAGTGAAAGCTACTGGTGCCCAGAGTTTTCGATCTTATCTTTTTTAGAAATTGAGTTAGTTTCGACGGCAATATGCTAGAGATTCATATGAAATTTATTGTACTCTCTCTATTTTGAGCAAACACATTAACTCCTAAACTGAAAGATTGCGCTGGAATGACGAAACGTTTACGTTACCTTTTTTAAAAGCAAATTTATTAACTTAATCCCCAAAATAGAATTTTTCTTTTCACTGTGAACTTTATCATAACAGTTACTAAATTTAACTTGCAAGCAATTTCTTATTGAGAGAACTTGCTGGAGATAAATGTTGATTAAAACCTAAAACGATGAAACTAACTCTTTAGGAAACTAAACGCAGAATGTCAGTTATATGTACATAAAAAATGAAGCTCAGCGGGGTATTCGAAAACAATGTTTTAGTACTTTGTTATATTGTGTGTCTGCTATTTTCCAGGTGATAAGCTTATTCGAAGATCTTCAACAAGGAGTATTCTTGACAAATCAGTGTTAAGTAGATTTTTCAAGGCCATCGCTTCGTTATAACCTATGCATCCTTGGATTTATCAGTTAGAAGGATGATTTTAACACTACTATAAATCATTTTGATACCATTGAAGATACTTATTACTATAATAAAGCGTTCATTTTAAAAGCCTTCAAGATGACCTTCTGTTTGTGTCATGTTTACTAACACTATACGCATGCTGATGCACAATAAAGCCAGTAAAGGACATATACATGATCAGGACCAGATAGAGATACAATTATTTTATTGATAGATACAGGAATTTTAGAAAGTCACTCTATCCCATAAGTATCTAGGGCGAATTAACGGCCACAAGTGGCATGTTCAGAATTTTGACATAGAAGAGTGAGCCTGGTGTATATTTTGTTTATGGAATTTTACATCTTCATGTGTTATGCGAATGAACTCGAAAGGTGTACATCTGCATCATGTTTCTTTTTCTCCGTTTAAATATCCATTAACAGAAATGAATACCTTTCTTCTGTGAATGGCAGTTTTTCCCAGCATCTAGAGAAAAGAAAACGAGAAACTGCCCTGTCAGATTTGAGCAGCCATGATTTCCTATAATAAGCTATTTGAACGACAGTGGCACATCACTAACAAAGTTTGCCTCCTTGAAATATCTTTTTGCTGTTTACAGAACTAAGTTTACAGCCCATTTATAATCGTCTATAGTAGTAGAGAAGTTCAATTAACTTCTTGATGTCATGTAGTCTGAAATGATAACCTGAAAAGAAAATAACCCCATTATAATAATCCATGAGATATCCGCCGTAAGATTTTCAATAATTTTAATTAAATGTTGAAATAGTTCAAAAACTAAATGAAATATTCAAGAGTTATGATAATAAAAGAGCTACTCTGATAATTAAAGTTCTTCAATAATACATAATATTGTTGGCTTGCTCAATTGTAGAAATAAAGAGTTCATTTTTCTTTGTAATAATTATTCCGGAAGATATTAATTTCAGTTTCAGTTTACATTCACACAAAATAAAAGAAACAGGATTTGGTATCAACAAAACTAGGCTTTCATGAAACGAAACTCTCTGAAATTTATAAATATTCCATTATTCACAAACACACACTTAAAAGTAATAAGTAAATGAAACTCAGACATTCAGGAAGTTAAAAAACGTATCCTTGTCAGTCAGATGCATGAACCCTATAACTTCACAATCATTGTTGGTATCATTTAGACACATTTATCCAATAAATGAAGAGATTAAAAATATTAAAAGAAAAAGCTTATTTTAATGTGGTTATAAGTTTATTTTAATGTGGTTTATAAGCTTGGTCTACATTTTATTTCATAGCAATTTTATGTTGATAGAAGTTCTCGGTCGATTCAATCCACCTATTAACATTTTCTTCCTGCATCATTCCAATCGATCACTATCAGATTCAATCCAGGGCAAATAAGACACGTAACCCTAGGTAACTCAGATAATTCCTAACCTGTCATGGCTGGCCTTAAGTACCAGAATCTGTAAGTTCGACTCCCTCTACTGGCATGGGTGTCTATAACCGTTTAGAATTAGCTATAAACTGTATGTACAGCCTGTGCAAAGCAAAAGACAACAATACGATCCAAAAAGCAATTAATCAATCAATCATATCCTGTTCAGAGTTTTATGATATGAAGAAAATTTTATGTTGCTAATTAAAGTAATGCAATGTTTTCAACTGTTGTCACTTACGCAGCCCCTAACTGGATAATTTTTTTCTTGCGGCGCTAATATTTTATACGTACTATGTACATGAAAAATACCCTATTTTATATAATTATAAATTATTTATAATACTTATTTATTAATTAATATTGCATACTATTTTTATTTAAATCATTACGTTGGTATTATGTAATTTATAATTTTATTGATATGTACGTTCAAACACAAATGTGGTAAACAATAACAACCTAATACTTTAAATAATAGAATTAATTTAATATTTGAGCTAATGTAGATTACAGGGTTAGTGTAATGTAATATGTAATATTATAAAGATATGCATACACTCTCTTTTCTTCCCCAACTGAGTTCAGTTGCTCACTAGTCTTTGATAATAGCGTTGTATAGTAGCACATCACTTTATTTTGCGGCAACCCGATTGAAAGCCACTGCTCTACTAAAATAATTGCACATGAATGCATAGAACGAATAATATTGCTACGTTATTCAGCATTTCATTCTCAAGTGAGAATTTATACCACGATGCAAGATGTACAAAAATTTAAAAGAAGCGTGCAACCCCCTGCTTCGACTTACTCATGAAGGAATGAATTAACAGGGCATATAAGCAGAGTTTTTGAATGAGTTAAAGAAATCTCAGAATATAAGAGGCTAATTTCTGTGAATTCAGTCTAAGAGGTTATCTAATCTGCATTAGCGTAGGAGGAGATGGATATATGGGACCTATGGTGTCTGGAAAAATCCCCAAAGGCTAGTGTCTGGAACTGTTTAGGAACTCCGGTTTAAATTCTACGCCTATATTTAAAAGCAATCTTTGATACGAACAGTAAATACAAATACGTTTTCTTGAACATGTAAATGTACCCCCTGTTGTAACTAAAAGTACTTTTAAAGTTATATTTGTGAGATATTACCATGGAATATCACTGAGTGTTTTTGATGGAGACTAAATAAAACCTTTATAAAATTTTGATGAAATGAATTTCTGTTTCAGATAAAAAATTCCAATGAAGTTGCAGCAAAGAAATTTTTTCGCATCTTTTCAAGGAAACTTTCGAATTGAATGAAAAACAAAAGGAAGGGGAAATTTACATGTGACACACATTTTTTCAACTCGTATTTGATGATGATGATATATATATATATATATATATGGGAGAGAGGGGAGTGGAAGAGAGAGACATAATTTTAAATTTCCCATTTTTATCTCATTTCTTTAAAGGAGCTGTTTTTTTAATTCCATCTTTTTTCCCTTTATGTTCCTTTCATTAACTGTAGCGCTTTAATCAGTACACTGCTCCCCATTTTAACACTGTTTCTTTCCCATGAAGAAACTTTTAACCTATGCTAATTTATAGTTCATGTTATTTCTTAGGGAAACCCATAAAAACTCCGCTGGGATGTCAGCAAATTTAGCCTATTCCATCTCAACTACCGCCTTTATCAATTTAATAAAAATATAAACATGTCTCTTTCCTCACACTTAAGATGTGAGGTACCAGATTCCTTAAATATTCTCTGAAACAAACGCTAAATTCCCGGAGGCTAAATTTTTACCTTCGAGGGCTTATATTTTGTGGGAATTTAGATGTAGGAATTTAGGAAAGTTAGATGTACAATAGGCTGTCAGCCTGAGCAGAAATGCCATTAGAATTGTGTTATTTTTATCGCAGGAGGAGAGTTTGCTGTATAACACGTTAAGTTTTAATGCGATAAGGATTTAATTCGATTCGATTAAGTTATGCTCTTGAGTATTATCCATATAATTATTTACAGTTATTCATTTGAACTTTTATTACATATTTGCATCATAAAAAAGTAGCATGACTCTTTTTATATTCAACTATGAACATGATCGGAATACATATGATTGCTCTACACATTTTAAAAGATGAAAGCTCTTTTTAGAAGTGTTTTAATTTGATATTAAGTCTATACTTCCTGGAGGAACCAGTTTCAGTGTACATAATCGAACTTCAAGCATGCACTGCTTTACGTCAAAAGTAGATAATTGATTTAAGTTTTATTACCTCTAAATAATATTTTAATCTGATAAATAAAATTCATTAGTTTTAAACAGATAAATGATTTGAAATGTTTTTGATCAACTATGATACCATTTCTTCAAAAAAGATTTTCATTTGTATTGTTGTAATCCTTATATTTTTTTAAATAAACCAGTAAAATTTATTGTTTACATTGCAAGCCTCCCCTTAATAGAAAACTCTCTTCATTGTATTTAAAAAACATGAACCCGAAAAGAAAAAAAAACTACTTAATGTCAAGACCTTAAAGTTGTCATAAAGAATTTACATTCATCTATCTTATTACCTCTTGTAGTCCAAGCATAGCAAAGAAAAGACAAGAAAATTTAACTCTGTGTTTTTCTTTTTCGACATGAATAGCATAAAAAAAAGAAAATCTAGTTTAGATGAAACTTATACTTTCAGTTAAGGTTACACTTAAATCGGAAGTTTTTTAACCTTAGGGTCATGAACTCAATTTGGGTTGAGAGCAAATTTTTAAGTTTTAATACTTATTTGGATAACAACAAATAAATAACGGATATCGTTTTATTATCTATATAGCAAGAAAATTATCAGTAGGTTACTCTTGCCCGTTTTCAACTAAGTAAATATTTCAACTAAGTAAATATTTTAATAACGAATTAATGTTATGTCTATTAAAATTGATGAAAATCAATTCATATTTCTAATTTATTTAGAATTTTTAACTTTCTGATTGATTTAACTGAAGAAAATAGGTAGAAACACAATTAATTTCCAAAACTATGCTGAGAAAATTTATTGTACATCACATAAAGGCTCTAGAATGAATTTAAAACGATAAGGATATTGAATTTATGACACTACTGCGCTTTGTAAAATATTAAATTTATATGTATGATAGACTTGATAAATGCATTGCAAATAAAATATATTTGTTTTAAGATGCTATTAGAAATTACAGTTTACATAAATCCCATGAATTTATATTTATATTTATTAAATGTATATATATCTATATAATTTAATTAATTAATTATTAAATATTTGAGATAATAAATATTTAATAGCAATTTCGAGTTATTTTATTATTCACTTTTTAATTTAGTTTTACTTCCTTTAAAATATTAAAGCAAAAATATATGAGATTTTTTTCATTTTTGAATTTTTTTTTATATACATTTCGTTGAGAAATATTTCTTTAATAGTCGGAGAAGAGTGAGATTTTCAATCTTGGCGTAACGTTTTTCTTTTTTCTTTCTTAGCTTTAATATAATCTGAATGATAGAAAATCACATATCTCAAAGAATCTAAGATGAGTAACTTCTATCAGCCAAACCTGTTTCCATACGCCTAAAGTAATCATAATTACACATAGCAGGTATTCTACTACTGTTGTGAAAATGGTATATTTGTATGAAACTGCTTTCCGCCCTTTGGTAACTCAGAAGAGTCCTTCCCATGCAATTTCCCTCCTGAAAAACATACACTCATGGACAAAAAAATTAGCGCACCAAGAAGGAGTCGTCAAAATGAAGCGAAATTTTACATACGTAATGACTACTTTGATATAAGTAAATGATAAGAAAATCAAAGAAAAGGGATAATTTATTTCAGAGAAAAAGGCAAAAGAACGGAGGAGTTAATACTCCGTTGGACCCCCTCTAGCGCGAATGCACGATGCGATACGATCGGGCATTGAGTCATACAAGTTCTGTATGATGTCTTGAGACATTTCGTTCCATATTTGCTGTAACCTTGCCTCCAGTTCGTTCAAACTCGTGGGATGCCCAACTCGTCGTCCCAAATGATCCCAGATATGCTCGATTGGAGACAAATCTGGGGATCGGGCAGGCCAAGGAAGGGTAGTAACAGTGCGGAGACAGTCTTGTGACACCCTTGCCGTATGAGGCCGAGCATTGTCTTGTTGAAAAATGGCTTCTGGGAGTCGTTGCATGAGTGGCAACACATGTGGTTGCAGGATTTCATGAACATACCGCTGGGCTGTCATGGTGCCACGGAACAATACTAGGGGTGACCGTGTATTGTAGGCAATGGCACCCCATACCATCACACCAGCTGTGGGAGCGATGTGTCGCTGTACAGCAAAGGCAGGATTGAAGCGTTCACCACAGGCTCTCCACACACGAACACGATTGTCATCACTGCCGAGATTGAATCTGGATTCGTCGCTAAAGACGACCTGGTTCCATTCCGCTGCAGTCCAGTTTCCTCGTGCGCGGCGAAACTCTAAACGGAGGCGTCGATGGGTGGGCGTCAAGGGCAGCACACGTAATGGGCGCCGCGATACCAACTGTCCTTTAGCCAGGCGCCTTCGTATGGTTCGAGAAGACACTGAGGTCCCTAGTGAAGGTGCTACCTGTGCCTGGATGGCGGCCGATGAAGCAGTTGGCTGTACGCGTGCATTTCTTACGATGTGGCGGTCTTCTCGACGACTGGTCTGTAGAGGGCGTCCTGAGTACTGGTCATCGTGTACATGACATCTCTCGGGTCCACTGGTCCCAACACCTCCTCACAACACAATCAGAGCTGCCTAATTGACGAGCTACTCACCTAGCTGACCACCCAGCTTCCATCATCCCGACGATTCTCCCCCTCTCAAACTGCGACAACTGCTTATATTGTCTTCGAACACGGCGTAATGGCATGTCTATCTCAGCTCTTCCTTTGTAAATGATTCAGAACACTCAAACGAACTTTGGTTACCTGTTTTATACTCCACAGAGTACGATGTTCAACGCCCTCTACCAGCTATACGTAATGCGCAATCAGGCTGCATTTCTAACGATTTGCATATCTCCCCGACATGTACCTTCATTGCAAGTTTCGTTACGATCTCGCAATTATTTCTTGTTGCGCTAATTTTTTTGTCCATGAGTGTATTTTCTAATTGCTTTTTTTTATCAAAAACATAAGTGAAGAGGGGTGTAACAAAATGACAAAGCTAGTATCTTAGAATTTTAGGAAAAAAAATCTCTTGGTTATACTAAGGATATGAATGAACAATTGACAGATCGTCTATTTAACGGATTATAAAATGCAAACTCAGGCTCTAGATTTCTCCTTTTTAAACATGACAGGATGGAAACAAAAGTTTGCGAACTATAAAAACTACCAAACTTAATCCATGTTGCAAAACAAACATTTCATATCATTTTAAAATAGTATAATTAACACCAATGATTCTATTCTTCGGTAAAACAGATGTAAATATGATTAGATTTAAGTTCAATATGTGGACCCAGTTACCATGCTTCTGACTTAAGTGCTTAGATTTACCTTGAGCAGTTTGGTCGACTTCATGAACTCTCATAAATATTAACTAAATAACAACTGATAATAAGTGACTGAGTTATAAACCATCCACGCTGTGCTTAATCTTGCAAAGCTAATCACAATGTTCTATGTCCTGATATTGATCAGATATCAAGAATTGTGGAGCCATTTTGAATCGAAATACCGGCTAAAAGTATCCAAAAGTTATGCCTTATTTTTACGGAACTACCCATTAGAATTTTAAAAATACGTATATATTTAAATAGAAAGAACATCTCACCATGTTTTAATATCAATAGATTTCGATGTGTGCACCTTTTGTAGCACGAAATCGTCTAAACGGTAGTCCAGTTCTCTCCAAGTGTTTCGTAGCATATCAGGAGTTATTAGTGTATAAAGAAAAAATTGTGTGCATAAACAAAAAATTGAAACTGTGGATGAGGTGAAGAAGCGTATCATTCAAGTAATTCGTCTAATAACTTCGATTCTAATAACTTGGAGAGAATTGGATTACCGTTTAGACGTTTGTCATGCTACAAAAGGTGCACCCATCGAAATCTGTTGATATTAAAACTTGGTGAGATGTTCTTTCTATTTAAATATATATTTTTAAATTCTAATGGGTAGTTCCGTAAAAATAAGCTATAACTTTTGGATACTTTTAGCCCGGACATCCTATATGTATGACAACGCATTCACAAGTAATGATGCAGTCATCTCAGTGACAAATGATTTATTTTGCGATAGAGTCTGATACAAGAGAAGTTAAATTTATTTTTTCAGGTCATCGACCTAAACCACCGTAAGTCAATACAAGATGTTAAATTAGATAGTATGTTGCAAATTGGGTAAGAGAGAGAGATAAATGTGCTAAATTAAGGGGAATAAATTATATTTGATGAAAGAGAGAGAGTAAGAGAGAACAGAGTATGCCCAGAAAAAAATTAAATATGAACTGTTGGGTGACTTAGCAAACAAGAGAATTGGGTTGCGTTTGTAATATACAATGAAATCCACCTTGAAAGGCATGGCGTTCTTTTGGAATTGTTGAGGGCGCGGTGGTCCGGTTGCATATTACCATTCCTTACATGAATTCACGCCATTACATCGGTTGGCGGCTGCTGATTGGTCAATTGAGTTTACATCGGTATTTGTGTATTTGGTGCGCTGATGCTTATGAAAGCATGTCTGTTTTTCAAGAATCAAAACTTCCATCACTATTTTTGGTAATTTTTAGAAGAGTATTTGTAATTTTTATTTTTTAAGAGTGAGGTTAAAAAACTAAAGTGTGCAAAACAGGAAAAAATACATAATTTGCATCTTGCAATTAAAATTTTAATTTAAATTTTTTTTTTAAATTTTAATTCAACATTTAAATTTAAAAATAAATAAAGCTTTCTTTTTTTAATTCAACATTTAAATTTAAGAAAAAAAATTCAATTTTGAGTAATATTTACTCTATTTTATTCTACTTCTAAAATTTTACAGTGAAATTACTACGGAAATTGGTAATTTCTTAAAATTTTCCATGCACAAAAAAGAAATATGAAGGCATTTATGGCGAAAATTTCTTTTACAAATAGCTTGTCACTTTAAATTACTTTTACATTAATAGGTGGCGCCACTTAAAACAAAATTTACGTTCCTTGTAAAATATGGCGTAAAAAAATAAATAAAGATGAAAGCAACTAAGAAATAGATTTTATCTCATTTAAAATACGCTTAGGATCAAATATTATACAATTATCGAAATGAAAGCAACTAAGAAATATATTTTAGCATTTATCTCATTTAAAATGCGCTTAGGATCAAATATTATGGCAGTTACCGATGCAAACTCAATTGACCAATCAGCAGCCGCCAAAAGATGTAATGGCGTGAATTCATGTAAGGAATGGTAATATGCGGCCCGGTTGGCAAAGGTAGCGAGCCAGTGATCTGAACGTCTGTGGTTCAATGCCGGTCGCTGATAAATCCACCGCCATGTACACTAATGGTGGCTGGTGCACGAAAAATCTCTCGTAGCTGCAATGTCCTCCAAGTTCTCAAATTTATCTCTGGGCTTGCGGGGTCAAGTGTTCCGGTCTCGTCACTTGACTCGGTTCAAAATTACGGGACCGGACCTTACCAAGTCGAACTCTGACCCTTGTGGTCAGTGGTGGGATTCATATAAATTAACCACAGTTTCTATGTCCTGATCAGTGGTGGGCTTCAGCCGGTTCGTACCGGTTCGCCAACCGGCTGAACCCCACTACTGCTTGTTGTGCTATTTAAAACCGGAGCCGCACCACTTCGCCCAATAACCGTTATGGACTTGAACTGACAGTATACTGTCGATCAAGGGGCATCAGTTCACAACAACAGCAACATAATTTGTTGATCCTCGCATTTCTGAATTATCTATAGTGGCAGACAATCACGCCTACTGCTCTTCAGTCTGATGAAGAACTGTTAACTATTTCCAAACTAAATGCAACCCTTTTATTTTTTAATGTTGTAAACAAGTAGCTATGTGTTTCTGTTATGCATTTTCTACTAGTTCCATGTAACACAGTGGCGTAGCGAGAGGGGGGCAAGGGGGTCTATCATGCCCCGGGCGCCACTCGCAGAGGGGCGCCAAATGATCCCCAAGACCATTGGACTATTTGGTCTCCAACACCATACGGGGCGCCAAAATAGTGTTATGCTCCGGGCGCCAATTATGCTCGCTACGCCACTGATGTAACATAATTTTCTTATTAATGCTTTGGGATCTCTACAGGAACATAACTAACAGGGAAATTTCATCATATTTAAACAATTCTTCCTTCTGCTGATCATGATTTTTCCACTTAAACATCATAGATCAACTGTATAAAATATGTGCATACCGAGAGGAAATTTCCTTAAATTTACAACACTTAAAGCTTTTGATTAGGATTAAGCATCTAAACGAAATTTAATATTCAAAATGTATTGCAACCATAAATTTCCACTACCGATGAAATATTCTTACAAGCTTTCAAGTTGCATACCAATGTTGAAAATCAAACAGCTCACACGTGAATTTCTTCACATAATTCGATACATGGTTCATTAAACTCCTTACAGTTTACGGGGTTTCTGATTGCGGTTGTAATTTCATATTCGAAAAATAACAGGACAAAGCAAACGCTGACAGTATTCTGCATTATTATCTCTTCGTTCTGTGAACCTCTTTACATTTCAGCGATGAAACAATTTTAAGAAAATTTATTAAAAACAGTTAAAAGTCGGAAGTTTCTTGGAAAAACCCGAGTAAAATTTTTCAAAAATTAAGATTACTGAAAAAGATTCTCTGTTAACATAGTTTTGACTCTAAAATTTTGATTCAAAAAAGAAAAGTTTCAACAGAGACTGTGAGAGAAAGCAATCCATGTTTTACTTTCTCTCGTTGCAAGTTTATTTTTATGAAAATAGGAAATCATGTATTAGCTTCTTAAACTCCATTTCGAGATTTTTATTGATTTACACTGTTTTAGACTGTTTGGTTGGATGATTTAGAGCGCTAGTCCCCTTTCACCTATTTTTGAGAGTGGAGTATCACTGAAAATAGTTTTAAGAGAATGTATGTTTCATATTCGTTTAAAACACATGAATCTTACCGTAAATGAGATTTGTATGTTTTTCACAATACTCAAGCCTATAATGTCGTGAAAAATTCAAAATAATACGTTTTCAAATAAAATTACACTTGAAATAATGCTTTAATGTGGTACATTCGCCGTATACTATATACACTGCTGGCCACTGTAAATGCAACACCCTGAAGGAAACATGCAAATAACATGAAATTTACAACATGCATTAGCGGAGGTGAGATATGCAAATGATTAGAATTTCAGCGCAGACGCACATCATGCGCGCCTGTGGCGCCACTTCAAAGCGCTATTTAAGGCTTGGAGATTTCGACGATTTCAAGTTCGGCAATTGTGTTTTTCTTGTGGTTTTTTCAAAAAAACGATCATTATGCCTCGTCGAAAACAGTGATCATCTTTTGATCAAGTATCTGAGTTCGACAGAGGAAGGATAGTGGCGTACCAAGATTGTGGATTATCTTTCAGGGAAATCGGTAGTCGTGTTGGACGAAACCAAACAACTGCAATGCGGATATGTGATCGTTGGATGCAGGAGGGTACGACGGACCGGCGTGTTCGATCGCATCCACCTCAGCGCACCACTTCACGTGATGACAGGCAAATTGTGCGCATGGCAGTGACGGATCGCTCAGTCACATCACGAACCATAGCACAGCACATGCAGTCTGTAACGCATCATCCAGTGTCTGCGCGTACCATTCGACGCCGTTTACAGCAGAGTGGTCTGTCCGCAAGACGTCCCTTGCTTTGTCTACCCTTGACGCAGAACCACAGACGTCTCCGCCGCCAATGGTGCGATGACAGAAGGATGTGGACGGCAGAATGGAATGAAATTGTCTTTACTGACGAGTCACGCTTCTGTCTGCAACACCACGATGGTCGCATTCGAGTCTGGAGACACCGTGAAGAGAGGATGCTGAACAGCTGTGTTATGCACCGCCACACTGGTCCTGCAAAGGGTATTATGGTATGGGGCCGTATTGGATATCACTCTCGCACACCTCTAGTACGCATTGCCGGTACTTTAAACAGCCAGCGCTACATCTCCGAGGTGTTGGAGCCAGTTGTCCTTCCTTACTTTCAGGGCTTGGAACAGGATAATGCGCGACCACACGTGGCACGCATTTTCCAACGGTTCTTCGTCAATCGCCAGATTGAATTGCTTCCCTGGCCGCCTCGCTCTCCGGATCTTTCGCCGATAGAAAACATGTGATCCATGGTTGCTCTACGATTGACCCAGATTCCATCCCCAGCTGCCACAGCAGATCAACTTTGGCAACGTGTGGAAGCTGCTTGGTCTGCTGTACCCCAAGAACTCATCCAAAGTCTCTTTGATTCAATGCCGAGGCGTGTGGCAGCGGTGATCTCCAACAATGGCGGCTACTCTGGCTACTGATTTTGGCAGGAACCACACTTCACAGAAGTCTATAAATTTAATCATTTGATACTTGGTCAACATGTTATCTACAAAATAAATTTTGTTGGGATATCTCTTGTCTTTCTTGGTGTTGCAATTTGGGTGGCCAGCAGTGTAGATATCTTTTTTAATTCCCATGTCATTTTTCTCCCCAAGTATTATAACTCTACCAATTTGATGATGAAAAGAAAAAGCAGCTCATGCACGGCTGTAACTGTTAAATAGTTACTGCGTTTCCATCGATAGTACAACAAGAGAATATGAATTAAAGTTAAAAGAGAAAATATTAGATAATAAATTAGTTTTATTACTTTAGGTGTAAACAAGAACTAAAACATTGCTAGTAGAACTAATAGCTTGGACATTAATGTGCCTGAATGCATGGAAAATAACCAATTAAACTTAGCAAGAGTTTTAAATGATAAAAATTAACATTATTCAAGAAAACTTGCTAAGTTCAGAATAATCAAGCACTTAATGTGTGAGTGTTATTAAATCTGCATAACTTAAAAACTGTATTAAAAAAAAATTGGTAATACCTTTAGATATAATTTTTCCCCTAATTTGCAAAAGTAGTCATTATAATGTTATTTTTCTAATTTCAATACACTTGATTCTGCATGTTTTATATATTGTAACTTAATTTTCACTTTGAAACAAATTCCAAATATCAAGCAGGTGAGTAGAATTAGAATTGTCCCTGCAGAAATAAAATGTTGGTTTTTAACTACTTATATTACGGCTTTTTTCCCCTCTACACTATAAAATCATACTGATATCTCGAATAAATATTCTGTATCATAATTAAAACAACTAAGCTTTATACTTTTAACTTTCAACTTATCAACCTTCACATAACTAAGTAGCCTATAACAATTTTCCTTCTGCAAACACATTTCAATAACTTTCATCATAATATTTGAATGAAATATTCAATCATAACTGTTACATAACATATATGGAATAAAGATGGTTTTTGATTATCCAAATATCAATTATTTAAAAAATCTACACATGCTATTTCTAGATTATGTTATAATTTCACTTAAAATGGCCCATGATATACATGAAATTCTAACCATCTTAATAGCTAAATTCATAAAATTTCTTAATTTGGTGATTTTTACTGAGAAAAATATAGGAATAAAATAAAATTATAATTTCATTATAATGTATTACAAATCCATTAATTTTCTGTTAAAGTTGTTAAAACAATGCAAGTTATAAATATTTAAAGTAAAAGAACATTTCAGTATTATCTGAAATGATAACTTGAGCTAGGAAAGTGGAAGTTACAGTAATACACTATGTTTGAAAGGGGAGTCGGAGTGCTGGAATTTAATGAGAACAGAAGGAAAGATGATTAAAAAAACAATGGTTATAAAAATATTGTAATCAAATTTTTAAGCATGAAAAAAAAAGCACATGGTATTGTTATGGATAAGTAGAAGAAAACAAAGTTTAGGATATCATATGTAAGAAACCATGACAGTTGAAATATAAATAAAAACCTCTGCTATATATTTCAGTTACTTAGGGAATGAAAAGAAACCAAATTACTAATTTTCATATTTGACTGTGAGGTTGTATTACAGTTGCAGAAAAAAAATCGCACACAATCAAGAGAAACATAACAACAGCACTAATATGTGGTAAATAAGATTGTTCAGGTACTATCTCATTCCTTTCAACAACGTCATATCTAAAAAAATAAGATTTTTCAGGAGAATGATTTGAAAGTTTAAAAGTACATTGAAATGTATTGAAAATAAATTTTAATTCTGCTCTCTAGCGGCTAAATATTGAGTGGTGAGATAATGATGATCTTGCAGGGATATACTTTCAGGACATTCTGAAAACAAGCAAACTAAAAATCGCTGATTTTTGAGATATGATGTTGTTGAAAGGAGTGAGCGATATATCTGACAGGTACAGTAAAATAAAATTATGACTTACTTGATTAATTTAACAGACAAATACGTATTAATAAAGAGTTGGAAACACTATATGAACCCTAATACTCTGACCTACAACAGTGTCATATATTTGAAATACTAAATAAATTAGCCATTCTTAGAGTACTCCTTCAAACAAATAGGTACAATTCTTATGAGAGGTTTGTCAAATGATATTGTGCTGAATTATTTTAATTTCTCTCCAAAAGGAGATTATATTAAACTAGAAGGTAACCCGCATTTTGACGTCATAATACTAATAATGACGACATAATGGAAAAAGTATTTGAAAGTTAAAAAATATCCCGAATTATCTAACAATATTGCATTTATCCACATTTTTAAAAGCAAACCCTTTCAATATTTTTTATTTATTTAGTTTTTCATGCGATTGGAGTAGTAGACTGCCATCCAACCCGTCATTTTGACGTCATAATACTAATAATGACGTCATAATGGAAAAAGTATATGAAAGTTAAAAAATATCCCGAATTATCTAACAATATTGCATTTAATCCCCACCTTGTAAAAGCAAACCCTTTCATTATTTTTTATTTATTTAGTTTTTCATGCGATGGAGAAGTAGACTGCCATCCAGTTTTTTACAGCTCACTATGTGATATGAATACTTGAGCTACTTGATTCATTCACATTCAAGTTTGTTTACTTTCAGAATTCATCGCAAAAGTAAACAGGTTTTTAAAAACTGTTAAATATACAGCTAAAAACATCCAATTTTTTTTAGTTCTGAATGTTTTATTGAAAAATAGGCATAACAAACATGATTTGATGGAGAAGATATTAGTTTTTAGGTAAGAAAAAATTCTGATCCACATCTCAAATTGAAATTAAGCCTAACCAGCTGTTTGTTTACCGAGGGCTTCAATTGAAGGATGAGTACAGCCCGGAAGTGTTATACAGAGACAACGGCTATTATATATATAAATTTTGCATTTGTACTTTCATTAGATCTTTATTTTCACATAAATACAGAAATTTTTCATGCTTTGATACTGATGAAGTTGGTTAATTTCAGTTTCCACTGCCTGTGAAGTGATTGTTTCTTTAAAAGTACTTTAGTATAGATTTATATGTTGAATTTACCAATGAAAAAGGCCTTTTAGTAGAGAAAGAGTCACAGATCATTGGTGTGATTAGCATACTTCATTTTGCAATTTTTTTTCTACTCACAAACCTCTAAACTTAATGCTTTTTATGTTATCTTTTCAGACCGTCATATTCTGCTACACCCCGAGTTAAATTAAGTCTATGACACTCCTTCCTCCAGAACTTTTATTAATGAATCCTGTATTCACAGTTGAGACCCTTAAAAAATAAAAATTCTCTGCCGTGACTACTTGCAACTGAAAAATAAATGCCTTTCATATTTTCATATTAGACATCTTATGATGTGAAAAGAACATTTTATTTACAAAAAAGGAATCAGAAGCACACCCAAGATTTTGGCTTGGAGGAGGCAAGAAGACAATCCCTCTAGTGAGATTACTTCATTCAAACATCATCTAGAATTCATATGTGATTGTCTCTTATTCTGTATATAAGTGAAATGATATTTCTTGCTATCAGAATAATGATATCAAATTACATAATTAAACTGTTCCAGATCTCACCCAATTCCTTGGCTAAGACCCAATTAATTTGCTCTACCAGGTAAAAAAAATTTTTTTTCTATACCCGTTTAGAAAAAGGATTAATAAAAGCTTGATCGTTACAAATTCATACAAGATGAAGAGAATTCAAATATTAGCTGTAAAAACAATTATTAATGGAACAGGGACATTTGATGTCATGGGCATAACTGTGAAGCCACAATAGCATTTATGAGGCATTTTTTTCTCTCTTATGTAACAGGCATCTATTCTGATAACTTACCAACACACACTGGAATTTCATCTATTTTCGAGCACATGCTCAAATATTAGCATCATTATAATAGCAATAGTAGTAGTAATCATAATTATAATGCAAAAGTCTATCATGGAGGGTGTTAAGCCCCCTTGGTCCCCTCTTAAGGTGCATCCCTGATGAGAACTTTACTTTATAATACTTAGCAGGTTTGAGCAGTAAAACCAAATCTAAACATTTATCAGCTTAAAGAGAAATAGTTCACTAGGAACTAGGCTACTTGAACAACATTAAAAGTCAATCCAAATCACCAGCATTGTTTAAACTGCCAAAAAGAAGAAAAAAAGCTCAAAGCATTTGTTTATTTACCTGTATCCATTTTAAAGAAACTTGAAAAAGCTGAGTTAACTTACAAAACGGGAGGAATACACTAGAGATATTTTTTAAAAATAATTAAGACTGGGATGTGAGACAGAATTCAAGTAAATGCTACTGTCAACAGTACATGCAGATATGGAGCACTTTAACTAAAGATGCTTTAAATTTAAAGATGCCAATTAATTTATACTAATTTTTTTAATGAAATTTTGCGTGAGCTAAATTAAACCACCTGCAAATAAAGTGACCTCAACAAAATGTCAGAAAATGCAATGTTATAAGTAAATCACTTTTCCTCAGATGTTTTTTCATACGAATTTTAATAAACTTCATTTTTCTGCATTTGAGACAAATGAAAAAAATCATTTGCTTTATGGTCTATGAACATATCCTATAACAGAAAACTGAATACACTAAAGTGATTTTCTGAATTTTTAAATATTTAACTACTATATAGGCTAAAGCAGAAGCAGATCATAGCACAGGCACAAGAAGTATACACTTCGGGCCTCAGATAGACAGCATCTTCAAAAAAAAAAAAAAAAAAAAAATACTTAATTCACCACTGGGCTAGAGAATTTTGCTATGAAACATTTAACTTTAGCATAAAGTTTTACAGAATGAAATAAGATAATTTAAAGGTCAAACAATCTGTATGGCACAGAAATGAGATATTTCATACTTTCCCAATCTACAAAGAATTTTGAAATCAATGGTAAATTTATGTAAAATATTAATTTTTTAAGGAGTAAATTTCTCTCACTGTTGCTGACACATAAAAGATATTTGGTTGTTAATTACATCTGAAAATATAATATCTTATATGGGACCATAAAAACCTTGATAGAAGAAATAAAAGCTCTCATACACAAGATTGTTTATAAAATTAATTTTATTAATTTTTTGTAGTGAACTTCAACGTGAAAATATGTACATGGAAGAATATAAGCAAATCATCAATATAAACAATGAGTTTTCATAAACAATGTAACAGCATAAATAATTAAATTATATTTTACAGCAAAGTTTTAACAACAAATCTCTCACTTAATACTAAAAATAAGAAGCATTTTGGGTATAAGTTTCATATTTTCTAAAAAACAAGTTTCACTCATTTTTTTAATTGTTTAAATTAAAACAATAACAAATAAGTACTATCTCAGTACATACTACAGTTATTATTAAAAATAATAGACAATGCATAAAAAAGTATAAAGAAATTTTTAACAACAGATAAATAAAAAATAAAAACAATACTAATTAAATACTTAATAGTCAAAAATCACAAATAGATCAATAAATTAAAATGGAATTATATGTGTTCTTTAGCAGACTACAACACAACAGCAAATTTATTAAACATATTAAATAATAAAACATAAACTTTAAATATTATTAAAATAAATAGCAAAAACTTTTTGTATTTGATACAAATTGCACTGATTAAAAATAGTCTGAATAATAATCATGATCGTAGAAAATTAAAAAAAATAGTACCAATATTTCTTTCTGAAAATGCAAGTACCTCACATGGAATGACATGAGAGGTGGTACATATAACAGACAATAGAGTTAGGTTTGTTATTCAAGATCATTTGTATAAAAAAGCACATTTAAGTACAGTAGCAACAGAGATTACTTGGGATCTTAGGGGAAGAAATAAATACATGGATTTTAAACATAATGAAAAATTATAGAATTATCCTTAAATTGTTCACTGATGTGCACAGATTTTTCTTTTAATTATTTGATATTTCACTTAAATTTGTCCTCCTAAATAAGTGCCTGTATTCTACAGACAAAAAGACAAAGTGAAACATTCTAGTAGAAAATGTTACACCTAGCAGTTTTGTCACATGAAAACAATTTACAATAGTCATAGATCACAATCACCCATAGCAATGCAAATGATTGCATATCAGGAACGTAATGTTCATAGTTTGTATATACTACATTTCAAATTTTGAATGAAGTGTTAAGGGTGGGGAATGAATTTCTTAGTGCACTGTTAAACTGCACAATTTAAAAGTGTCGGAAATCAGAACAGTTAAAAATCTTAAACATGCTTCAAATAACATACCTGACGAGTTATTATAACTCATAAAATAAAATTGGGAAAGGAAAAGTAGATACAAATATACAGGCTGAGCGAGTGATAACTCTAAGGCTGAATTTGACCCATAAACCTTCTGCTACATGTTTATATGATCAAACTTGCCTAATAATTACCGATCTGTAGCATGTTATGTTTTTCCGACTTTAGCTATAAGGTCATCACATATGCTGGAGAGCTCAGTATTTTCCCTGCTCTATAAAAGAAAAAAATAACATAACATTAATTTACTTGCTTAAATACACCCACACAAAAGTATCTAGCATTTTTACAAAGGCAATTTTTTGACTACAACCAACACACATATATTTATATAAAAAATCAATTTATTCATTTATAGCAACTATAAACTCAGATTTCTAAGATTTTTGTGCAACATTTTCTGTTTTTATATAACATTAAAATTTTCACTAATCTTTTATTTCTTTCATATGCACAAAAAAATTAATGATAGAAAGGGGTATTATCTGCAATGGGAGGAGGCAGTTTAAGTATACATATTTAATGGAAAAGTCTCATTTCAATATTCTTTTCTAGTAAGCCTTGATTTCTTCAGTACTTATTTTTTAAACATAATTAAAACAAAAGCTTTATAAATATATTAGCTGTTTCACACTAATTATACCATACATAGAAATTTCACTTGACATATCACTTTATTTTTAAAATCATTAGTATGTAAGTCAGTTTAAGAGGAAGGGGTTTCTAAATCCACTTTATATAGTTATGTTGAAGGACTGGTAAATCTCTGTAGCCATAATTATACCAACAGACCAAAATATTTCAATTATGTTTAAACTTTTGGCTTCATTCTTTCTCATGCATCTGACAGAGATGTTTGGGAGCACAATATCTGTGATGTATCCTCAGAGATCAATATTTTGAAATTAGGACAAATAAAATAAATGAGTGATTACAAAGGTTATAAATATAAGTCACACTTACAAACTTTTTACAAGATTACTTCTATATGTAACACTAGTTAATTTCATTTATGACAGTATGTCAACAAAACTAATGATTTAGAATCACGAGAGCTCCAAACAAAGAATAATTCATAGTCTCCCATGCATATCTTGCTATTGGATCCTTTTGTTTTTATGCCTTAAAAAAACCATCTTTGTAATGCTCTTCTTGAGTTTTTAGAATTTTTTCATCCCAAATAAGGAAAATGCATTTCTGTCCATCATAAAAGATCATTTTTCTAAACTACCTGCTTGTAGTTCCTAGAGCATGATAATTTTTTCAGAACCCTACTAGTTCAAATATTGCAATGAGTTGAGTAAAGACTGTTTAGCATCTTCAGTGTAAAGAACAAGTATATATTGTAAATGTCTATGACTAACACTATAAAATGGAGAAAAGAGTTTCACTCAGTGCTTTGAAGTCTACAGCACAAATTCAGCTGTATTTCTATCATATTCTCTTTATCTTTAGAGCACATGAAAGTGTGAAATACAAAATTGGGAAACAAACTGCTCTCCAAATTTTAAGGATTTTTTTAAATTGACTCTAATTTCAGAACTTTCAACACACACAGTATCTAACTCTATGAACAAGTATATGACTTCAGAGGGCCAAATGCTGGGTATTAATCTACCCCCACACCTGAAAAAAGGTTAAAAATTGCAAGCACAAGGCAACTAAACTATACACTTAATACCTTCAACAAACACATGCCCAATAAATAAATGGAGTAAATTGTAGATGAACAGTAATTTATAGATTATATTGAAAGGCTCAGATCATTTGATCATAAATAAAATATTTTTTTATAGAGTTCCACTTAATGAGGCATATATATTCTACATTTATAGAAATAATTAACTGAATGAGCAAATTTCAACACAGCAAAAACAATTCATGCCTAGATGGCTGAGATTGATGGTGCTAAAGCCATTTCCATCATTGCAAGAGAAGGCCTAGAGCTCTTGATGCTTAAGAAGCATGAAAATATTTAATAAACATGAAGCAGCATTAAACAATTTCATAATTTTTTAGCAATATGATACAACTCTAAATGAAATGAAATACAAAAAATATGGCTGCATCATGCTGTGAGAAAACACAAATCTTTTATCTGTAATTGGAAGAAATTGAAGTAAAAATAGAAAATTTTCAATCAGAATAAAGTTAGATTTGCCATTTACTACTGGCTAAAAAAATGTTATATTCATGTGGTTATCATTAACAGCAAATATGTAGTTTGTAACTCTTCTTTTTTTTCGGGATAATGTGAAAGCTTCTACAGTTATTTGACAAACATGCTTTTGCACTAACCCACATACATGCAATTAAGACTGGCTTAAATTTGCTTCATTTAAGAGACATACTTTTGAAATGAAACATTTTTATCAATAGAATACTACAAATAATGAGACATTCTGAAAAATATATACACAAAGCAACAGTTATAGTCATCATGTCATCATTACTTTCTGTAATGTGACTAAGAGTATATAGTGTACAAATAAATTTTGGTATTCGGTAAATAATGAACCTTTAAAAGAATTTTCTTCCTGTACCACTCTCAAATACACAATATTTTAACTGTCGAGATCATAAGGCAATTAATTTATTTAAATATAACCATCTTCTTTGCAGAAGGAATCACAAATAAATATTTAAACTGATTGTTAGCAACAATGATATAGAAATGTATCTATTAAGAGACCATTCTTAATAACAGCATAATACTTTAATACAACTGATTTTATTCATCTGACTATATTTAAAGCACACAAAATATCTCATATTACAAGAGCATTTACATATAACAAAATAGATATATTTACCTTCTGTTCAATGTCTTTCTCCTACTTGAAATTTTCATTTCAGCTTTTTTCAGCTGTGCTCGAAGTACTGTTACTTCAGCATCCCCTGACTTCTTAGCACTCTCAATCTCAGCATTTGCACTTCAAAAGAAGAACAAAGTTTAAAAATTAATTCAAAAATAGAAATCTACTAAATATAAACTATTGTATACTTTCATATTAAGGAACTATAATATTGAAGTAATTTAATATTTATGGAAATAGTACAGACTTCATTACATGCTTTTAAATAAATAGTAAGTAACGAAAATGGTAAGTTCTAGCACACTTAAAAAATTTATTTTATACTATTCTACAAAAGATTATACTTCAGCAATAAACTACTGGTGAATCTTGAGTAGGAATGCAGTTACTTATTTAACGATAGGTTATTCATACTGTAAATCCTTTCACTGATAAGTTTCGCTAAAATTTCCTGCATTTCACTATTGTAATTTTTTTTATGGAAACAAATTGTGAATTCATCAAGCTATTTATATAATATAAATAGCTATAAAATTCAAGTACTAACTGAAATTGAAGAATATAATGTTTAAAAACAGCATAATATATACAATTTTATTAACTATTCAAAAATGAAAAAAAGGGTTAAAAAAGTTATAAATTGAATATATACACTTCTACTTACATGCATGAAATTCTGAAACAAACAAAGAATTTTTTTAATTAAAAAAAAAATTAAAAATTTAAAAAAAAGGTTTTAAGGATTGCAACAATGCAAGGACTTTTTCCATATCAACAGTATATTAAGGGTTTTTCTACCTCCTTCAATGCTAAAAAAAGAATAAGGTAAAAAAAACCTTACAGTATAATATAAAAATGTTTTATAACAACTGAAAATTTTATATATAGACTGGAGAGGTGACCAAGTCTCATTCTAAGCTTAAGGTACTGTAATATACACAATTTTATTCCTTTGCTGTAATAACTATTTACACCATTTACTAACCAATTTTAATTTAAATTACCTTTGACATTAAATAAAGGTTTAGTAATTTACATTAATTGAGATAAAGTTAATCTAAAATAGTGAAAATTTGTGTCAGTTACAAGCTAAATAAACTACAATAATCAAAGTTATAAGAAATATACAAATCATTCATTTATGTTAAGAAAAAATGTAAAAGCATGCCAGTGAAAAAAATTCAAAATTATATTTGTTGATCTTAGATAATTTCATTTACATTTCATTTACCAGAAGAGTTTTTTTTAACTTACTGACTCAAAACGAAGCATATTAGCATAACATTATCAAAGTTTCCTCTTTATCATAATTAACAGATATCAATTCCTCAATTATTGAACACCTTACAACAATAAAAGAAAAAGTAGCCTGAATTTTGATTTATTTGGCAGGACTAATCATATGCATCATAAAAGTCAATAATATGTGTTAATGGTTTAACTCAGATTTTTGAGATGCCACTAAGTCTAAATAAATTAACAAATCAAATGTTTCACATCCAACAGGGATATTCTCTTCTTTCTTTGTTTATGTAATATATCAACTCAAACAATTCTATCAACTATGACAAAGTCTTCATATTAATGCAGAAAATAATTAAATCTTGGGTTAAAATTCGCAAAATGCTTAACCATAAATTTTACCAGATTAAGAATCAAGTATGATAAGAGAAAACCATAAGATAATTAGTAGCTAAGAAAATGGAATAATTAGTAATTAAGAAAATTTTAGTAAAAATGCATTTACAACTTGTTACATCTACAAGATTTTAATTTATTCAACAATGAAATTAAGTTACAATAACATTATTACCTATCTAACTTGTCTTGAATTCGAGATCTTAGCATTTCATACATCTGTTCCTGTTGTTTTAATTTCATCTGCATTTCTGTCACTTGTTGCTTCATTCTCTCCTCATTCTAAACCATATACAAAATAAAAGTCAATCTGTTTCCAAGTACTTCCTTAAAAAAAATAGTTGAATACAATGTAAAGTTACTATTGATATCAAGGCATTTGTTGTTTTAAATAAATACTATGAATCCATGCTTGTTAAAAGGCAAGAAACAGGCTTAAAAATATATAATTATCATCATTACTACTGTTCCTGATCTTAGTGTTGCTACTGTCATTTTCCAGTTTATGATAGTATTCAAGTACAATATCTCCAATTCACAGAACAGCAAGAAAGCCTATAAATATTTTAACTATCCTAATACACCTCTTGAAGACAAAAGTCACTTATCCCAATCATATAGATAAATAAATGAAATCCCACAGCTAATAACAAAAAAAAATTAGATAAACATAAGAATTCCCAAGTAAAAATGCAAGATTACACTGCAGCTCTTTCTACCTTTACAAAAACTAAGAAAATGATCAATTGGAAATGTATTTTAAAACCTACAACAAAATTTAATCTGAAAATTAAAAACCATTGCAATTAAATTACTAAACTCTAAATGATAATCATTACATATATGAGAATGATAAGAAAAAAACCCTGAAAGAAGTTTCAATTTAAATTTCATGATTTCATTGCTTTTTCATGTTAGTCATACATGAAAAAAATTTTAAATCAAAAATATGAAATAACATGTGCTTGAGGCAATATCATAAAAGACCACTTCTGACTTTCAAATGCTTATTCCACTTTAAAAAAGAAATTGATTATCTACATGATTCAATTTTCTTTTTATTAATGACATAAATTGTTAAATCACCTTAATTTCAGATGATAAAGCTTGTTGAATTTTGAGCGTAAATTTTTCTACATCAAGATTTTAAAACACTATGACTCAACTAAATAATGAAATATGAACAAATTGGATATTTGAAATGCAATTTATACTCTTTCTGTGAATATGAAATTCCTATAATATTTTCAAATTACCAAAACTAAAGTTTTATTTCATACATATGACTTTTTACACTTTATTGGGCAAAAAAGAAATTAATTTTTACTGCAACATGACAAAATTTTATTTTGAAGTAAAGTCCATAAATATACATATAAATGTATACAGTGAAACTTATCTATGGTTGCCAGTAATGGTTCCGAAAAAAAAAGTAGACATAAGGCTTGGCCATCAAAAGAGGGTTTCTTCCATAACACTGGCTCTATGGAGTCTTAAATCATTCTGAACAAAATATGGCTATTTTCAGTGGTGGCAGACTAGAGAAGTTTGTGTGTGTGTGTGTATGTGTATATATTAATGGCATTCATAGAATGCTTGGTTAAGTTATAGAGAGTCTTACTTGTTTATAGCCCTCTAGAACAGATTTACAATTTTCATATCGCCGTGTAAATCAGCAAATGCAGATTCAACATTTTGGAGATCTCAAGGGCCTAAGAATTGAATATATTAGGATGTTTCATATTATATCAAAGTTAAAAATTTGGAAATAAAAAATATAAATAAACAAACCTGGTCCCGTTCTTTCATAACTTTTTGATTATTGCTTGTCATATCTACACGCTCTTGTTCTTTGGCAGTTAACCATAAAGTAAAATGTTCAGCAGCTCTTCCAAAATGCCTCTACAATAATATTTTTGGTAATGAGAATAAAACAAATTTAGAAAAAAAAAACTAAGAAAACTATAATTATTACCTTGAAGCTCTATAACCTTTATTTAAAGCTACAACTTGATTTTAAGGACTTGTTTGTCTCTTTCAAGAAGCTTTACTTGATCACAGCGCTCTTTATCCCTTTGACATGTTTTTCATGAAAAGAAGTTCTTGCATCTTAAGAGCCTGACTGAATTCCTCTTCAGTGAACAACTTATGTTCCTATAATTATAAAAATTTTAATGATATAATAAATAACAGGGCAAATTTTACAAAACTTCCAAAATAATAAAATTAAAAAATAGATAAATAAAAATTCACATTACAAGAATGCATTCTAAAAAGGTAAATTTAGCTTGAATCAGATTTTAAAAAAAAGGAAAATTGGGAGAAAGAAAGCTTTACCATATAAATTTAAATATCCAACCCCTCTATAGTTCCAACCTTAGGTCAAACATCTCTTTACAAGCAGAGAATTTAAATGGATTACTACAGAAAATTGGGTAAAAAACCATAAGACCCAGAGTTTGAATGCTTAGTAGAATCCAAATTTTAATGAGAGTACCTTCCTCCTCATGAATGGATGCAGATATTTTTGGAAATGTTCCTGATCATTCTCAAATTAGTAAGGGTTATTGCAAAAAGAACTGTTACAGATGCTCAGGTACAGATATTAAGTTCTATGCAGTCAGTCTGATGTCAAGTTCTTCAACAGCCATTCAGTGATAGTTTTTAAGCCTTACCATAAGTTTTAATATTCTGAAAGACGACCAGTTAACTTTAATAAATCTTATAATAAAGAAACAATTTTAAAAGTAATGAATTTCTATGCCATTCTGACTTAGGGAAATTAAATCAAGTTAATTTAATTCAAATGCACTTGTATAATACTAAATCATTGCAACTAATAATGCTACAGATTTAAAACTGATGTCTTTAAAAATTAAATATACTACTTGAACACAATGCGTGTTTTGTTGATGACCTAGTGCTGGTTTTCTCCATCTAAATAATATGAAAGAATAATATCAGCATACTTCAAAATTAAAGCTTTATAACAGTGTAATCAGACAAGAGGCTTATCAATACAATTAAGAAAATGTTTATGGATATAAGTTCAACTCTCTAAATAAATAAAGGCTTATAACAAAAATTTCTTCAGTATTTTACTTGCAACAAATAAATCATTCATTTGAAACCATTTTGTTACCTTCATAGGTATAAATCTAATATAACTGTTTATGTTTAGTATCCAATTTCATACAATTTATTATCAAGGCAATTTCATAAAAAGCCCTTATATTACAGCTTCTTAGGAAAAACAGTCAATATCTATCAGTTTTTACTTACATAGAAACCAACTAATATGTTTCTAAAAAAATTAAATGCCCTGGGAATGAATGTTATATTCAAAGTAAGAACATTAAATACATGCAGAAATGAGATGAGAAGTATATAGTATCTATTTATTTTATTAAGAAGTAACATCTGTCATATAGTTATAATATAGTTTTTAAATTGTTTATGATTGTACTTGTCTGCATTAGAAGAAGATCCAACAAAATAAATATGGAAAAAGTTTAAGGAAATTCTTAAAATATTCAAAGAAAGAATGTTTTACTAAAATTAGTCCCAAGTTAAAAGTTAATTTTAAAAAAATTGGGAAATGTGTACAAAAGTTTAATGAGACTGAACAATAAGCAAATTTTTGTATATTGTGCCTAAAATTGTGAAAAACTCTCAGTGCCAAAATCCATTCCATGTTACAACATAACTTAAAACATTTATGGATGAAAATATCTTATCACAGATAAAACTAGGCAGAATGGATAACTATCACAACACATTTTGCACTAATTGCAAAATTAAAAGAAAGAACCATATAATAGATATTACTTTTTAAGTTTTTTTTTATTTTGTAAGAATGAATCTTAATCTGCCACTACACATATAAACAAAATATCTACAGAAGAAAAACCCGTTTTCTGAGCTGAATTACTTGCCATAGAGGAGGTTTAAAATGAATTGGTCATTTGTAAGGAGTCATATCTCCATTTTTAAAGAATTTCATGAGAAGCAAAAAACTATAACTCACCTTCATGCATTATTAGTTAGACTAAATTTAGTATTTATTATGTTTATAAGGCATCAATCCTGATGCAAAAATATAATTTAATATTTTTGAAACTGGGGGGGGGGTCAGAAAAGTTGGAGAAAGTAGAGATGACTCCTTTTCAAAATGACTGATTTAATTGATGTTGAGTTTAATTATATATGGATTTTATCAGATGATTGCAGTTTCATCCAGTATTTGAGCAGCTGAATGAGAGTGGGTGACAGAGCCGGTTTATCTTATTCTGCACCACCTGGGTCATCTCTCTGTGAGAATATTCATTGCAGTGGATCCCCTCTCATGTAGGCCTATTTGGCAATGAGATAGCTGACGCCCTACCTAAGGAGGATACTCCTGAATGTTCACCAACAACTTCGGCTCTCACCTATCTGCAGATTTATTCTGTAAGGAAATCTTTTATCCAGAGTACTTTGGAAATCTACCCTGGTCTATGACTGGTACTTTGGTGTCTGCCCTGTTAGAACTCTAATTTTTAAGGATGATAGAGCTGAGCCGACTGCTATCTCTAGGTTTGTCAGTGGCCACTTGAAGTGCCTAAAATTTGATCAGCAAAACAAAACTTTTCCCACTTGTAAAAAGTGTAATACAGAGCAGGCCATCCTTGGCCACATCCCTAAATTGATTAAAGTTATCTACGGAGGATTTTCTTACTGATCCATGCCTAATTATAAACCCCTGAGAATTATGGGCTCATAGACCTGGTCTAAGCTAGACCAGGAGAGATTAGAAACAACAACAGAAGAAAAACATGACCATCAAACTACATCTACAGGTTTCATGCTCAGATAGAAAACTTTTCAAAATAAATAAAATTAATGATTATATCATTAGAACACATTGATGTACACCTTAAATAGTTTGCAGTTCATTGCAAAGCCAAACTAGATGACAAAAATGAAGGGAGGTGATTAATAGTAAGTTTTGAATAAAAATTTAAATATGTGAATAAAACCTGAATATCAGTGATACTAAATAAAGGACCATAATGTTTGTGGGCAAAATTTTAAAACAGCAAAGATATGAAATTAAATGATATACTAATAAGCATATTAAATAATAAAACTTACTTTCTTCATGGATAGCGAATTCATATCAATAAAAATAGGATCGTCAGATGGTAAAGTAGTAGAATCAGTAGTCATGACTACATTTGTGACAGGTTTTTCATCTTCCTTATCATTTCCGCAAGCCGCATTTAAAGAATTGCTGTAAAGTTAAAGTAAGATTACAAAATAAGTACAAGTAAATAAAGCAGTTAAAGTAAAGGGATTATAATTCTATGGCTAGAGAGAAAAAAAACTTTACCTGTCACCACTGATATCTAAACCAGAGTCCTGGGCACTCCTTTCCTGGTTGCCTAAATCATATGAAATTAACACAAGGAAACTATCATGGTAACAACAATACAATGGCATTAATAATGGTACAAAGTGTTTTTACAAATAAATTAAATTTAATGACAAATATATTTTAGGGAATTATTAAACCTAATTATATAGGACAGTGATTCAAGTAAGTGTTTCACAAATCTCTCTTAGGTTCTCTCCTTATTATCCATTCACACATGAGGATTTATTCTCATTACATTCCTCTAATTGTGCTGAACACTTGAATAAAACAGTATAAATATATGAAATACTAGGTGTACCCGTGCGAAAAAATTTGCATGCGAATAAAATATGATTAATTTTACTTCATATACCTCTGATGTTACTTCAAATACCTCTAAACTTTCACTTCATTTGGAATAAGTTCTATCAACATAATTTATTTTTTTCTAATTTTTGGTGCATATTGCAGAAGAAAATATTATTTTTCGGTAAGAGTCACTATGAAATATTCTAGCTTGAAACTCAAAACAAATTAAGGTCACTACTTTGCTCCCACAAAAATTTATGTTAAGACTTTTAAAATTGTCACCAAAAGCAGTACAGTTTAAAAATTGAATCTATTTACATCAAATATAGTAATTTCCTAACTAAATGCAAAGAATTTTAAAGATTAGTGAACAAGTACAAAAAATATATACAGATAGATAGAATGAGATTGTATTAAAGGTAAGTAAAGAGATTACTTACCTTCTGAGTTTTTAAAGGAATCAAGTTTTACAAAAAGAGATAATCTACCCAAAGGTGACTCTCTCAGTAACTGCAATATAAATTAAAAAACAATAAGGTAAAAAAAAGACAGCTAAATTAGTCACAAGCTTGTGTGTACATATATCAATATAGCAAATAGCATATATTCATCATTAACTAAATATCTAATTTTTATTTAGAAAATAAACTGATGTTTGAATGCATTACACAATAGCAGAGAACAAATGATTCAGGTATGATAATTAAGACAACCCTAGATTACACATTCTGAACTTTCAATCACTCATTTCCATTATCACTCAAAATATTGAATGGGATATGAAAAACCTGATAACTACTTAAACACAAAATAATACTGCCTGATGGTGATTGGATAGCTAGAGTGCTATCTTTCAGAACCAGAGTACTAGAGTAGACACAGGTATTTGTAGGTAACTGGAACTGGCATTAAATTTGATTTTAGCCCTCATCTTGTAAAAAATGACTGCAGCATTCGAAGACCAACCAATATAGCACTATAAATCTTAGATCTTCATGAAACCCCAAAAGCGAAGTATTACCAATGCATTACAGTTTATGAGATTAAAAAAATTTTATTTAAGAAACAACTTGCATCAACCTTACAAAACTTAATCCATTTTCCATTAAATACTTGGATGGCTTTTTAAGCATAACAGTCAACACTTGTTATAAGAAGACAAACTAAGAAAAGGTTGTAAAGTACTGCAAACACCCATGCTCTTAAAGTTTTGAACATGTAGACTGTGGTACTGAGAATCAGCAGAAACAAAGAAAAACTACAATTATGTACAAAAGATAGTAGTGCTTAGGAGTGTACAGTATGAGAAGTAATAGTGTATTTTTGCATTCTATTACATAAAAAATTAAATATAGATTAATTTAAATTACAGATCACAAGTGATCTTGCACTCAGGGTGAAATATATATTTTGCTCAATATTATGAGTTTTGTTTCACTTATCTCAAAAGACAATTGTCTTTAATGAGCTAAAATAATCTCTTAAAATCACACAAATCACAAAATATCCATAACACATTTAAAATATTTGAATCTATCTCTCCCTTACCTTCTCAGCACTCAAAAAGTCGCAAATAAGATAGAATGTGGTACTTTGTATATTAAAAAGAAATTCAATAGAGAATACAGAAATAAGATACATAACAAAAAGATACAATATTACTTTTCTCTAGCAAGTACAATTATAGAAGACCACTAACTAGCAAATAAACTTAAAATCTTTTTCTTACAAAGGATTTCAAGGTCTAACAAACTGTACAATTCCAGCATGATTTAAAAATGATTATAATGTTATGAAGAATCATAAAAAAAACTAAGAAAAATAAAATCACAGCATCTGATAACCAAATTTGTATTCAAATGAGTGAAACAAAAGAACCTCAAGATCCATTCAAATTACACTTGTAGATATATCACCATTAAATATTTCCAGTGACGAGAGTGATTTTTTGCCACCGAAAACAACAGCAAGCAGACACGTTTATTGCCTAGTAGTGATACTGATGACTGAATGATTATGCTATATGTATATACGTATTAAAAAAATATAAATTTAATTTATTTTTAACTATTTGCAACAGTCTCACTTTTCAAGTTTAAAAATAACCCCTTTAAACATAATTAAAATAAGATTTGTGGATTTGCCCTTACATTCAGTCGATCAAATTCAGTCCGATCAAATCCAAATTCATATGAAATTAACATCTTCTTATGAAGTATATTTGAATGGAACCTATCTTCAAATTTTATAGGTTCAATGTGTCTTTATTTTACTTTTTTTTTTACAGTAGTCTCTGGAACGTAAAAGAGAATCAGGTTATGTATATACAGTGGAATCTCGATCTATCGTTCCCCGAATGATTGTTTTCCTGTAGGTATCGTTTATTTCACCCAGTCCCAAATAAATTCCATAGAAAACAAGCAAAAACAGACCACATGGATCGTTCCTCGATCCATCGTTTTCCCACAATATTCATTCAGAATATCGATGCTTATATAAATTTATCAGATCGATCAGTTTTTTCATAATAACTGAACCCGAAATATAAATGTCTGGATTGAGCTAGACTGATGCCCTAATTAACAATGAGCAGCACATTTGAGATGCACGCTCTCGTGTTTTTGTTCTCCCCAGTTTAGACTGTTTTTGTGTTATCGTGACACTCCTATTATTTGTTCGTCATTGGTATTCCTAAATTCTTTAGCCTCTGGAGTATCCTATTTTCTGCAATGCAATCCTGATTCTCTGTCTATTCAACATTTCTGTTCTTATCAGTTAAGGCTCACAGTCAGCCAACCTGAGCAGTTCCTGCTGCCATGTGACTTTTCTTTTGGTCTTGGGATGGAGGCACCCTGGTGTTTTGTCTAGAGTATGACAAGTTTCTGATTGCTGCAGTCTACACAGGCCGATAGGGGTTTTACCCGGAAGGCAGAACTTCCCAGTGGTCTTACGTCGGACCCCATCCAGTGAAATGGAATGGTTCTAGTTACAAACGATTCACGGCCACCGCTTCCCCTACCTACTTCGAAAACTAATGGGACGTTGCTTAACGGTCAAATGTAGCGGCGCACGTCTGAGATTTATGCCTTTAGTTTTTTGTAGCTTTTACTATAGATATTTTTTTAAACTTTCAAATGCATCATTCAGAAAAAAAGTACGTACTCTTCAAAAAAGATTAAAAATTCTTGAAGAGTCCACTACAGTACCTTTGTTTTCGGAAGCATGCTTTGGTTTTTTTATACTCTCACACAATAACCGATACCGAAAAGAATGCAATATGCAACACAGAAAAAATATTGTTACTAGTGGTGAGAAAACTGCCAAAAAACAAACGATGATTAAAGACTACTTTAATTTAATAAAATTCCTGTGCATTTACGTGTATTTCTTTTTTTATTATTATTATCTTGGATTTCAGTACAACTTTGTAATTTTATCTTCAATTACACAACAGATATGTATGCATTTATGTATGTGAGTAAATATATTTTAGAGATATTAAACTTTTAGGTATGTTATACTTTTTTTGTATGTTCCCGCATCCTATCGTTTTCCCACATTCATCGTTTAGTTTAGTCGGTCCCTTCGAAAATGATAGATTGAGAGTCCACTGTATATATATATATATATATATATATATCATATATATATATATATATATATATATATATATATATATATAATATATATATATATATAAGTAAATCTGTTATTTCTGCCTACTATTAAATATGTCAAATGCAGTGCATTTTCATTTACTTTTTTGATAATCTAATTAGGACTAAACATATTAGAAATATTACACAACAATACAAGAGATTACTAAAGAGTTATCTTTTTCTTTCTTCATTAACATGCGTAAACAACTTATGTCAAACTGATAGAGGATAGTCAGTTTAATAAAAGTTAGTTTTAACATACTACTGTGATCAAAAAGCATCCGAAATGCTTCATTTTAAAATACATCTATAGTAGATATGGTCTGCAAACTTTTATCAAACATTTTTACGACTTCTATAAACATCTGGCAATAGTCAGTAATTTATTTCATTTTATCATATGCAAATTAAATATCTTTTTAATGAGATAAGAATTTTTACTCCATCGATTTCGAAATAGTGAATGTTATTGAGCAAATACATGCTTTAAATTTTTTCCACTACAGTACCTTTGTTTCGGAAGCATGCTGGTTTTTTTTATACTCTCACACATAACCGATACCGAAAAGATGCAATATGCAACACAGAAAAATATTGTTTACTGTGGTGAGAAAACCGCCAAAAAACAAACGATGATTAAAGACTATTTTAATTTAATAAAATTCCTGTGCATTTACGTGTATTTCTTTTTTTATTATTATTATCTTGGATTTCAGTACAACTTTGCAATTTTATCTTCAATTACACACAGATATGATATGCATTTATGTATGTGAGTAAATAGATTTTAGAGATATTAAACTTTTAGGTATGTTAATACTTTTTTGTATTTCATTTTGTATGCTTCATTTTAAAATACATCTATAGTAGATATGGTCTGCAAACTTTTATCAAACATTTTTACGACTTCTATAAACATCTGGCAATAGTCAGTAATTTATTTCATTTTATCATATGAAAATAAATATCTTTTTAATGAGATAAGAATTTTTACTCCATCGATTTTCCGAATAGTGAATGTTATTGAGCAAATAACATGCTTTAAATTTTGTTTTCACAGTGAAAATTTCTGCTACAAAAGGCATTTGAAATGTTTGTAAAAAGCTTTAAAGATGACTGTTTATCAAAAACAATATTTGATTGGCATAAAAAGTTTAAAGGTGGTAGAGAATCCGTCATAGATCATTCCGCAATCTGGTAGACCCATCCACTTCGATTAATGATCAAGATATCGATAAGGTCAGAGAATTGGTGCTTGGTGATCGTCATTTGAAAATAACAGCATTACAGAACAATTTCCTAATCATTTGTTCCTATCAAGCAATTTTAAAAGATCATTTAGGTTTGCAACATGTTGTTTCTCGAGTTGTTTCAAGATCTTTGAATTTTTTCCAAAAACAAGTGTTCAAGTGACCCAAGAGATGCTTCTCAAGGCAATTCCCTTCTAAAACACATTATTACTGGTGATGAAACTTGGATATACACTTTTGATACAGAAACGCTCAACAATCAAGTGAATGGTGCTTGAAAGGTGATGCAAGACTGAAAAGACCATGCCAAAATCACTTAAAAATCAAGGTCATGTAGACTGTTTCTTGATTGTCGTGGTGTTGAGCATTATGAATTCCTACCAACTGGCCAGATAGTCAATAAATATTGAGTTTTTTATGCTGTTTGTGTGAAGCAATTTGTCAAAAATGGCGGAGAAGACTCATGGGTTTTGCAGCACCATAATGCGCCTTCTCACAGTGCAATTATTATTTGTGAGTTTTTAACCAAAAACATTCAACAAATACGGCTCTACATGCTCTGTATTCACCTGATATGGCACAGTGTGACTTTTCCTAATTTTTACATATGAAATTGCCTCTTTGTGGTCAACATTTTTAGTCCATGAATTCGATAAGGAAAATTCTCTACTCTGATGGGGTTTCACGAAAATGACTTTAGGCATGTTTGATGATTGCAAAAAATGTTGGCAGAAGTGCATTGCAGTCAGAGGAGATTACTTTAAAGGAGATGCAATAAATTTTGATCAATGAATTGATAACTTTGTTATATGCCCCATTCTGCATACTTTTTGATCACAGTAGTATATAGCTTTGTGGATAAATATGTTCGAAACATTTCATAGATTATCAGAATAAACTTAAATCTATTTCTTGAACTATAACACTTACTTTTGAGTTGATGCTTTCTGGAAAAAGTCAAAAGCAGATGGTTTCTTTGAAAACTAAAAACAACAAGCCCAAAAATAAGTATATATATAAATGATGTAATAATTTGATGCAAATTAAAACATCAGAAAACAAGACATTTAAAGCATTTCATATTGGAATTTACAAGATTATTAATAATTCATATAAATTAATACTTCAATTAGACATGTTTTAAATCTATGCTCAGATGGCAAAATGTTATAAGAAACTTTTAATTAAAAATGAGTATTCACATTCCAGATTCTTTTTCGCCGAATATTTTAATTTATTGTAACTACTGTAAGTAATAGGTAACTATTTTTTTTTAAACATTGGTACCACGTTTTCTCATGTAAAACAAATTATTGATTTTTCATAACATCTCGAATCTTAGAATTGCTGTCACATAATTTCTTATAACATTTTACCATCTGAGCACACAAATATTCCAGAGGCAAAATTTTAAAATCATATTGAAGTTTAGTCAAAGTAACCTACATATTTAAAATAAGAGCTTGAAAGAGTAGAGAGATTTTCTTAGAATTTCAGAAAAACTAGTCTTTACTACAGATTCTAGGAAGCTGCATCAGTTATAACTGCAGTGCCATACAGTTAATGTGGTCTAGTTTTTCTTCCTCATTGTGTGGTGTGAACGTGTAAAAATCAGGATGTCTACACGTGGAAAATACAATACCCTAACTTGGAGACCAAAGTAGAAATTTTAAACAAAGAGAATGGCGAATGTAAAACAATTTAGCAGCTGACTATGGAATTTTAAAAAATGCCTTGTCAACTAATTTGAAAAACAAGGTGTCAATTTTAGATTCATGAGAAAAATCAAAATTTGCTAGAGGAAGGAAACGCATGGTAAAGGCATCCCAAGAAGTTCTAGAAAAAGCTCTACTGCTATGGTTCCAGGATGTTAGATCTCAAAATTTTCCGATAAATGGACCCCTAGTGCTGACGAAGGCTGATAAATTGGCAATTCGAATGGGTATTGAAGATTTTAAATGCAGTGATGGCTTTTTCGATTTATGTCAAGGCACAATATTTCTTTTGAACTGTATGTGGCCAAAGCTCTGATGTAATCGAAGACTTATGTACTAATTTCGGTAGCAAAATGCCAGGGCTTTTCTCTACTTACCTGCCGAAAGATATTTTTAATGGGGCCATAATGGACAAAGCCATAATGGACTCTATTAAAACTCTAAAAGCATTTATTTAGATGGAACCTTCATCTGAAAATGAATTGAAATGTTTACTTCAAATCGAGAAGCTGGCTGAACAATGTAGGCATCATAAACAGAACCAAACATCCATTTTACAGTTTTTCCCCAACGTGTAATTCATATTTTTAACAAAAGTTTACTTTATACTGCATATCTTCTGTTTCATTTTATGATTAAGGTAAGTCTGTATTGCTTTTTAATATGTTTAACTTTAGATATCATAGTATAATATATTTTCTGGGGTTATACATACTAGGAGAGTTTCTTCTTCAGTGATACACATTTAAAGTTATATATTTTCTCTTAACATTGGATAATTCGAACTTCAGATAATTCGAACTTTTTTCTGAGAACCTTTGAGTTCAAATTAACAAGCGTCCACTGTACTACACATTTAACTACAAAAGAAATCTCTTCCTAAAAGAAATTTCGTAATTGAAAATCCTTGAAATGTAAACACTTTGAATTTATACAACTTATGTGTTAAATTTACATAAAAATTAAAATTCAGCTCATTTCAAAAGTTTTTGTCTCCTTACATTACTCAAATTATTTTTATGAGATTAAAAGGTTTAATTGTAATAAAAATTACACATTTGTTTGCACTTCCTATGTAATTTAAAACTGCTAAAGTACACACAACAGAACTTGTATCATCAGTACTTGTATAACATATAAGGAAACCCGAAAATACTTTTATTGTTTTGTTTCTATATAAAATTTTAGTAAAAGAAAGAAAGTCCCTTAGCTTTTTATGAATTATTTTGTTAGAAGAGTTTTACAAATACTTGAAAAGCTTAATCTTTGAAATCACTAAAAACTAATATACATAAATAATTGAAATGTATACTTTAATGAATAACCTATATAGCAAAATGAAATCACTAACTATAATGAATGATTGGAAACAATAACTTTTTTTTAAATGATATATTATATATAAATAATAGAACTGATAACTGACGCACACATATATATATACAGTGCTCGATTTCTAGAAATAGAGGTGCCGGAACTGTAACAACCTGGGGTGTGTGAGAGGGGATTCCAAATTATCTATCTATCTATCTATCTATCTCTCTCTCTCTCTCTATATATATATATATATATATATATATGTATATTAAATATTATGCCCTCCATTCTAGAATTTAAAAAAAATTTCCTGAATCCAATCCCCAGTAATATTAATTTATCACTTTAAAACCCTTAGCGACGGAACTTCCCATGAATCGCATGCCTTTATTTCTACACATGTATACATCTAGAGTCAGGAGTGGGTTACCATCGAGAGCCCCAATATCTGCTGACCTTACAAATAATAGTCACATTTACCTTGCCTCTCGCACTTAAGGTTGAAAGGTGATATTACTTCCGAGCTGTCTTCTGAAATGGACAGATGTACTTTTGTCACTCTAATAAACAATTTGACCCAACTGCTTCCAAATTTAATTTTATTCCTTTCAGGCTGAGTCTAGCTCCAACCATGTAAATATGAGCTAGTTTTTTCCTTTCAGGATGTGATGTAATGGGTATATTACATATATATACATATATACAGTAACCACCGCTTATAGTAATCAGTGGTTATAAGAATCAACCGTTTAAAAGAAACAATATCACAAAAACAAAAACAAATATATTATTTCCATGTTAAAATTTTCGCTTTAAAGAATCAATCCACCGGTTTTAAGAATCAGCTTACACTCTTTCGCTTTCCTTTCAGTTTTTCGAAAAAGCTACTTAAACCCTCAAAAGGCACAAGTTCTTTCTTTATATTTTTTGTTAAAGAAAGACTGATAAGATGGATAGAATACAGTCGTAAAATGCATCCCTTTCTCTGTTAGACATAACATATAGTTTCCTCTTAAACGCTTTAGCACAACACTGTCCTATTAGCTTGACCTGGGGGCATCTTTGTCAGTCCGGTTCCAATTCCACTTTTCTACAAAGACAGTGACTCTTTTTTTTCTACCTCCCACATCCTGGTTGCGGCTTCCTGGACACTGAAACATATAAATCCTCAGCGAAGTGTCCACTATCACTTAGGCAAACGTGACATAGTAGATTCGGCACGTTATCTAACCGTGAAACATAAGCTAGATGGTGAATTTTCGTATGAGACTATTGGCATTGAAAGAGGTATAAACAGCCTCCTGAAAACTTCATTATGTCAAACTACCATAGAAAACTTTTTCTTGCTCCCTTCCTGTAGTTGAAATGTTAAAACTGTAAGCAGGTATGTTGTAACAAATATTGGATTTTTTTTTCTCTTACTATAATCATGTGTATCTACTTATAGGTCTAGAAATTAAGTTGCATTTTTAAAATTATAAAAATAATTTTTAAAAAAGATCATTAACGTAAATTAGAGTATTTTATGGTAAATTATCTAATATATGTATATATAGGTGTGTGGTGTGACTGTCCAAAAGCCTAATTTCGGCTATAAGAATCAAAAACAGTGATAACAAACGTGATTCTTATAAGCGGAAATCACTGTATATATATAATAGGCCAGGCCCACACACTAACAAGAGAGAAATTATGTGATTAAATAATGTTTTTAACTATTGTAATTTTTTTTTCCTCAAGAGAGGTACTGGAATGCCGTTTCGGCACATTCTGCCGAAAGTTGAGCCCTGTATATATATATATTCAAATGAGATATATATATATATATATATATATATATATACTATACATCAGTTGTTAGACTACTTGTGCCCCTTAGATAACTTGATAAGTTACAAGGATGTAATAAGCACATCTGCTAATTGTGTCTTACTTTCAGTTTCTCAGCATAGAGTGAATGTCTAAAAGAGGAAAAACTCATTGTAATTAGATGATCAGTTAGCTATCAGGGAAACTAATAGAGCACTTTTTGGTAGGTGATTGCTAGTTAATACTCCGTGGCCTATCTATCTCTTTGTGTGACTGATACCAATGTGTTACTATTTAACTTCATTTATTAATATGTCACAAAACATAGACAGTACTCAGAAATGGGACATGCATTAGATTGAACTAGAACAATGAATGAAAAAAAAAAATTCTGCTCCTTGAGAATCTTTTCACATAAAGCTAAGTAGTTTTTTCCCCTCGTACTATGCAAATTTCATATCTATCCCAACTTGGGCAAGATGTTTATCAAAAAGGCTAAAAGGTATAAGAATACAGGCTTCTAATAACAGTCTTTAAAAATACAAAGTTTGTTTATATTCAAAATTCTTTCAAAAAAAAAAAAAAAAAAAAATTATTGCTCTCCACACACAGACAGCAAGCAAAATGAGTACATTGCTATTCAGCTTTTAATCAGATTAATGAAAATGATATAAAAATCATTAGTAACTCTACAGCAGCTATATTTCAAGAAACCTCAGTAGAATACAGAGGCTGTTCGCACACTTATTAGACGATTTTGGGTAAGCGGTAATAAAAATTGTTTGCTGCAAAAGAAATAATTGCAATTGTACTATGTTTTTTAAAAGTCAAAATTATCCTCTGCGCTTGAAAGTTTTGTTTTATTCAAATGGCATTTTTAACAAAGCAGTGGTTCGAAGGCTCCATTTATGCTCTTTCCGAAGAGAATATGCATACTCCGTTATCCAAAATGATGTGAGAGTCATGGTTTTGTGTATCTAAAGTGTCGATAGGTAATATCGTCAACAAGAAGGAAAAAAACGTCAAATTGGAGCCTTAAGTGGGACAAAATTCCAAACAAGTATCCAAGGAAAAACGGACATCTTCGACTATTGCAAAGGTACGTGTTTAATTGTTAAAAGAAAATCCCCCTAGTCAAAGGACAGATGTAAAATCATAAATGCCGGTGTCCACGTAAACAAAATGATAAACTTGATTTAATCTTAAGAAAGCAAAAAAACGCAATGTGCAAGTCTCTTCAAATCATATCGCTGAACGCAGGACACGCTGCAGAATTCTATATGAGAACACTTATCCAAAGAAAAATGGAAACAATTGTCACAATAGATGAATCATGGGTGTATTTAAATATTGCAACAAAAAAAGAGCCATTTATTATCATTAAGGGGGAAAAAAATTTAAGTACAGGTTTCAAAGAATTCGAAGAAGTTTTCTGAGGGATTCATGATTGTTGCTTTGTTTTTCTTATAATGGCAAGTTAAAAATAAAGAGAGTGGAAAAAAAATGTCAAGATTAACTCCAAATACTGTCAGGAACATATTTTATCACCAACTTTTCTGATGAAATACCATCGCTTTACCCACAGTGCCATCAATCTGTGAGACTCCATCAGGACAAAGCTAGCAGTCACACATCAAAATCCACTGTAAATTTCCTAAAAGAAATGGAACAAAATACTGGTATCAAGGCCATAACCTTCACTGATATCCCTACTAAATCTCCGATTATCACCTATGGATTTTTGTGCTTTCGGACTTTTAAAATCTGGATTATCCAAACGTCGTCCCAAAACCCTTCAGGACTCTGGAAAGCTGTTCAGGAGGAATGGGATAGAATCACTCTTCTGAACTTCACAAGGCATTATTATCCTGGAAATTGCGGTGTCGAAAGATAGTTCAGAATAAGAGATGTCAAATAGAAACATTTAAAACAGAAGGAATTTATGTAATTAGTATTGTGAATACAATATACATCGTTTAAAAATGTGTGAACAGCCTCTGTATTAGCTAATAGCCTAATATAAATAATACCTACGATTTTTATTAACTGAGATTAGATGTGCTAAGAATGGGGAAGAAAAGGAAGGCATTACATCTTGCTAGTAAAACCCCAAATATCAAAATGAATTAATTTGTCAATTTAACATATACTCATAATAATTTAGGCTGAACTACTAGGAGACTGCCCCCTGTGCACTTTATCCTTTAAAATGCCTCAAGCCACTTTTCATATGGATTTCTAAGCGGTGTGTAAAAGTTTAGTCTATTCCTCCTTTCATAGTATTACAAACACCTATGATCTTCAGCTTTGTATTCTACTGCGGCCAAAATAATTATAACATAAACATGACAACACATAGAATATGTTCCTCTTTACTTTCTAATTCTGCATTTTTTCACACAGAAATACAATTTATTTGAACACTATAAATTACACTGGACGTCCATACATATTTATAAATATTCCCTGCAACAGATGCTATACATTTCCCACTCTCTTATTGAAATAGTCAGTAAAAAAAAATTAAAAGTAATTTAAGTAAAATAAAACAGAACCACAAACAAGCAGCCACAATAGCTGTCAGTCAAGATATGTTCTGGAGAAACTGGGTTTCTGAACAATTTCTACAGTTAATTCTGGCCGTCAGGGTGGATTTTCATACCCTTAAACTGATTAGTTCTTAGTCTAGCTATAGTAGAAGCACTTGGTTCTAGACATGTAAAGTCTAGAAATTAGTGTTTTCTTTAGGGGCTGGTTGGATAATCTGTACCTGACAATTATGTTAACATGAGCTAGTATGATGAAAGAAGAGGTCCGGGCCAAATTTCGCATTTCCTTGGCCAGCAATCAACAAGCTCCAATGGTTTTTTTAAAAGCAAATTTAGCTTTATAGATATGCGTTCTGATGGCTTTATTTCATTATAGTCTGAGATGCTTAGTACACCAACAGTCAAGACACATTTCAAAATTCATTATATTTATTGCCTGTCCAAATATGTGGTAGTTTAAGCCAATATATAATGGAGCAAGTAAAAATGGCAAAAAACATTGGTCAAATTAATTGAATTAATCAACAAGGAGGTTATGTACAGCAGGCTTGTTCACAGCACAATTGTTTAGACAAGGTATATTGTATTCCAAAACTAAATTACATAAAATTCTTCTGTGTTTAAATGTCTATTTGACAATCCCGTATGTCTGACTATATTTCCGACCCACAGGCAAGTCCAAGGATAATGCCGCCTTTTGAAGTGGTCAGAAAGAGGTATTCTATTCCATTCCTCCTGAACAGCTGTCCAGAGTCTGCACGGGTTTTGGGGACGACGTTTTGAGAATGCAGAGTTTAAAAGTGCCCGAAAGCACAAAAAATCCATAGGTGATACATCAGGAGATTTAGTAGGGATAGCAGTGAAGGGTATGGCCTTGATACCCGATTTTTTGTCCATTTCTTTAGGAAATTTACAGTGGATTTTGATGTGCGACTGCTAGCTTTGTCCTGAAGGAGTCTCACAGATTGATGGCACTGTGGGTAAAGCGATGGTATTTCATTCAGAAAAGTTGGCGATAAAATATGTTCCTGACAGTATTTGGGAGTTAATCTTGACATTTTTTTCCACTCTCTTTATTTTTAATTTGCCATTAAAAGAAAAACCAGCAACAATCATGAATCCCTTAGAAAAACTTTCTTTTGATTCTTTGAACCATGTACTTAAATTTTTTTCTCCCCTTTTATGATAATAAATGGCTCTTTTTTTGTTGCAATCATTTAAATACACACATGATTCATCTATTGTGACAACTGTTTTTCATTTTTCTTTGGATAAGTGTTTCTCATATAGAATTCTGCAGCGTGTCCTGCGTTCAGCGATATGATTTGGAAGAAGACGATGCACATTGTGTTTTTTCGCTTTCTTAAGATTTAAATCAACATTTATCATTTTGTTTACAGTGGACACCGAGCATTTTAATGATTTTGCAACTGTTCTTTGACTAGGGGGATTTTCTTTTAACATTAAACAATGTACCTTTGCAATAGTCGAAGATGTCCGTTTTTTCCTTGGATACTTGTTTGGAATTTTTGTCCCACTTGAGGCTCCAATTTGACTTTTTTTTCCCTTTTTTGTTGACGATATTACCTATCGACGCTTTAGATATCACAAAACCATGACTCTCACATCGTTTTCGGATAACGGAGTATGCATATTTCTCTTCGGAAAGAGCATAAATGTAGCCTTCGAACCACTGCTTTGTTAAACACGCCATTTTGAATAAAAACAAAACTTTCAAGCCAGAGACAATAATTTTGACTCTTAAAAACATAGTACAATTGCAATTATTTCTTTTGCAGCAAACGATTTTTTATTACTACTTACCAAAATCGTCTAAAAAATGTACGAACAGCCTCTGTATTAAGAGAAGAATTACTAAGGAAATTACAGTATGTAGACACTAGAAATGCAGAATGATAAGAAGCGTATGATGACAAGACTAAAAAACCACAATGTCATTTAAATTTTTCTATGATTCCAGGTTTATGAGAAAAAATTTGAAAAAATTTCTTGGTATTTGTACAATACCACACTGTCATAAACTTAAGTTTGTACAGTTTTTCCTCCAAAAATGAACCCTGTAAAAGGAAAATTTTTGAATGCAAATTATAATTCTTTAAATTCATGAAAAAAAGATCTCTGAGTACTTACGCTCTGCAACTGATCGTAGTTCTTCCTCCGAAAATTCTGCTACATCAGGACCAGCTTCACTATGATTTTCTATTATATTATCAGTTGTTAAAGACTGTTTATATTCCTCATGATTTTCATAAACCTGTTTCTGTAGATTATCACGAAGGAGCTATCAGGTAAAATACATAAATCAGAATCTTTACTAATTTATAATTCAAAAGTGTGAAAAATAAGCAAAATATAAACAAAAATGCCATCAATAAAAAATAAATGGGTGACACAATAGGTGATCATGCAAAAGTATGCCTGTGCATGCATTACAAATGGCACAGAAGGTGGGAAAGAAAATGCATGTGGGAGAAGTTTTTATCTTGCTAGTCAATTATTTGATTTTACAGTTGATTTATATTCATACGTATTTAAAATCAGTTCTTAATAATGCACTCTGTAAATTCAAAACTTAATAAATGAAATGTGGTATAAATCCAGGATGTTTGTTCTTTTCTTATTCCTTTGAGTTTCTGTACTACTTCTACATTGTAATACTTAGTATATTGCCAAGAAACATCTCAAAATATAATTTTATATCCAAAACATAAAATTCCCTCTTCATAAAATCACTCTTTTATTTTTCTTTATTACATGATGTTTTTTACTCAGCTGAGAAATGATATTCACACACAGAAATAAAGATTAAATGTACAGCTATTAACACAGATGTAATCTTATGTATATTTTCCCTACTCCAGGGAAAGATATGATAGAATTAACAATATAAAAATTAACTGGTTATTATTATAAGTATATTATATATAAGAGAATGAGAGATAATTCAAAATAATTTTATGAAAAATATGTAAATACTCAGAACTTAGAGCATTTACAGGTTAGATCAAACTAATGGAGAGACTGCTTTAATTTTTCCAGGATGTGATATAACATAATGTATAGTCATTTATGGCTTCCGAAAACATACTTTTCTCTTAATCAAAAAGACTAAAGAGTATAGAGGAACTGAGTGGTTCATTATGGTAGTGTCAGGTATAAGAATGTGTTCACATATTAATAATAATAGTACCTGTACGTTATTAGGACATAAGACAGTACAAGATTTTCAAATGGTTTATTATTTTAAAATATGAGACAAGTTTAATATTTTTGTATAGTTTTCAGTTTCATAGAGAATAAACGGCCAGTAATTTTCAAGTATTAAGTTTTACTAGCAGAATAGAAATTTAAGAAAGTTTGCATGGCTATCAGTAATCGAGTTATGTTACCAACACTACACAGAACCTTGAGTTTCTAAATCAGAGAGGTAAAGTGATAGTGAATTATATTTTAAATAATGGTACAAGGCATGCATATTGTTAGTTAGAACACTATACATGTGTTTTCTCTTTACTATTAAATAAAAACTTACAAACCAATCATACATATAAAATACTATTATATGTTGGAACTGTAATCTTTTTAACAATAAACATTCATTACCCTCTCTTTTTCTCTCTTTAACCATAACTTATTATTCAAAGTAAAAAATGCAGAAAATGTTTTATACATCTTTTAAATTTAAGCAAAAATAGTAAAAAATAGATTTTGATTTTGTAGTGACTTTCTTCAGTCTCAACTATTTGTGGTAGAGAATAAAATATTAAATAAGCAGCTGTATCCACTAGCAAGTATCATCTTTAAAAACAAAAGTAAGAAATATATATTAGCTAAAAATATGAGGGAAATAACTAGAATGAGCAGCATATTTTACTAATTCATAGTATTGCTTTAAAAATGCTTAATAAAATTTAAAACTTAATTTATATGCTTCTCTTGTGACTCTAGCTACTTAAACAAAACCTTACTTTAAGCTTAGAAACTGGTGTTATGAAACACGGTTACTGCCTCAAATCAATTATTAAAGTAAATTTAGAAATATGGAAATTTTTAAGGAGGGAATTGCAAACATTTATAAATAACATAGCTTTGCTTTAAAGAAAACAAATCAATGAATTTTCCATATAGCAGAGTAATTTGTTTTTCTATCTAGCTAATAAGACCGTATCAATTGGTATGGTTGTTAAATTGTAGAATATTAAATTATTTTAACAGTTTGTTGAATAGAAAACTAAAATCTTGAAGAGAAGAATTGCTGAAAATTAACTAATACAATTAAAAACTGAAATAGAGAAGTTCCTCTAGAAAGAAAATAGATTAAGATATATTTTTTTCGAAATAGCAGAACATGTATACATAAAAAATAAATTGATTGAATGTATTATTCTAATATATGATAATGTTATATTTAAAAATCCCAAAACTTAGTTCATCTTGATTCCACTGAAGTGTTCCAGTTGTCTAATTTTGTAGTAAAAGATAGATATATTTAAACAAAGTCAAAACAAAATGCCCGCTGGTAGAAATATATAAAACATGTAAGAGAGGCAAATAATTCTTTCAGTTAATGCTTACCAATCATTATCAGTGAAAAGACAAATAGAAAAAAAAATAAAAGAAATATATTCTTTTACCTACGAAAAGAACCAGCCTCATCGACTCATTTGGGGGAAATTATAAATTTATCTATTAAACTTATGTATTATGAAGATACCTTTTCCCTTTTTTTTAGACTTTAGGTTCTGCTTGATAAGTATTAGTCAAAATAATTGTTATCGTTCTTTCATATTTTTGTATATTTATACTAATAGACATTGATATGTGATTTGGCTATTTGTAGAATTAAGTGCAGAGAGTTTTAAATATTCATATCACTTACAATGATGACTATTCAAAAGACAGTAAAAAAAACTATTTGGAACTTTAAAAAAATTCCAATGAGATGAATCACTTTCATAGCACATATTTGTGAATATCATAAAACTGAAAGATGTTAGCCTTCATTATAAAAAGTAGCAACTGCTGCAGATTGGTCAAATACCAAAATAAATGTTATGAATGTAATCTTTCTTCTACTGATAACAAATTGTTTAAGAATTTTCCAAGGGGGAATTTGGCTACATTTAGATGACAAGCTATAAATACATAGTGTACCCAGTCTTTAACACAAGAACAACAAAAAAGTAAGACTTGATACCTATTTGTACCAATGTTTAAACCAGTCACTTTGACTGGTTGAGTAGTTTTAGTATTAAGAGATACATATGCTAGATGATTATCACAAATATAGCTTGCAATACCACTGTTCTCACTTTCTATTAACATTAACAGGCTTTCACGCAATCTGTTGCAGATAATTTAATAAAGACATATGCATTAAAAGGGATCTAGTATTAAGGTGTTACATATTTGAAATATGCTGTAAATATCTGTAGTAAGGATATACCAATTAAAAAAAATTACTGTGAAATTTATTTTCACAACTATAAAAGAGTTTCACTTCATCAGAATTTTAGTAAGAGATCTTTCCAAGATACTCATGTCCATTCTTCAGATATGAAAGAGACTGATAAACTTTTTCACAAAATAATGAGTAAAACTCAGAAGAAGAAGGGAAACTTACTTCTGCTTTTCTTTTTTCAGCCGATGTTGATATATGGGAATCCTTACCTACATCATCTTGTGTCAATATGTCTGCTGATGGCGTAGAATTGCCCGGATATGTATGTGCATCATTAAAAACAGAGGCATCAATCAGCCGCACCGTGTTTTGGAACTTAATGTGTTGAAGACACAGTATTTAACTTGTTGATAGGAAACACTGTTTTCTACATGTAAAAAGTTTTTTTTCAAGTTGATCAATACTTTTTACGCTTGTTTTGAAACTTTAGATGATAATTCTTTAAATTCCGAAAGCTTTTGAATCGTGACACAGCATGTGAGTTAGTAAAGAGTATATTTGGTTATCTTCTCTTTCTGCTGACAAGGGAGTAGTTAGTAGATTTCAAAGGATTAAATTTTCATCAAGTCCATACATAACTCCCATTTTGATGACCACAATATTATCTTCAGCCATGATTTAAGAAACCCCTTCAATTTACTTCATAATTGTCATCAACTTAAACACTAAAAAAGCAGAATATTAACTTGTTAAAGCAAAGCTGCTCCCTACAGTTCAAAATTAATAACTTCAGTCAGCAGGCAACCTGGCTTGAGCAAGCTAAAATGAAACAGAGAAACTTAATAAAATTCATAATGGCTTTAACAAAGAAATTATGAATGTTGGACGGATTGATAAAGCTTATTTAGATGCAAATGAAAAATTCCATAATTAAGAATATTAGTAAATCAGTTAATCAAAGGATAGTATGAAAAGAGTGAGTTTATGATAAAAACCGTTCCATCATTTCCTTTCTGCCAGTATGAATATAAGATGATCTATTCCAAAAAAACATTTCTATTGTGCATAAGTTGTTTACTTAACCTATGAAAAAAATTATATTAGGTAACCAATTATACAGTTAAATGCATTAGAGAAGGGGGTTATTCACAGCTATTGAAAAATTAAGCTATGTTATAAACACAAATTGAGAGAGAGAAAATCATGAATGTAGCATTCTATGAAATACATACAAACACTAGGACAGAAACTGTTATAATCATGCACTATTTTTCCCCTATTCTCCAAAGAATAAAAGAATAAGACCGAAGTTAACCGTATATTCCAAAGTAGGAGTGACAGAAGAAAAGTATGCATCATTTATAATATTGCAAAAAATTTATAGAATTAAAATAATATGCATAAGATCCTATGGATAAAATATTAGGAACAGATCCTTAACTCTGACTGCATTAATCTATATAGATAATGCATATAATTTGTAAAGACAGATTTAGCACAATAATATATGACATAAAGCAAGAGTCTGAAGTTTGTTTTAGTTTGATTTTTGTTAAATATTATAATCAAAGGCAAGTTGTTTAAAAAATAAATGTTATGAAACTAGTTTTATTTCCTAAGAAAATTATCAAAACCAGTTATTTCAGTTATTTTAAAAGCTACTGTAACAGAATCCCTGTAAAATGAAAACAAATTTCATAGGAGAAACACTAATCCTTTCAATTTAATATTTTGTCAATATCTATACTAAAATGAATTTTATAAAAAGCATTCTAATTTTAAAAATGAATACCTCATTTAGGGCAATTTAATTCCTAATTAGTAATACTTGCTGACATACTTTACGAGAGATATATAACATTCACATTTATTTTGGGAATGAGGAGAAATACACAAATATTTCAACACTTGTATAGTAAATTTATGTGATTTAAGGAAAAACAAGCTTTCTGTGTAAAGGAATAATTAAACTACTATTTCAACAGACTGAACTAAAAAATGAGAAAAAATTAATCATAACAATGAAGCAATATCTGGTCGGTTTTTGCCTATAATAATATTTAATATTATCTAGCCTTGCCAGATTCTACCTTAATTCATCATAAAATTTATTAAAATAGACAGAAAAAGGCATAGTGACATAGCTTTGTTTGAATATTCTAAAAAAGGCATTACAGCAAATATGAACAGTAACACAACAAAACGTTCAAAAAGAAGGAAATGGAGATATACATACATGCTTTTATTCGACTATGTAAATGATTGCCAGTGACAGTGAAAATAAGGTATCACTAACGGATGAACATGCAGGTAATTATCTGGTTGAAAGCAAAACTGTGCATAATTAACCTAAATAATATATTGTGAAAAAAAGATGATCTTTAAAAATAGGAAAATAAGTGCATGAAATAAATTTTGTTATACCCAAAAATTTGTCTTAATGCAAAAGGAACAAAGCATGCATAAAACCTACTTAAAAACACAAACATACTCTTTTTAATATATGTTACTACTAAATAACCTCTCATGTAAAGATATTCTGATTATTAAAAATATATATACAGTCGAACCTCCATATATCGAACTTCCCCATATTGAAATTTTCTATATATTGAACTCTTAGCAAATCTCCATGTTCATTACATAGAAAAACTGTTTCTATATATCGAAAAAATCTCTATATATCGAAAAAAAAAATTTCACGACATATTGGGAGATCTCATTCCACTTTAGACTAAAGTCTCCCAATTTTTAGCGTTTGAAACAATAGGTCGTGAACTTCAATTCGCAGAAAATGTCCCTGATATGAACTTTCTGCAAAACTGGCTGTTCAGCAAGATATTCGTAGTTTTTTTTTTTTTTTTAAGAATGTAGCTGTGATCACTGTCTGGATTATTGTTTTTTTTAAAGGTATATAGTACTCAATAAATCTTTCATATTAATTCATTTTTTAGTTATTAACTTTCATTTAATGTCATTCGCATATAAATTAGAAATGGAGTTTCGTATACAAAAATTAGCTTTAATTTTAATGTTTTAGGAGAATTATGATAAAACTAAGATCAATTCTATATATCGAATTTTTTTCCGACATTTTGCTACTTCGATATATGGAGGTTCGACTGTATATATATATGATACACCAAATTACAAATTTACTTCTCACATTTGCTCAAATTATAAACTAAAACTGATATTTTACTATACAATGTTATAGAAGCAGAATTTAAACAATTTAACTAACCATCCTTTCTTAATTAGTATTAAATCAAGAAGAAAAAAAGAATCATTCAGATACTTGCAAATACCTATTGAGGTTAAATTCCCTCATCTCAAATTTATGAATTTATCTAATAAAATATCTTTTGATATCTAATAAAATATCTTTTGATATCTAATAGTTATTCATAAAGCCAAATGACAGGTTCTAATTTTTGAGAGCTACTGTCACCTATTGTTACTGAAGGGCAAAATAGACCTATAAAGCAAAATGAACAGTAAATTATTTATAATTTGCCAAGACCTTTATAATAATAATTCTTATTTTTTAACTTTGAAAAAATGTAGAAAGTACTTAGAAACCCAAATTCCCCCCCCCCCCTTTTTTTTTAAATAAACACCTTCACACTATTCTAATATATTCCTAATGCATAATAGTTGAATTTTATATAAAATTCAAGCTATGACACATACAGAATTTAACAGGCAATCATAACAAAACTAAATATATTTTTTTTTAAAGTGCCTTTTTAAGCATCAAAGAAAGTTAAACATCATGCAAACTTATAAAATGAAAAAAAATATTAAAAGACAGTAAATAAAGTTATAATGTAAATTAGGGTTTTGAATAAATAAAAATAAAAAAATCTTTAGAATTTATCACTTCAATACTTATTACTTCGTCACTTATGTATTTGAAAATCTGGAATCAATACAGTTCAAGATGACAAATGGATCAAACATAACAGAAAAATTGTTTTGTATGAAATAGATTATGATAAACAATCCCAAATACACAGTTAAAGTAATAAAAATACACTACAGATTAACTGTAAGAAAAGTTTGTCACCCCTATTAAAGCGCCAATATCCAAGACAAACATATCTCCTTATTAGAAATTCCTCTTTTGTGCAGACCATAATCCTATTTGATTAATAAAAATTTTAAATTACCTTACTCTTTAAAATTAAATTAAAAAAATTAAATTACCTTACTCTTTGAAAAATATTCAAACCTTGGAATCATCTTTCTTTTCCCTTCCTTAAAAAGCTTATTTGACTATGAGTTAAAATGTTTATAGAACATTCACCCTAATAATTTTTCCCTACACAATAAATAACACATTTGCATTAAAGCAACAGCTCAGACAAAGTCTACAAATTTTATCATCCAAAGATTACAAAGCAAGCAAGCTATGGTATTGTCAGTAGAATTAAAATTTGGCCATCCAGAGGGTACTAAAACTACATGATACCAAAAAATAAGACATCATAATGACATTTCTAACTTATAATTGAGAAATTCTTTGAGTCTGAGGCTTCACACTATGAAATTCCATTGGTTATGAAGGGATGAGATTAGAATGTGATTATTTTGATTCATGGAATCAGTTAAATTTTGATACTTAGATTTAGCATGCATAATGTTTTTGATGTTTTTTGTGTTCTTCACTACAGCTTTCTGCAGAAATTTCACCTTATTTCGATGGATCTTAGCTTTATTTCTAGTTTATCTACATTATATGGAACTAAGTACTGTGAGGATCACAATGGTCTACACAAAAAATATTGATCATTTAAAAAACTCGTTTTTTCACTATATTGCATTGAAAATATTTAAAATTAGAATTCTGCTCCCTGTATATTAGCAAAAACCCTTTTTTTAATAAGTATCTAGTTTAAGACCATTTTAGATTCCATACAACATTTTGTTTTTTTAGGGCAACAACTTAGCATTAGCCATTTAGTAATGTTTTGAAAGGATTAAGTCAAACAGGATCATGTTCCCTAATTTTACCAGATTAAGACTTAATGCATTCTGTGTATCTTCCTTTCTAAAGACATTGTAAAACAGGTGGCATAACATGTATACCTTTCAGTAATTATCGAAAGTTATATTTAAAGTTGATTCTAAAACTTTACTTTTTTTAAAAATTAAAACAAATCAATTTAATTCTGTAAAATTCCAAATCCTTTGAATACACATTATTTGGCATAGGTATTTAAATTAAATATAGTTATACTGAAAAATGGAAGTACTTAGTGTTTGTATGAGTAAGCTAAGTGTTTATGAATGTGTCTGTAGATGCTCATTTCTCATAAATATTTTTACTATGATAAACTTGAAACTAATCAAATAAAATTTCATTATTATCTTATCATTTAGCATTATTTACTTAAATGTATATTATTCATAAATATCCTAAAAACAACTTTTCAAACATTGCAGCAGAAAATGAGATTTTGCATGAGCATACATAAAATTGAAACATAAAAAGCATCATAACTTAATAAAAAAAGCTTTATAACTTAAGTTTTTAAAAGGATGCATCATAACTTAAAATTAAAACAAAGGATCAAAGTAAGCAATATGCAGAAACAAATGGTAAATGAACTTAGCATAAATAAATATTATACAACAAAACAAGATATTTTAATTATAAGCTGAAAATATATGAATTACAGAACTTACTATTTTAGTTTTTTCATAATCTTTTACATTCTTCTGATGAGAAAGAGGGTTGACAGGTGAGTCCCACAGTGCTAATGGCATCCGTGCATGCTATTTGGAACCAATGTTAATATGGAGTTTTGTTGAGAAAAACCCATAGATTGAACTAAATGAAAAGAGAAATAAACATTCTGCATTTTACAATAAAAATTAAATATTGGTAAGGTCATGCAAATATTCTACAAATATTGAAAAGAAAATGAGAAATTAATTTAGTAACCAACCATTCCAAGATTGAATATTACAGCTGAAATAAACTGAATATTTCGGATTGAATATACTAGATAAAAACAACAAACATTAAACATTCAGATAACATCAAATTAACCATAGAGAGAGAAAGAGAATTAAAAAAAAAATTCTTAAAGATTATTTTTGAAAAAAATGAAGGAAATCAATGTTATAATTTTTACTATTCTTAGACTCAACATACTTTTGAAAATTATGAGACTTAACACTAGAAAAAAAAAAATTTTGTAGAAAATATATAAACCACAAGTCCACTAATACCATTTTTAAAAGGATAATTAAACAGAAAACATTAAAATTGTGCTTACAACTGCATATTTTAATAATTTTCATAATATACAAAAGTATCTGAAATTTTGAAAAGACCAAATTTCATCGAAGAATGAAGATAAATACAAGATTAATCAGCCAAGTTGTTTCACGAGAATTAATTTAAAACAGTTCAATAAGAAGTACATTAAATATTCTTAAATACAGAATGAATTAATTGTTGGCATTGTGCCAAAGCAGGTTTAGCATAAGCAAGAAAGTAGTATTATGTTTATCTACTGTATCAAAAGAAAGAATAAGAAATTGTAATATCAAGGTAACAGTGCAAATGTGAACACACATTTCAATATCTATATGTAATCTACCAAATACAATATGTATATGATATATTGACCCTAACTCAAGAATTATACGCACAACATTAAAGGGAGTTATAGAAACACTGGCATGCTTTACCTGATACTTGTAGGGCTGGTAGAAAGAGGCTATAGTCATACATTTTAAGTGGGCAAAATAGATCTAGTGTGGCATGCTGGTTCTTAAGCAAATATACTAAAGGAAGGGTTAAAATACTGAAATTTCTGTTGTGTGGATGGCTTAAGAAATGAAAATTTAATATGGTTTTAGGAAACAGTGTCATAAAATAAAGAGATAAAAGAGTATTAAAAAATTTATAGAGAAATTGAAAGAGTATTAGAGAAAATTAAAAGTTTCCCAGCAAATAATTATTTCATCTAATGTTTTATAATTACATATTATGGATAATTATACTGAACAACCAATCAATAGAAAGAGGTAATTAGGTTTATCTATCATACCTATCATAAATTAAAAAAAGAGTAGATAATAAGATATCTGAACAAATTTCATCATGAAATTCTATGCTTATGTATTTAGGATATTGACGAAAAATTCAAGTACATAATAAATAAAAGAATAGTTGCTATAGTGAAATTTAATTTCATTATAAATTGAAAATTTATACTAATATTAAACACAGAAATAACATTTTATGAAGTGAAATATGATGAATCTCTCAAATGCAGTTATAAAATACAGCATATAGAACAAAATTATACTATAAACTTCTTTTTTCTCAAGTAGTCTTTATTACACAATCTTAAAAACATCATTCATAAATTATAAACTCAATACTCTAATAATAAAATACAACTGAAAAATGCAAATACCTATTCTAAAAAACAGCTGTTCAGTGAATAAAAAGGATAACATACATCATATGGTATAATAACTCAGGAAAAATAGTAACCGACTACATTGCATATTATTAAACTAACTTGCATGTACAGTGGAATCTTGATCTATCGTTTTTCAAGGGACAGACTAAATTGAATGATAAATGCAGGAAAACGATAGATACGAGAACATAACAAAGGAATATGATCGGCGGGACTGGGTGAAATAAACGACACGTACGGGAAAATGATCGATCAAGATTCCACTGTGTGTGTGACTATATATATAT